>VWPU01014911.1:77120-129813 GCA_013398955.1 Callaeas wilsoni | reverse complement strand
GCTGGGAACGCGCAGCGCTGTCCCAGGAACAGCCCGCACGCATGCCAGCATCCTGACTACAAAGCAGGTTTTCCGAAGGGATCTCGTATCGCCCAGGACTGCAGGAGCACAGGAGCACTCCACGGTGCCCCACCAAACGCAGACCCAGCTCTTCCTCACCAACACAAGCCGCTGGAGCTGGGAATCCAAGCCCAGCAGCAGGCGAGTAAGCTGTCACTGCTCCTTGGCAGCTCTGCTGTGCAGAGAGCAGCGCTCCACACCAGTGACACGTTCTGACCGTTTGGTGCTTTATGGCCACCAAACACCCAAGCAGGAGTTTGTGACTGCACAGTCACGCTGCTCAGAACCACTTTTGCCTTGAAACTCCTGACACTGCACAGGTGCCATCAGAGCCCTACACATGGGACAAGTCAGAGTCTGCACCTGTATTTTACTGCTATATTCAGAGGGAATGCAGAAATGCATAAGGAAATTGAAAGGAGAAAAGGGGTCCATGCCTCATCCTGATGGATGACATACACCAGACAGTGATCTGCCCAAGCAGCCAGGTGATAACAAACACCTGACATAGGGATTATCTACATTCTGTCCTGACAACTTAATTCAGTCATTTAATTAGTAACAGCCACCAAGTATTGCACTGGCGCTGTTAGTAACTCCATCCATTGCTGCTAGACTGCCTTTTCTGTCTGTGTTTCGTGTCTGAGACGAGATGTGATGGTACTTTGTGACCACCATCCCGCTAATGGCATGGTTTGGCCTGAGCAGAGGAACCAGTCCTTGAAATTATCCTCAAAGTACTCAGAATTGGTCAAAAACACATGGGTGGATTTTTTTCAACAGGAAATTGCAATTAATGAAATTAATTTTAAAAATAAAAAGATACACACAATATCTCACTAAGAAGTCTGGAACATTTGGATTAGACTACCATGTTCTCATTATGCTTTTAATACACTATTGCCATTTTACAGCTTTAATCAACATTTCAAAAAATCAATTTTGATAATCCATATTGTTGAAGGTTTAATTACTAAGACAGCATGTGACAAAAACCAGTTAGAACAAAATATTCTAATTCGAAATAAAAATGCTCCAGTGCTGTCAAAAATGTCAAAAGTCCTTAATTGTTTTTTTTTCATTCTAATTCATGCCAACATCTCTCAGATTCTTCAATTTCCATCTAAGTGGAAGTTCATGTTCCATCATCAGGATCTGCCCAGAGCTAGTCAAGGTGGAGCATGAGGCCTCAGAGCGTAAACTTCTCCTCATTTTGCAAAGCAGCACTATTTTATTATCCTAACATGCACAGACCCATTAAGATGGGTGGCTCACACATAACCTTCTCCTTCTCAAACACAGAGGGAAATTCTTTCTTACCAGCACGGTTTTCCCATCTTGCACTTGCAGGCAGGAAATACCACCGCAGGCCAAGCACGCCGAGGAACGTCCAGTGCACCTGCACTTCCTTCTTCCTTGCACAGAGCTGGGCCTAGCTCTTGAGCCCTCCAAGTCAGTCCTGTTTTCTACAGAACTCCCTCACTTGTTCAAAGAGCTAATAACCCCTCTGAACAGAAACACATCCTCTCTTGTAAATTCTGTGGGAGCTTCCCTACACAAGTCCATAAACGGAATGTATTTATTACACTGTCTGTACTATTATCATTTGTTTCAGAATTATTCAGACTCCATTCTTCTTCTCCAGACCAGACCTGCTAGAAGCCCTGGCAGTGCTGTTCCACACCCATTTTGTGCATCTCCTAAAGTCCTGTGGGCTCTTGCTAGACATGGGGGGTTTAATACTGTTTAACATCCCAGGCTGCATGAAGAGAGCCGTGCTCTGCCTGCTCACAGTACCAAAAATACTACGAGCAGCTTCTTTTACCACACAGCAACATGACCCCATTTTGACCTGAAGGAAACATGCTGGCCCAAAACAGCCATGCAGCAAGGGCTATCGATCGCTCTCTCCCCAGTATATTTGCATGACTGGGTTCTAGGGAAGCTCAAAGGGACTGGGTGTAACTGGCTAGCTCTAAAGAAATAGCTCAAACAGTCTGCATTTCCCTCAGTGCTAGAGGATTTCTCTAAAGAGGAAAATGCACTTTACCTGTACCGGTGTGAAAGGAATACCACTGGCACCAAGTGGAGAAGAGGCCCAGAAAGGCCGTGAAGCGCTAGGAGAGCCCGAGAGGCAGAGGCCGTGCTGGCCTTAGCGCGGTCCCGGGCCCCGCACCCCCGGCAGCCGCAGCTCCGGCAGCGGCCCTTCATCTCCGACAAACCCGCGGCGCTCACACGGCAGCCGCTGCAGGGCTTCTCCTGCCCAACCGCCCTGCTCAGCCTCGGCCCTCGGCCCGCTCCTCTGCCTCTGGCCCACGGTACTGCCCAGGCCCCCTCCACCACCGTAATCTCCCGAAACTCTGCCAAAGCAACTCATTTGTGAGCATGTAAGGGTGGAAAGGACAGCCTGGCTATCAACAAACTGTCACTTCATATCTGGAACATCTGGCCTGGATTTTAGAAAAGTTTAATATTAAATTGGCCAAGTAATGCTGTCCTGCCCTGAAAAATTTGTAGTCCTAAACTGAAGAATTGTTTTGTCTTGGACAATTCCATACACAAACATCCAGCCTGAGTGCCACACGTGTCATATAGCAGAGCAACTGATGTGCATGACAGAAATATTTCAACAAGTGCAAATAGCAGTACATCTTAGAAATAAAAATAATCTGGTATATATTGATATACTGCTTGGGAATGTAACAGAGCTTTTTCCCTTGAGAATTATACAGTGATAAAATACAATGTGAAGGCCACTCAAAGAGGGAATTAAGTTAAAAAAAGAAAATTTTTTCATTAGCATAAATATCAAACAATATATGTACAGGATGTGATGGTCAAGGAAAAGAAACCATCTATTATTACTTCCGTCACATCAGAAAAAACCAATTTTTTAATCATTCAGGTATATACAGTAATCATAAGGCCCTTTACTGAGAACTGACTGATCAATATATCCCATTCTCTCCCTCCATGAAATTTATAAATTATATTAAGCCCTGCTCTTGCTTTTCAAGCTGTGTCTGGTATTAGTCTTCTGTTGTAATATCATTCAATTTTTAATCATCTTTCTTTAATTTACTTAAATAATTACACCAAGCCTATTCAGTAATGTAATTGGAAATACTTCACTCAGAAGAGTTTTATGAAATTATACTATTCTGCAGAAATAAACAAAACAAACACTGCTCATTTCATGGTAAAGTCCAAGAAGTGAGGCTGATAAAGCAGTATTTTATTTAAACATTAAATGTAAATTTCACTTCTCTTTTAGATATATTCTTCTCTAATAATTTTTTTTAATTTTCAGTTAGAAATTTTTGGTTTAAATTTTTCTGTGTTTTGAGTTGTTTCTCTCAATATCCACTAGGAAGTCTCTTCTCTCTGGGTGAACATACCACTTCTCCTACTACTAACAAAGAACAAGGACTTGCTTCCAGGAGAGCCTCTGCCAAAACCGCAGTAGCATTTTGGCATCATTCAAAGTGGTTTTTTAAGATATGTGAAAATGCTCTTGTTCCAAAAATTAGAAAATATCAATATGCTAGTTATTCAACAAAAGTGCAACGGCAGCTATATGGAGAATTGGTCTTTTGCCTGTTTTAATTATTCTTCGAATAGAAAGATTATCATCCACTCCTCTTTGAGCAACACAGACCCACCTCACAGAACAAAGGAAGGAAGGATGCGAGAAGAAAACCTGGAATTCTGTGCGGCATGTATTACATTTTCAATGAGAACAGCTGCCTTATACAGTGCAAAATAGACTTCAGATATAAAACACTTCCTGCAATAAACAAACCATTTTAGTTTTATTTAGCAAATTATTAAATCCCAAGGGAATCCGTCTGTATCCTTCAAGTAATTTAAAGATTTACATGCAAAACTCAGCATGTGAGGCACATTTGGATTTGAGTCAGGTACTTCAAAAGGGACTTTGAGACCATAAAAATCAGCAAATGGATTAAAGCAGTCTCAGTATAAGCTTTCCACCTCTGACAGGTATGTCTGGATTAGTCACTGGAATAATATTACTCATATTTTAAGCTGATGCAGGCTGTGAATGGTAGATTTTAAAATAATTTGTTTGAGAACACTGTGCACAAAATGACACCACTCCATAGAAACAAATTGTTTGAAATGTAAAGAGGAATTTCTATTGCAACACACCTGGGACTGAAACCAAAATCCCACGATTAACATCCTCATTCTTTGTGAGCAGTTTCCTACGCCCAAAGAGGCCCTTTGATGTTATCCTTTAAACGATCTGCACACACCAGACACCTCGAGGTGTGCTTCGGCTCAGCCCGGCACCACAAAACGCAGCAGTACACAGAGGAACCAGAGAAGGGCAAGTGAGGTGGGAAGAGGGTCCTGTTTGTGGTTTTAAACCCTTCTTACACACTTCCTAAGGCTCTGGGACTTGAGACTACCTAGGGATATCCTGATACTGTATCACTGACCACTGAAAGCCTCAAACTCCCCAGCGGTCAGCTGAGAGTGCTGTCAGGCCAGCGGAGCAGTGTGACTGCAGGCCCCCTGCCCCGGCTGAAGAACATCCTGCCCGGCACATGCCAAGCTCAGAAAATTAAGCATGGCTGCTTAATCTGCAGGAAGGGCTTTGCCAGCACACCTCTGCTGAGACAGCGTCGTGGCTTCAGCTACCACAGCATTCTGTCAGCTGTGACAGGAAAATCTGTCCTCCAGAAATATCAGGAGAAAAGCATCAAAAACATCAGCTTTTGGTTGGTTTTTGTGCGTTTTTTAATCGGTACCCCATTTTAATGTCAAGCTACCTGTAATACAGAATTTAAATGAAATATATAGTTTGTCCTCAAATCAGTTTCTACACACTAAATTTTGGGAAAAATCAAGCTAGCAGAGTAAATAAGGCCTCCTCCTTGCTCTCAGACATAGCATAAGTCCTTTTCCCTTCAGATCTATAAATCTTGTGGGCCTGGCTCATGATATGCCAGGGCAGTCCACTTTATCCAAACACTGCATGCACTGTCATCAGCTCATTCCAGCAGGCAAGCCACGGCTGCATCAGCACCTGGCAGGATCAGCCTTTGGACACCCTGGAACCACAACCTCAGCCCATGCAGCAGCAGAACTGTTTCCATATCAACGGCTGACTGCTAATACTGACAATCCAGAACCACACAGTGTGCTTTCACTGTTGGTCTCAGCACCACCAGACAATCCTGCATCCTCTCCTAGAGTCAAGAAACCCTATTTTGGGATACAGCACTTAAGGGAAGGGAGCATTAGGGTATCTCAGTGAAAAACAGCCAAAGAGATAGCGTAGAGTGCAAAGAAAAGCAAAGGTGAATGAGATAATAGACTAATGGCAGCCAACAACAATATAACTGGAACATGGAAAGCTTACACAAATTATTAATATGGTCAGTAAGGAGAAGGGGGCTCCTCTTAAAGACAGAAATAGAGGGAAAACTAAAAGCAAGTAAGAAAGGTTAAGATTTGGAAGATAAGAGAGAGAAAGGGCAAAGCATAAAAAGGAAGATGTCTACATTACCAGATTATTAAGTTCCTTGGTACTGCCTAAACCCCCACTTACTGGGGTTTTAATAACTTCAGTTTTCACTAAATTTAGAACTTAGCCTTCATAGTTAGATACACAAACTATAAAAAATTCCTCAACTGTTAACACACTGAAAAGGAAAGAACCAGCTCAAGACTGTATCAATAAAAATACCTTCCTTTTCTTAAGATAAACTCATGATCTGTGGAGTTTGAGTTGTGGTTCTGAATACTCAGAGTAGGTAATACTTCAGCTTCTGGTTCATTCAGTGCTGTTTATTCTGCTGCTGTTTTATTTCTCTGTAAACAAGCCTGATGAAAAGTAATGAGATTGCCTGTTACAGTACTTAGGGGATATGAAAATTGTCTGTTACATTAAAATAATTAGAGAAGAAAATAAGATCATATTAATTGCACTCTACAGAAGCCTACCCAAGGTATGAGAATCCATCCTCTGAGGAATACAAAAATTTATACTTAGAGCCCACCGATGGCCCAAAAAGTTCAACTATCAACCAAAACAGGGACAATTAATAAAAATCTGTAAGGATAACTGCAGTTGGTATCATAAACGATTAGATATTGCACCTGGCAGTCTTCAGTGGGTTTTGCTCATTATGAGAAATACCCCTGATTACCATGCACAGGTCTTGCTCTCCAAAAAACCAAGTGTGCCATTGGGCTTGTGCAAGACTTGCTGCACAACCAGGCCCCAGGCTCTTCAAATGAGCAAGGCACTCTCATGTTCAACTAAGCCTGGCTTGGACAAGTTTGGAAGAACTTTAATTCACTATCTGTTCCCCTTCGTGACACAAGAGGTTTTGATTTAAGGGAGATAGATCTCCCCTAAACACAAAACAAATCTCTAATGTAAATCCAATTAATTTCATTGGTTTTCTTCTTAGCACTCTCGAAGTTTCAGAGGAGAAGGGAAGGGGGTGCACTGACATCTTCCAGGGCTTGTCCACATGACTTACCAAGTGTGCATGTACAATATACACACATTACCTACACACGTGTGGCTTAAACACACATTCTCTGAGACATCTCTACAAATACATTATTCACTTGTCAAAGGTGTCTTTTTTAATGTGCTTTTATTCATCCAATTCCCTGATATTTTAAGATAATCTATTGATTGCTAAATAAAGAAGTATAACTAAGATACGGTATGATGCTCAGGTTCTCCAAGCTGCAACAAACTTTACTAAGACAAAAAATAGCTCCTTTTTTCTATATGTAACGAATGCTTGCTAGGCAATTCTTTGATCTGAGCCCATCATTTATCCAGCATGTAAAATAAAATCTTTATCTGTGTTGATTCACTTTTAGTCCCACAAAGTTCAGCACTGTTGTTTTTAAATGACACCTCAGTAATTACGCCTTCAGAGCCTATCTAATAACCACCAGGTTTTGCATACAAATTAAAAACAAATGAGAAGCCTAAAAAGGTTAGCACTCAGTTAGATACAGATCTAATTGTAATAACATTTTAGAGCTACTTTAGGATAATGTACACTTCTCTATTCAATATTATGAAGCGTATTTCATCCAACTGAATGGATTAATTTTTATTTAGTCACACACCCTCATACCTATTTCCTTAATTCACTTTACTACATTAGAACTTGAAGGACCGCTACTAAAAAGAAATAAAAATCCAAAACTGTAGATTGTTCAAATTAAAAATAGAACAAAAAACAAACCAGCCAACAAATAAAAACCCACACAACCAAACGAATTCACACAGACAAATTAAAAAAAAAAAGCAAGGAGATATTTACTTTGTCAGGCAGAAGAGTATTTGTAACTTGTTCATTTCTCTAACATTATCAGCAAGCATAAGTGTCTAACTGAAAAAATGTAATACGTACTCCTTTCAGAGTCAAGCATGCAATTAGAGCTAATCAAGACACAAGTTGTTCTCATCTTACAAATGTCACATTCTTTGCAGGAAGGAAAGATCTTAAGTAAATATCACCCTGTTCAAATTTTAGGAAAAGAAACAACATGCAAGACAAAATGTCCAGCAACTAGGAAACCACGGCTCATTATGTCTTAGCCTGAACCCAAGTGAACTGCATCAGTGAAATACAAAACCTTTTCCTTCTGCTTTCTCCTCTTCCTTATCATCTTAAAATTAAGAAGAAAGGGTTTAGCAGCTGTTAGCAGCTGTTCACTCTGGAATTTCAAAAACTGGTAAAGGTAACTGTCAAAATTAGTATATGCAACGTGCTGAATTTTTTTTAAAATTCTTTCTACTTTAAGATATCAAATCTACATTGACATAACAAAAAAAAAAACAAAGAGCCTGGTTTTCCCATGGAATCCATCAGTGGTTGAATGCTCTCTATACTCTCTTCCCATCCCCAGAAAATATCAATTTACTGTTCAAGTGTCCAACATTCAAAGAAAAGGTTCAGAAATTCTGGTCTTTGTCAAGGTAATTTTTACCTTTTAACACCACCCTCCCTTTTTCAGGGGATATGCTGCATCAAATTACTAGAGAGTCATACTGAACACTGAACAGTGTTCAGAAAACAACAGCTAGGATTACTATTACAGATGGACTGTAATTCTAATCATGCACTTAGTAAAGATTTTTGTGTTTCAGTACCAATGTAAGCCTAGGGCACTCAGCCACTGAAACAACTGAAGTCTAGAAACAGCAGCTACTTCAGTAAGAGCTTATTCCGTTTATACTGCCATGGAGACAATGGGTCCTCCCACTGAGAGCGACTCAAGAGATGGTTTAAAAGACTTTAAAGGATTTCAGGTTTCTCACCCGCCCTTTGCTTCCTCACTCTGGTCTCTCTCTGACAGGAATATGCATTTTAGTCTGACACAGCAGTGAAGGCTGGGCACAAAACACCTGTTTGGATTCAGCTGCATTATTTCTCACCATGTGGGGCCCCAAGTTAACCACAGATGAACATGTAAGAATAGGAAAATTGCCAAAGCCAATCAGAGCACATGAAACACTCCCTGACTGTGTAGCAGGAAAAAAGCAAGAGTTCCTCAGTAATGAAAATTCGTACATCTGGACAGGTGTGCCCTTTGAAGAGAAAACACAATTCTCCCTCACCAAGAGGGCATTAACATTTGTGTGAAGAACAATTTTGCTGTTCAGTGAAAGCTATTCTTGCTGCTTATACTTTTGGTAGGTTTTTAATTACAGTCTCAACTGAGTAGAAAATGAGTTTGAGAGAAGCATGAAAAGGCCTGAAAAAATCTTTTCCTTTGCACTCAGCTGCTCCATGCCACTGACGAGGAAAAGTGGCTGAGCTGACACCTGTCCTTGGGACGTTTCATGCTGAAGCTGTCACCAGCTGATCCAACAACACACTGCCCTTTGCCAGGCCTTCAGAACTTGGACTTGGAAAGGTTGAAATATGTAAACACGAAAGAACAAGCCCCTAAGAATTGAGAAGTTTGAAGGAAAACTGAGGTCTTTAAGAGTGACTAGAGATTCCTGCAGCTCTCTTTTTTCAGCACTTTCAAGGGACAACAATTCAATCGGAGGCGCTCGCTGCCTTACAGTGTGGCCTCCTCAGAGAGCATGCAAATTACCACGAAAAGTAACTTCTGGTAACTTCACCCCCACAGCTGAATTACTTCTTGGTAGGGGAGCCAGAAGGATCTGAACTCTAAATCCATGACCATCACAAACTGGCTGTAAGATACTTATCTATTCCTTTAACAGAAGTTTAAGCATCTCCCTTGTTTCACAGCACAGCAGTTTTAAGTAAGTGCGTGCTTGAAGAAGCAGACAATGAAAGAAAAGGGACAAGATGATAATCGGACAGCTATTTTCTTTTCATAATTGCCTATGAGACAGCTCTAGGGCGTTCTAGAGAGAAATCCAGGGACTTGTTACATACAAGACCTGCCTAAATCACAGGGAGAACTTAAATGCAGGGGTACAGAGGGAGGAGATGTAGATGTAGGTACAACACATTATAGCCTGTCCTAAGACTCTTGAAGAAAAAAGAATTCACAGAGACAAGCTGATGGATGGTGAAGTATCAGGTTTGCCTTCGGGTTCATTTGAAATAAGAAGAATCTTCCCATGGCCACAAATAAAGCATTTCATTTTGATTTGTGACCATAAAAGCTCTATAGTTCCCTGGTGTGTGGGCTTATTATATTAGAAGGGCTTGCTCCTTTTTTTAATTGAAGACAACAGCAAAATTTGTATAGGAAACAGATTAAATTGTCACATATTGACCACATGCTGATTTACCACATTCCCATGCCTATTCTGTATATGACATTGTCATTACACTGTAATTCTGTACATTTTCAGAATGACACATCACAGCTCCATCGCTTCCTATTGCTTCCATCCTTCAGCTCATTTTATTCTCCTGTTTCAGTGTGGCTTACTTATTTTCATCCCTCCTCTTCATTATCATCTGTTTTTCAGCTCCATTTCTGTCATCTTTGTGCAAAATATTCCATTGCCCTATCGTAATTTCCCATCATGGCATTCTCAAGCCACTCCAGATCTGTGGCTGTCCCCTGATGCCTTTATTTTCTGAGTTTTCATTCTCAGGATTCTGTGGCTGAGTCTTGAAATCCCCCCAAGAGAGGGGGGAAGAGGTTCAAACACCCCATGTCCATGAAATTTAACAAAATGCCAAAATCCTTAGGCTGAAAATATTGCCTCTAATTCTAAATACAATACATTCAGAAAAAAATGCAATTCTGTGTCTTATGAAAGCACAGCTGAGGTCAAGCAATCAGATAAGAACACAGGCACAACACCAGAAGCTTAATAAATGCTGTAAGGCCTTTGCAAGAACCTTTCCCATCTTTGCTGACTGCTGAGATATTCATCTGGAGCTACAAGCGTTCCCCTCCCCAGCCAGTTCACATCTGTTTAGAAGTAAATACACTTCTGCAGGCTGGAGAAAATAACCCATTTCCTGCAGATCCCTGTAATTGCTACAGAGAGACCAGAACCAAATTATCTGCCTCTTTTTTTTTTTAAAGGAAAAAGAAAAACAAAACAAAACAAAAAGGTGCTTTCTTTTTAATCTGTGGTAACTTTTCAACTGCCAGTGATGACCAAAGGAACAATGCCAGAAAAAAAAAATCAACATTCCAAACACTGGAGTACATTTTTTAGAGGACTGAACAGAATTATTTTATTTTAAATTCTGGTTTGCCATACAGTTTTCTAAATACAAACTTTTAGCTACACTTTCTATGTAAAGTAAATCCAGAGTTTTAAACTTCCTGAGTGAAAAGATGGAGGGTTGCCGGAACTTCCCCCTCACTGCACAGAAATTTAATACTATGCAGTGAAGTTCAGCTTGCAGAACAGATGCTTCCTTGAATAGAAACTGCAATTTTAAGGCTCCTAAACTGTAAATCTAAGATAAGTTGGGGCGTTCTGAGACTCATCTGAACCTGAACTCCAAACAACATGAAGCTCACATAACCCTAGCAATTAAATACTGCACTGGGTTTTACTCCAGAACTGGTGCCAGAGGTGAGAACTAACCATTACAATTGCTGTGATATTATTAGGTTTTTTTTTTATTTCAAAGAACAGGAGGTTCTTCCTAACTAGAAATCTTATTGAGACATATCCCACTAGGAATGAAAAGAGGAAGGAAAGCTGCAAAGGAGGAGACACAAATTGGGATGTTCCCTGTTTAGTTACAATGCCAGGAGGGTTGAGGTCTCCTTCTCCAAACACTGCAATAGCAGGAACCCTCTGACCTGTATTTCCAAGCAGGTATCAAAGGTATCACACTCACTGACAAATTCAAGCCACTCAAACTTGAAAAAGCACTTACCTTCCATTGGAAATATTCCCTGACAGAGCGATTATGGCTAAGGTTAGTTACATTCTAAACATAATTTAACTTGCATCACATCTTAATCTTCTCAAGCACGTACGTAGCCCCAGGCCTCAGGATCAAAGGCGGGAGAGGTCAGGGTTAAAACGTCCCAGTGAAGAGCAGGGTCTGGGCGGAGAGGAGCGGGTAGAGCGATACACAGAGCAGACGGTCTGGTTTTTCAACATCCAATTCACTCGAGCACCACTTCGTTGTGTCTTTTGGTAACTGGCTGCTTCTCACCTTTGTTCTGGCCCTAGATCCCACTGTCCATGAACATGTCGACGTTTCTGGCCTACGACCAGCCCACGCTGAGCTACTGCGGCGTGCACCACGAGCTGCTGGCCCACAAGCCCTACGAGTCCGGCAGCCAGGAGGACACGGCGGGCGCGCACCTGGAGCCCGAGCTGGACCTGAGCACAATCACCACGGCGGCACGGATCAAGGAGCACGGCCAGCAGCTGCCTTAGGGGCTGCTGGGGCTCCCGTAGCACAGCCCGCAACCAAATGCTATGTACCCTATGGACACAAGTGACAAGACAATTCTATGGATTCTAGGATCCCTGCTCGAATTAAAAGCGAATCACAAAGATTAATTGTTTCCAGTCTACAATTTGTAATTAGTTCAGTTGTGCAGTATTTTTTTGACTTCAGAGTATGACCCTGGAAGTGAATCTTTTTCAAAGCTCATCCTACCTACCTGTATAAACTGTACAGATGTAATGTATTTTTCATATTGTAAAGTTTCAATTACCAAGAACAACTGGTATGTACAGTACCATAATTTAATTACATCTTACTTTACAAGCTTCAGTTTCTAAAGCTTCAAATTAACAAAAGTTCTTTCTTGTGTTCTTAAGTTACTCTGTTTTGTAGGGATCATTTTGTTACTGCTTTTGTGCCCAGACAACTTTAATCTAAAATTCTGTCCTTTGCAGAATATGCACCATTTTTACCGTGTTTAATGTGTAGAATTTTATCTACTGATTCCAGAGGGAGGGTTTAACTATTCAAACTTCTAAGGAATTCTTAAAATATATAGCCAAGTTTTCCTAGAAATTAAAATTTAAAAAAAAAAAAATTTAATTCTCCTCAAATTTACCTGTTGCCTTGAAATACAGCCTGATTTTTAGCAACAAAGCTTGGTTATGCAACTGTTAGTTAAGGCTGACGATATTTTATTAAGTCTCGCTGTTCTGCAAGACAATACTGACAGGAGACTTCAATAGGCAGCTACAAAATCTGCTGTGAGAGTCTGCCAAATCAGGCATTTGTATTTCTGCTTAAAGACAAAGGGGTCCAAAACCTACTTCTGTCACAGGCAGCTGCTGGCAGAAGCAGCAACAGAAACAAGCCCTTATACTACTCCTAGAATGTAAAATGTTACCCAAAAGAAACATCCACTTGCTGAAACATGTAGTAATTCGGAACAGATGGTGAAAATTTATAGTTCTTTAACATTATGATAAAGCAAACAAAAAAAAAAACCCAAAACTTTTAAAGCAAAAAAAAAAAAAAAATTAATGTAGTATTAAGTCTTTAACAATTACTACATTGCTTATTTGTCTATCATTTACTATCTGGATTGAAGCATTCTTATATCCCATTCTTTGGTTTTAAATCTTGAAGACTTCTCAATACTGTATGAGAGTAACTTTTTATACCACTGCCCTCATGTTGTAATCATAAAAGATTACAGAAATCAGAAAGACATTATATCATGCTGACTCGGTGAAAAACAAAATGGGAACATGAGCCTTCCAAAATACAGGAGAAAAAAGTTTCATATGGTGAAGCAACTTTTTTATAATAAAGAGAAATTATATAACCACAAATCTACTTTTCTGGATCTTTATCCCACCATATTTTCATGTAGCTTCAAAGCAGCAGACAAATTTAAAATTATCAGGCAACTGTTTGTACAAAAGGTGAATAGAAAGAAAATGAGCTTCAAAAATTGGTAACAAATTAATCTGCATTTGGTACCTGTTAAATGGAAACAAAGTGTCAAAACAATATATTGTATTGCTTTTTTATTTAGCACTTAGATTTGTAACATCTTTGCCTAAATTATTTCCTCTTCAAAACATTATCTGTGTAGGACACCTCTTACACCTCAGTTCAGCTCCGTCTTTCTTCACTACACGGGTTCTTGAATTTGTGGTCACCTTCCACAGTGGCAGGATTTTCTTACACATAGTTTGAAAATACATTTTACTAATTGTCCACTGCAAACAAACGTGCAGGAGCCAAGTGACCTGAATCACTCCACGGCTGGTTTTGAGGTTTAATGTTTTGGCATTCGGGCTATGGGAGCAGGCCTGAGCTGGAAGGAGCAAATATCACCCTCCCAAAAGGTCATTTCAGTTGTTCTCACTCTGTCCTTCCTATTCTGTACTTCAACCCAGTGCCCTCAAATATTTATGGTGTGTGAAAAAGGTCCTGGCACTGTCTGAGCTTCTCACCGTGCCCAGTTGTTCAAAGGTTCCATGGATTTCCCGGTTATGGGGAACTGTACGCCATGAGCATTCTCAGAGTTGGACACTAGTGAGTTTAGACTGGGGAACAGGAGAAAATATTTTCTTATGCAGAGACACAACACATTTTTGATTAATGTGCTTAAAGAGGCATAGCTGGGTAGATATTCATATACACACACCAACATTTCCCCTTTTCTACTCCTCAGTCATGAATCAGACTCCCAGTTCCAGACCCACATGTCACAGGACACATGGCAGAAGAAGAGTCACAGAATTAGCACCTTACAGATTCCTCATGCTCTCACAATCACTTCCCAGGCATCTGAAATGCCAGGCTCTCTGTAACCTCAGCAGGCTCTGCAAGGCGGATCCAACATCCCAGGGCCCAGAGCAGCAGGGGGTGCGCGCTCACCCCAATCCCAGACTGTTAAAACATGCCTTTCTGAAAATAGTCAGTGGATACCATTTTTTTCAATGGACAACATCAGCCTGAAACTTCTTGTTCTCAAGATGGATGTCTTCAAGAAAGCCAGATGGCAGGTAGGTACCTTCTCTAAAAGATCCTCATCATGAAAAAACCTGGGTTAGGCTAACCCAGAAAAAGACTCACTCCTGAATTCACCTTAGCCTCTGTACACCTGCCTGCCGACAGATTGCTGCCAGCTGTGTTCTGATCACGGCTGCACAGAAACAGTAAGAGCTTTCGTTCAGTGGATAAAACAAAACAGCATCCCTCATAAAGCCCCAGCCTTCCAGCTAAGTTAGCAAGGAGTCTGTGGGTGCAGGTATTCACTAGGCGGGGGCCACTCTCACGCGTGCTTTCCCTTGGCAGCAGGAGCCACGCAGCAGAAACAGAAGCAGCCAAGGGCATCCATCTCTGCCTCAGCCAGTGACACCACCAGACCCTGGCAGGTCCTTTCAGCAAGAAGAGGCTGGGGGAGGTCATTACGCTTGTGAAATACAAACTGAGAGACAATATAACCCCTAGCAATAAAAGACCTCAGACAATTTTAAAAATAAATCTAGCTCCAAGCAACAATTCCCACAATCATCCATCAGTGGACCATGCCTGTGCAGCAATGCACAGGGCTGAAACACCCATTAGCAAAGCAAGCCCAAGCATCTGACTGCAGGTCCTGTCTAGGGAAGGGGGTGTATAGAAAGACTAATGACTAATTTGACAAATTCCTGCATGTATCTCAAGACAGTAAATTAAAAAAACAACAAACACCATCTATACAAGAAAGCAAATGACTGCTTCAATTAAAAAGTTACGAAAATTTGCAGTACAAACTATTCTCAAGGGATCTGAGAGCTACTACTAACATAAAAAAACCCAAAATATATACAGTTTTCAGACATATGTCGTAAACATCAGACTTCTTTTGGCAGCACACAACAAATGAAAAATGCCAGCCTCAGAAGCTGTGTACCAGGCTTGCTCTACTCAGAGTCTCTCCATTCCTTTCCTTCTCTATCAAGGCATGTTTTATCTCCTGTTATTTCCAATCCTAAGACCAGACATGAGAACAGAAACTGTGCAAAAACCATAACATGAAAGCTAAAAAAAAAATCAAAATAAAAGTGCAAGGGCAACACCATGACCTGAGAAGTACATCAGGATTCCAGCGTCATTGAACTGCAATAAATGCTGGATATTGCTACACTGGCAATGAAGGTCCTCAAAGATGGTGAATGTAATTAATGACATGATCATGGACAGTGGCACATACAAGCAGCTGTACTCGGCTCCCAGCTGGGGTAGCAAAAATGGCCTGCTGAACAGGTGAAAAAGTACAGTTTAACTCAGGTCCTGCACCCTGATCCTCCTCTCTTGAGGGCAAGGTCTTTCTGCACCAGAGTTCTGCACAGGTCTCAGGAGCCTGGGCTTCCAAAAGGCGAATCTAACCAGCAAAGGGTGAGTACAGCAATGGCTTTACTTGGTGCCATCAGAGGTACAGCCAGCCTCGATAATCCATCTCACACAGCAGCTGAGAGACCAAACCCAAAGAAGAGCTGAAGACCAGGGCAAGCACACAGCCATCTTTCCCTGGAAAGCCCCAGAGATCCCAACTCTTCGTAGGTCAGGGACTTCCTGAGCCAAGCGCGGCCTCACTCCAGTCCCTCTCTGAACGTGCACACGGCTTCTCTGAAGCCTCAGCAGTCGGTAACATTTACGACTGCTGCAGCAAGGACATCTCCTTCGACAAGAAATGCTGCCTCTTCTCTTTGCTCTGGTAGCAATGAGTGATCTTCATTTTCGACACAGAAATACAACTACCACGTCATTAATAGTGACACACTGCCAACCTCCAGGGAGCATGATTAACATCCACTCAGTCATCTGAAACCCTGAGATTTCTCTTAGGGAGGGTGGGGGAGTGTGGATCTTATCATCAAGATTCAGCTAACCAGAAAGGAGAAATGCTTTTTCCCAGGTTTCTCAAGTCCATCACAATAGTAAACAAACAATAAATCTGCTTGTCAGAAGTACTGCAAACGTTTTTCAACACAGAAAGATACATATGAAGCTCTAATAGGTACAAGTTTGACCATATGACCTGTACTTATAAGCAGATGTTCCTTCAATTCCTCAAAAATATTCTAACATTTGAGTGAATTAATAGCTCTATTATAAAATAACAAGGCCAGGTTCCATTTTATTGTTCTACCTAATTATAGAATCTGATTAATTTCAGTTACAAAGTTTCAGAATAAGTTACAATGAACATAATCAGAGTTCATGATTAATGCTATTCTAATGAGCCCCCAAGAAATTAACATTTTACCACTAGAACTTTGCCAAGAATTTTTATGTAAGCTGAAGTGCAGTGTGTACAAGTGTGAAAATCCCACGTGGCGTGGAGCTTCTATTCTACTTGATCCCCATCAATTCGGTGTGTAGATAACTCCGAGCTGCCTGGTTAGACGGTAACCACGAAGGAGCGCCCGCCTGGAACAGCAAATGAGCCAGTGGCACACAGCTCAGCACAGCCAGCCCTGCGACACTAAAGCTCCCTCACACTCCTGACAGGGGCCGCTTCAAAGCCCCACCGCGACAGACGCGGCACATGTAACACTAACGATACACAAATGAGCATTAATTAGTGCTGCATTAGTATAGCGTTTCTTTGGATTGATAGCAACGTGTGATGACTGCCTTATTCATTGCCTTAGGTCAGCTGACATGAACAGGATGGATGGTCTCCTCATAAACACCAGAAGAATCCGAAGTGGGCAGTTACACAAGACTATGGTTTTTCCAGCTTTCGTAGAGAGCACTTCCCACTTTGTATTCCCTAAGAAACAGACTTTTAAGGTGGATGCATTTCAGCAATAGTTCTATCTACAGTCAAATCATAAAGTGAGTGCTTCAATGAAACGTATTTCAAAGCCTGATGATTTAAACATTGTTATACACTAATTCTGTGTTTCTTAGAGAACAAAACCTCATCAACTAGTGCTGAGAATACTCATTAAAAGAAAATGATGTGTCCCTGCAGCACTGTGCACTTCAATAATTTCAGTAGTTTTATACAAGAGTGTGTCATAAATGAGGCATGGAAAGCCATTAACTGAACAATTCATATTGAATAGTTTGTTGTAATTTATGCTTTCAAAAGAAATAACCAAAGTGATTTATTTGTCCAGTAACAACAATGCACCTCCCCTTTATGTCTTGCTGTTGGTAACTTTATTTTTAAGGAACGTGTAAACTTGCACAATTAGTCCAGCTTTCACTGCCCAAAAGTGAAAGGAAAAAATACAGCTATCGATGGTGTATCTGAATAGGCAAACAAGATTCATGAACGAGATTTGTTTTTGTCTTCTGCATCAGCATTACCTAGACAGTTTATACTTCTCTTTGCCTTCTGCAGCCCAGCTCTTTCTCCAAAACCTACTTATCACAACTGAGACTGCCAGCAGTAAAAGGGAACTATTCAGGCTGAGATCCTGGAGGGAAATGCCCCTCAGGTATCCACCTCCAGAGCTAAGCAGCTTTGCTGCCAACCAAGCACATGCTGAAGCTTGTCTGACTCCTTTTCTTCATCACTAGCTCTTGCAAATACAGATTCATAAACATAACACTGCTAGAATATGCTAATAAAAATCAACCTTTTTTCTTTTTTTCATTCTACCACTACACAAGGTGATGCAAAGTTTTGGGGTTTTTATAACCTCTTTGCACCCTAAAGCCTTGAAGGGATATGATTAATAAATGTCAGTATGAACTGCCCTAATTCCACTTCCATCAAGTGATTATAACGGAAACTGGAGAAGTTTCTGGAAGGGATGAACACGATGCCCTCCCCATCTCAAAGCAAAAACAACTGTTCAAGTGCTTCTCTAACTTAAAACCCCTTCAGTCTCTGGGGAACACAGTATCTACACCCATGGAATGGAATTTGTGAACCTGAGTGGGAATAAACCTTATTGATAAAATTTGCTTTGTAATCCTGTCTCCTGCCTGGCTTAAATAGTCACTTCAATGCTACCTTCTTCCAGAAGCTTTCTTCCATTTCTTTATTTCTCTGAGTAACTCCTTGAATCTTCAAACAGTCTCACTGAAGACACCTGGATCCCAAAGAGGCAGAAAGCTCTGCCAGTGTTCTGCACTGCAGAATCCATCTCATGGTTCAAATGTCAGGTGCTGCCAACCTCCTCTCCCACGCTCATGCCCTGGCACTCATTCACTCCTTCCTTCCCTACCTGCAAGCATTTTGCCTCAGGAATTTTGAGGCTGCACCTTTACTTTAGCAAAGAAATTAAAATACCCACCAAAATAAAGAACTGATTTCAGATAATTTATACTGCTAAATTACATTCTAAGATTCCTTCCTGTAATACACAAGTATCTTACTACAAACCAAAATTATACTTTGAAAAAGAATTTTTTTTTTTGCTTCCCAGAAATAAGCATTAATGATCTGTTTTGAGAGTTTTTGTGTAAGTTCTTCTTTTACAAAATAAGGAGGGAGGAGGGGAATTTAAGCAGGGGCATTGTTAATGCCACAGAAATACAATAGTTACCGAAAAAAACACACATTGCTAGCTAAAACTTGAAGATTTAAATGCAGAAATAATTCAGCATTACTCCTGAGAGAGGATGTAATGAAAGGGGCTATAAATACCAAAGATGCAACTAAGTTATGCTGCAGGACCAAAAAAAAAAATCTTTTCAAAATTTATACGGACCTCAAAGAGAAGATATTTAAGGCTGGTTTTTAAAAGAAGGTACAGGCTAATAAGGCACAACATAAAACAGAAGATGAGAAGAATTAAATTTAAGTCTGAACTGGATATACACAGGCAAACTACTTGGGATCTGCCTTTCCCAAAACGAAAACCATTTCCATTTTCTTTAGTACCAAATATCTCCTGTACACATCAGTAATCAGTAGGATAGAATCTGAATGTAAACCAGCAACAGGGATAAAAAAGTTGGCCTTACACACATGAACTACAAGAAGTAACTGATCCCAGGAAAAAAAAGAAGACAGACCTGGCTCTGCAAAACTGCTCAGGGAGGCAAATAAATATAACGAGGCTCTAATAGATCTATATTAGACCCTCAATCAAGTGCTTTTATGTTAAAAATAGCATTGCTAATGGCCTGTTTCACCTAAGAGGACTTCAGAGAAACCAAGGGAAGTGGTAAAGTAAATCAAAGGCAGAATTATTAATAAATAATAATATATGTAAAGCCACTGAAGTATTGCTCATATGAATATTAATTCAATTAGATGGGGCAGTAAAGACCTATAATGCTGCCCATCAAGAGCAGGGCTCTGCTCTGCTTTAGTAGTGTATTTTTCCATTAACATCACAGTTTGCTGGACTATAAGTTAATAAAGGTAAGAGTGGAAAACAATTTAAAAAATAAGAAAGCATTGCAACTACAAAACCTTTATCAGAGATATTGCAGCATCAATGGTTACCTAAGCTGAAAGAGCAGGAGCTGCTCTGTAGCTCAGTGTCTGACTGAAGGGGTTAACAAGCAATGAGGCATGAGGGGAAATGGGAACTCCCTTACAGGCCCTTCTCACCCAAAGCCATATCTCCCTCAGAGCTGTCCAAAAATAAACCAGCATGTCACTGGAAAAAATCTTCAGGAAGAACACCCCAGAAGGAAAACAAATTAATTCAAACTGCAGAGGAGAAGGGATAGATGTGTAAAACAGAGAAAGAAAGGAGAGAAAGCCACGGAGACGCCGACGGAAAAGGGAGATCCCAACGACTGGTGATGAAAGACTCAACAAAACTGTAACTGCTCATCGTGGTACCGGATTCAGGTAAGGAGGGGAACTGGAGGAAGGAAAATGGGAGGGCACGAGCCCAGCTGTTCCTTCACAAGGACTGGTCTGAAAACAGATGGAATCTCCTGGGGCAGGGGAGTGAACAAACAACGTGTGCATCCAAGGAGCTGCCCAGCTCCCCTGCCAGGTGTTTGTTACATCAGGACAGCACAGTGACAGCACAGCACCAGCGGAACTGGTGTCATCCCTTCAGCCTGAATACTTCCTTCTCTTTGGACATCTCAAGGTACAGCCATTATTCTCCTTCTGTCTAAAAGAGCTTTTAATTTGCAGCAATAACTCGCAAAAAATTAGGTTTAAAAAATGCATTTTTTGCCTCCAGTAAAAGCACACCAAACCCCATAAAATATTTTGCTCCCCAAATTTTTTATAAAAATAAGAGCTTTGCAATCAGATCTATTTGATTTAAGGATAATGAAGCAGGTTTTATGGGCTGCAGAATATTATAAATCTTTTCTGATTTCTTTCGGGGGAGAGGGAAAAGGGGAATTGTTGAAGGAAAAGATGATAGATTACATCTGCTTGTGGGTAATAAGGCTTCCTATAAGGAGAAATGACATACTCTGAATAATTACATTCAGTCTGAGGCCAAAAGAGACAGAGTCTAGTCCTGGTCAGAAATTTCAGCTGCCACAAAATACTTGTTAAAAATGTGTGAGGAAAGTAGGATGAATTCTCACTGGTTATCAACAGTTTTGCTTTTGCCAATTTGCTCAGCTTCAACACTAGGTCCAACCATAATTTCTTCCTGCTTTGCAGAAATTCTTCCATTTTGCATCATGAATGTCAGCAGAAACATCAAAACCACAGCACCATTCAAAGAAAGAAAAAAAGGGGAGATATAACTAAAACTGTATTTTACCAAAAATACTGAGCGTATTTTTCAAATGAAGTTTGTAAGACACTACAAAAAAACAGCGTGTCAGGCAATACAGGCAAAACCAAAAAAGAACAGCATAAAATATTCAATACAGGCCACACTCTTCTAAAAAGTAGTAAGAGCCCCAAGAGCTGAGCTTAACTCCTTGAAACAAGGTGACGCTCTGGCTCCACGAAAGCCAGCTGCAGTTCCACCACTGGCTTTAGAGGATATTTTCAAGTAGTGGGATTTTTGTACTTGTACAGGAGATAATTAGGAGTTAGCACTGGAGAGAAGAATGAGAGCTTTATGCAGCACAGCTGGACACAGGCAATAGCCACAACACCCTGGCTAGTCTCATAATTAAATGGTCACCTGCAGCCTCTCGAGGTATTTCCTGTACTCGATGAGTACTCGATTTTAGAGGGTTACTCCCTCCTTCTCACACTGAAGAAACCAACTCATCCATATAGCACTTTAGGGATTTAAATTTTGTGTCACTGAGAAGTGGCTATTGGGAGCCTCCCAGAGACTGCTCCCCTCCTGACCACAGCCTCCTCCACCTTGTCCTTGAAAGAATCAAAAAGCCACTGGATCAAAGCTGTGCTTTATTGCAGCAGGACTCTGAGAGAGCGACACAGCTGCCCCGACGGACAGGAGAAACCGAACATCAAAGTGCTGGTCAGCCAACCCCTCCCCTGCTCATCATGGACCCTGCCTTTCCTAGAAACCTGTTCTCAGGCTAAGAACTCTCTGCAGGGTTTTTGAGATGCCATAACTTTATAAAACTCCCTCAGGAGCCACAGAAATATTCCCCTCTTTCTCCACAGTCTCCTCCAAGAGAGACCAGTCTCCAGGAGCTGAGGAAGCTCCAGAAGTTTCTCTCAGATGAGCATATTCAGCTGCTCCCAATGAAAATGCCTTCTCCTTTCCTCCCAAAAAGCTCCACCTGAGCAAAGGCTACAGTGGCCAACAAGGAAATCAAGTGACCTTTCTCCCTGCCTCTGAGCCAAAATATAATGCACTGTAACATTCAGTACAGAGTAAACAATTTAATAATAAAAATTATGCTATTGATCACACCATCTCAGAACATCAGAAGTCCCATTTTATATCACAGTTCATAGATCAAAAACCAGAATAACTTATATTTCTCTTCTTTGTAGCTTCAGGAACTTCAGGCTATTTTCTAGGTTGCCATATGCATGACTTCAGCACAAGCTAACGAGATATTGAGTGAGAAATCATTAGCAGCTGGTCAAGTAAAACCACTCCATCAATCATTTTCATTTCCTTAATGTCAACAATTCTAATTTCAACTCTGGAAAAAAACTGTGTTTTAAACTGTGAAATACATCACATAAAACAGTGACATTTGATAGTATGCTTTTAGATTCTCAAGTTTATTGGGAAAAAGTCAGTTCAACACATAATGAAGTCATTCTTCCTTTATAACCACCAAACGCAATTGTAGGGAGGAAAAAAATCTGCTTCATCTAGATCAGGCAAACAAACTACCATCTATTCCAGAATAAATCCATCATTTTGTACCTAAAGCACCGGTAAAAATTCTGGAAGGCTGTCCTGTGTCTTCTTTTTACAAAGACACATTCTAGGTTGTTCTTGTATTCCAGTCAGTGAAACACCAACCGGTGACCACCAAAGGACCTTTCAGGAGGCACAGCTCAGTTTGCCTGGCGCAGCTCTTTGCAGACACACCTGTGAGCAGCTCTCCTCCAAGAACTCTCCCTGCTGTCTCGCAGAAGCTCCTGAGGAGCGGAGCACGGCAATCAGTCACACAAATCCCATCCCCACCGACACACATTTCTGTGCTCAGGACGAGGCACGGCGAGACAGGCTCCTGGGGAGGCACAGGACCAGTTTTTCCTTTTGGGTGTGTGGAGCAGAGGCATCCCCCATCTCTAAAGCTGGGTTTACTGCAGCTTTCTGATTATTAGAACAGGAAGGTTATGAAACACAGCAACTTGCTGAGAAAGCAAGCTCAGATGGCCAAGTGACTCCAATGACTGCGTCCCCCTCACCTCTATCCTGACATGGGGAGGTTACTTGTTGGGGAAGATGAAACAGGAAAGCCTTATAAATATGGTTGCCTGGCAAAAGATGCTGAGAATAGGGAAACTGTAAGTGAGATTGAAATGAAAGCAATCTTTGAGATACCAAGCCTTAGTTACTGAACAGCTGGAAAACAATGGGATGGCCGGCAGAAAGTAATCCCCTCTCTGTTGAACAATACCCTCTGCCTGCAGACAGCTCCAAGGGTCAGAGCAGTCCAGAGAGGAGTTTCTAGAGTTTAAAATGTAACACAGTATGGTAATGTAATAATTCTTATAGGCTGTATGGAAATGCTATAGGATTTGTATCTTGTACTAGATTGGTTAATGGAAATTAGAATATTCAACACAGAAGAAGACTTACTGTTTTGTAAACGAGAACCTCGCTCTCTCTTTACTACTTCTCATACTTCCCCTACTTCTTCTTGCCCTTACTCTCTCTTGCTTTTACCTTTACTTCTCTTGCTCTCTTACTTTTCTGGCCGGCCTCGAGCTGCAGCTGGCAGCTCCAAGCAGGGCCCCTACACCCACGCCCTTCGGAATAACCTCCATGCTCTAAGACCTAACCTCAGAGATATCTCATCACTAGCCATCTCGACCGTCTAAAACAACCAGAAGCTCCTACACTTACTCTTTCCTCGCCCCCTAGTCCGACACTGCAGCAGCACCCAGGTTTGCATCGGTCCTGGAGAGCCCCCTCTAGAACCCTGGGAAAATTTCCTCCCTTCAAGTCCCAGGTGAGCTCCACTCCCTACAGACATGCCAGCCTGGGGCAGCCTCCTGCCTCCCAGGTGTCCCCCGGCCACAACGTGCTCCAGGCAGCTTCCTGCCTGACTTCATGTTAATGCTAGGAAATTACTGGGCATTTCTGCCATACAACCAAATTATACAAAGAGTTGGTTGGTTGGGTTTGGGTTTTTTTTACAGTGCACATCCATTCTCCTCAGAAAAAAATGTTAGTATGAGGGAACAGCTCATATATTACATTACCCAAATGTAATTTGGTTGCTAAAATTGTAATCTTGTACAGCAGAATTCCTATTTTCTATTTCTTGTACTTAAATTCCAGTTTATGAACAGATTATAGGATGCAAAATTGTTAGGTAGATCCTAAAATATTAAATTTAGGTAAGTCTGTCTAATGTAGTTACAAATTTGTCAGGATACAAAACCTCCTGCCGATATGATAAGCTGAATCATTGTTAAATGTACTATTTTCATGCAAATAGCTCATGAGAAAATAAACTCCTAGTATGCCTACAACTATTAATAGCTTCTTTTATTAACCAGCCTTCCCCAGATGCTTGAACACAAAACTGTAGAAGGGACAGATTATTATCTGTAGATGGCCTGGAAATCTAAAAGCCTCACCAAATTTCAGTCTAGTTTTGATCACTGCATAGAAAAAGCATTCTCTGTTACAAACCCACACTAATCTGTGGAAAAAAGCAATTTGTAGTAAGAAAATGCAGTATGAAGACTGGGAATATTACTTTTATAGAACTGTACACCAATACTCGGTGGGGCTAGGAGGGAGCTCGCGGTCACTTTGTGCACCCTGAGCGCTCTGAAACAGCCCACACGTTCCCAGAGCTCCCGAGCAGATGCTGGGCAGCCCAACTAGTCTCACACCTGTGCACGACCAGCTCTCTGTGCCCTCCCTAGGGAACTGTTCCAGTGCTTACTCATCTACGTGGTTGGATTTTTTCACCCAACACTGCACAAATTTTGCATTTCGCCAGTTTCATTTGTCTTTCTCTGGACAGATATGGAGAATAACTTAACAGCATAAACCTTAGAAAAACCTCTTCCATATCTGAAAATATCAGCATGTTCCTCTTCTCCTCCACCTCTTCCTAAGTTACATAGACTCAGTTAAATCAGCTGCTTCTTACTTTTTTTAAGTTCTAAAATCCTTGCTTCATTTTGTTCCTCTTATTAGTCCTCATTATTCTTAAGCTATGATGCCCAAAATTTCCTACTGAGCTGAGCCCTACTGCCAGCTCATTTCATCTCTGATTTTCATACGACATTGCGAGCTGTAGAGCAGTACCACTGCTAAGCCACAAATCCTGCATTTTTATGTATACCGTGAACTTCTTCCCAAGGGTAATTGTTTGCACTTATCATTTCAATCTGCAGATTGCAGACCATTTCTCCAAATTTAAAAAATAAATAAATAAAGGGGGGGTGATGTAATGTTTTTATTGACCTATAAAATCCTTTGAAGTTGCACCAGGGTAGCATCATTCAAACTCTCAATTATTTCCACTCTTCATTCCCTAAGCCATTTATTTACTTTTATTTCATTTATTACTAATGAAAATACACCATACACGTGTGGGTCCCAGGCCAGTCCTTACAGAATCACACTTCATTAAGCTATTCCAAACTGACCTGCAATGGATTAAATACCAACTCACTAGGAACACTGTTTTTCAGTGACCTGTATTTTCCCTCATTATACAGCAACTGTGCTTCTCGGGTTCGCTTATGAAAACATCCTCTCGGTGTACGACGTTGTGTGCAACATTACATCAGTTTAGCACTTCCCTTTTAATCCCCAGCCAGCTATTCTGTCAAAGAACTACATGTATTTGACAAAACGTATTTCGAAAATAGATGCTCGTGGCTCAGCACCACCTTCTTATCCTGAGCAGTTTTAGGAAATGAATATATAAGGATTTCCTGCAGCTTCTTCACGGTTATCCGAGTTAGAGGGACTGACCTATAAATTCTCTACATAAAGGAATTTATCTGTCAAGATAAATTTGGCTTTTTTGTTACCTGGAAATATTCATTCCTCACAGCTTTTTACAGTCAAGGCCAATGGTTCACAAACTCCTTTCTTAAATATTCCTGAATTCTTTCTGGCATACATTCACTTTCTCTTATTGACTGCACTAATTTTTCCCAGCTAACTATTTACGGAAGCCTGAAGCAGATAGGAAAGACAGAGTATTGTTGAGTTCTTGTCCCCAATTTAGAAAGCTCTTTACTTTCCCTCCTACTATTTCCTTCTAAATTACTTCTAGTGCTCAGATTTCCACCCTTTTCTTCACTATTAAATTTGCAAGTTACTTCTTTCTTCCAACTGAGCAAAGAAGCCTTTGGTGCTGATCAGACTATTGATGAGCAATGCTGCATTGTTTTTGCCTCAGAATGTCTGTTATTTGTGCAAAGGAGTCAAGAGCCATTCTGGCCTAGAAACCATCTAAAAAAATCTGTGTCTCTGCAGCAGGCAGGCCCCATAGGCGAGGCGTTCCCAGCAGTGGTTCCCCAGCAGTCCCGCAGGAACGCTGTGTTACAGAGCAACGCCAGGCCACTGCTCATTGACTCCACCTCATTTACTTCCTCAGCCACAGGGGATACGAGGACAGCCTCATATTCCAGCTGCTTGCCAGCAAGGGATGATTCCAGGTTTACAGTCTGGCCTACAGATCTGTATCACAGATGGACTCTCCACTACAAGAATAAGCTGGAGGACAAAAAAAATTAGACTTCCTTAATTAGAGCTCAAAACAAAAATCTAAACCCACTCCTCCTGGTCATTTTTTCAGCCTCCCTATTTTACTTAAGTTGTAATAGCTATTTACGTCTGTAATAGTACTTTACTAGATTTGCATCTAAATAAATGCCAAGCAAGTAATTTTAACATCTGACCTTTGCCAATCACATTTCGTCCAGACGTGAAATAAGAAGGCTTACTATCTGCTTATAATTCTATCAGACATTCAAAATGGCCTTGACAATGCTACAGACTAACTGGAAAACAGAGTGAGAACTGAAGCACAACATCAGAAATCAGGAATACAGCTGGAGATTCTCCAGAGGAATCTTTCTTCTATTAAATTTTGCCAACTTATCAAAAGCAGAATCTTCCATGGAAACAGAGAAAGCACAGCAGATCTTCTGACAAAACACAAGCATATGCCCTGCCAGCTCTGTAAGACAGCCTTGGGACCAAACTCTGAAAGTTTCAGATCTGCTGTTCCCAGTCTTTCTGGGAAGAACTTGGAGGTACCAGTCCCTGAGCAGTCTTGCTCTACAAAAATTCCATTCTTACAGCTGAGAGAGGCAGGTGTTCTGAGGATCACAATAAACAAGGAGCCAAACAGCCTCAGGACCTGGCAGCCTTACCCAGGGTTTGTTCAGATTTTGCATGCTCACTGATATGGAACAGCACTCTGCTTTCCCATGGGGATCCAGGACAATGCTTCATCTCAACAATCTGGCCAGCTGTTCCCCAGCTGTTCAGGAGAGGACAGGTAAGCAACTGCTAACAGCCCTGCCAGTATCACCTACGACATCCGTCCCATTTCAAAATCTTGCTTTAATGTACAGTTGCACAGTTGATCATAGGAGGTAGCTGACAGAATCCAGAAGATTATTAGGCTTCTTCTTTTTCAAATTAGAAACAAGTTTTTCTGATTACTTTAAAGCTAAGCAATAAAACCTCCATTTCCTTGCCAACTGTAGGACATCACAAATGCCATGATGACCTCAGCAAACAGCCACAGCTGTCACACAGCGTTTCACGTTTCCTTTACCTATTCATTGTTTAGACTCCTTTAGTTCACACTTTCTACAGGAACTTTGCAAAGTTTCCCGCTATTTCACTTCCTTATTACTGCAAACAGTAGACTGGAAATACCATTATAAAACCAGAATGGTTCTGGCTGATGTGCATCTGCTCTCTCCTGTGTACACTGTCCATGTGTGCACGTGCACAGGCATTAAAGGCACCTTAATAATACAAGGCTCTTTTGCTGTATTAAGCAGAAAAGTAGCACTAATCAAGTTCCCAGAGAAGAGATTTACCTTGGGCTCCAGTTTTGTTTTCCATTAACTGCTGCCAGGGTGTATGTAATTATTATATTTCTTATTTTCTCTTATTTACATGAAATAAAAATTGATTATTATTCTTCATTTCTCCTGCAAAGAGCTAAATATATTCAAGAAAATGAAGGGAAGTATTCCTTTATTACTTATCTTCTTTTACAGACTGGTAATTCCTCCTGTACAATATTAGGGTTTAGAAAAAATTAGAAACATCGCTACTTGATAGAAAAGATAATCCTAGATTATTCCTGAGTATAGCCTCTAGTCAAGTAGCTGACTCACAACTTCTTTCCATCTTTGTACAAATTTCCTTTGTTTTTTCTACTGATAATGAAACAATGGTTAAAGACAATTAGAATAACCTAAGATTGCAAGGATTTTCCAGTAAATACAGCAATTAGAATCATTTATTTAATGTATTCTACTAAGCACCGCAGCTGTCTGATTTAAGACGTTTATTTTCTATGCATACTCAGAGAGAAAGAAAATGTGCCAATTGGCAACACAGGCTTAGAAAACAACCACGAGAAAAAGTTCTTGAGAAAAGCTGATCTTGAAAGGGCTAAAGCACATCTTTTTTATTAATATGATGGGGAGGGATGGTTCAATTGTTTACTTTGCCAGCCTTCTGATCATACACGTTGGTCACAAATGCAATTATACAAAATTATATTCTTCCTTGTTATGTTAATTAAGGAAAGAAGAGTAGCACATCAGACAGGAACAACAAACAACAACTGGAAATGAATCCATTAAAAGGAAAGTTAAAATAAAAGGGAAGTGCCAATAAATGCTGCTTATGACTAAAGACAAAGATACTGTTTTGTTTTTTCAGCCTTGTTTTGGTTTTCTTTTCAGAAAGAATATGGAAATGTTGAATTGGGATTTAGATCTTCAAGTTCCTGATCTCCTTTAGGTCACTGTTTTAAGATCAGGCTGAACACTTAGGAGCAAGAACTACAATTTTTCTGCAGTATCATGCAGTACTGATTCCATGAAAAGTGACCATAAGCTATTTCACATAAAACTCCATTGTTCATTCTTCATAAAAAAAGATCAAGAGAAGCTAGGCAAAAAATTAAGTTTAAAAGTCAGCTGACAACTATGCAGATATCTCCATTTCTATCCAAGAGAAGTCACTTCTGGTACCATAAATTAAGAACTGCAGCATCTCATAGGCTGCTGGCATACAATATCCTAAATTCACGTAACTATAGGAAAAGCATTTGGTTTTAGCCATGCAGTAGATCTCAACGATCAGGTGATGAAATTCTTAGGGAGAGCTTTTAATCAACCACTGCCCAAATGACTTCTACAAGGTATTTTTTAACAGAGAGGTTTCATTACCACAGAGTTTAACACAGTAACTACTCTTCTTTCATCACCTGAAAATTACCAGAGATTATTTAAATGAAAGAAACTTTCCTTTTACTACTTTATGTAATTTCTTTGTCCTGGCTTCATTACCTGAATATCTTTCAATCTTCCATTAGTAAATAATGGGATTTACTGTATATTAAAACAAGCTGGCAGGGTCGTCCAGGACATTGCACAAACACTGGACTTTATTCAAACATTTAGCATCAGACTCCACAGACTGAAGACGGCAGCAATGTCTGGACATTATCCGTCAAAGCACAGTCAACTCCAGCCAGGTTGGCTTGGGTTTTGGATGGGCCTACAACACCAACATTCTCTGAAGAGTTCCCTGAACTATCCAATCATGATTGATCTTTTTAATTAGAACTGTTACATAAACAAAAAGTAAGTAACTTTTAACCTGAAACAGGACACAATTTAGAAATCTATTTGGACAACAAAGATCAGCTGCATTATACCAGAGGACAGAAACCAAGATAAACACATCTGAAACAGCCGACTGCAGTAGCGTTCCCAGAAATGGCATCCTGACATTTCAAAAAATGGCCAGTCTAACATCCTCCAGAAAACAGGAAACTGGTTGAGAAAAATCTTACAGAATAACAACCATTTTCAATAAACTCTAAAAATAGGAATATTCTTGTAAACTAAACAGCTAGGTAGATGCTGAGTTAACAAATACTTTATTATTTTTAATGCTTGTTTATTACCATAATCAAGGATTTATTTCATCTTAGGGAGAGCAAATGCTGCTTTACTGAAGGTTTCTTGAAAAAAAAAATTAGTCTTCAGCAACCCAACGTATTTCCAGTGCTGTCAGGTATACTAAATCCAAATTACTGACTCGTGCAGTGAATCACCCTGCACGGGGCCGAGAGCCGCTCCTCGCGCTACGTCACTCCAGCGCGAGCCTCAAGTTCAGATCCGATTAATCCCGAAATAGCTCGGCTCAGAACCGCTCAATGAAAGCAGGGCTTACAGAGAGAAAAGCTTTCATTATCCTTCTCCAGCTCACGTGCAGAGATCCCAGATTACTGCAAAATCTGTAAGAGCATCTATAATCAGGTACATTTAACTGCAGCTTATTTTTCAACTGTAAATCTATTCGGGGAATTCGCTAGACTACTTCTGTCTTTTAAGTACACTTAAGATCTTCCTCCTTAAAAATTCATATCTAATTTCCCCATAAAACAAAATGTTCACTGAAAGTTAACATTTATAAAAATAATTTTCAATTATACATACTGCATACAAAATGGAAGAAAATCCTCTGTAGGAGTGTTCAAAGTCAACTAAATCAACTACTCAGGCAATGTGAACAACAGAATCATGAAAACTACATATTTTCTTGCATAAATGCCAGCATTATATACCATATGGGCATACCAACTTTACTGGAATACATCCTTTTTTAAAAAACACAATACTCAATAAAGTCATAAAAAAATTTTAAAAAACCACGAATAAGAAAAGAACTGAGTGACACTTTCCACCCACACATCGAAATTCTTCTAGTTTACATTCTGACATTCCAACTTCTCTGGAACATGAGTTTTTCTTAAGATGCTTGAATATGAAGAGGACAGTAAAGTAAGAGCATTCAAATCTATTCTTTTTGTAAAAAGGTACAAATAGAAGTGCATTCTATTTGTTCAGAAATAAGAAAAGGATTTAAAGAAAAGTATTTCAGGCAGTCTTTTATTTCAACGCCTTCCATGAATAACCAACAGCCACTCTGTTCTTGAAGATTTTAACAAGGAATTTCTTCCAACTCCCTGCTTAGTCAAGTCTACTAAGTTTGCGCTCAGTTCTTCAGAGAGCAACTACACAGAACTTTGCAAGTTACATATTTGTGAAAGAAAGTGGAAGTAACCACACAGGACAAGTCAAACAGTCCCCTAATTTTACCTCCTCAGGTGCCACTGGCAACCCAGGAAAGCGTTAAAAGTCTTCATCAGGAAACCATGAAGTACAAGTAAGAGGCCTTGATCTCTCAAGGCTGAGACATCAGTATGCTTGAGGCATCTGTACATCTCTCCCCTTTCAAAGAGTAAGAATGGCAATAAAATACCACAAAAAACATTATCAATCACAGTCTCCACATCCAGACAGTGGGTCAGACCTTAAGAGGTTGCTGAAGAGTACTCACTGCAGAGGTAGAGCAAGGCATTAGCACTCCACAGCAATCAAATTTAAGAGCTGAGACAAAGAGCAAGGCCCAGAACCACACCACCAATAAATAAGGACTCCTGGTTTTCCACCCATTTTCTGCTTTTGAATTTGCAATGCTCAGGTTCCAGTAAGTGAACAGTCAGAGTGTGAAACCCAGAGAGACACAGCAGTCCAAGTCACAGCTATCCACTGTGTCTCCTTTCCCACAACTGGACCTTCCCCACGGCTACAGCAGGCTCTGCACTGCCCACCTTTTCCTTAAGGGCTCACCCAGTCCGGCTGTCCCTGTCCCAGTTACCCCCCTACTTTCGGGGATCCTAGTCCCCAGTCCCATCCTCAGAGCACTTCGGCTGATGTGCTCAGATCCAAACAGGTCTCATACCCAGGAGCTGTGGACACAAGGCTGCAGTGAAGGACCAGGCTTCGGAGCCTCGAGGGAAGCCAGTTTCATGAAGCTCCAGGAGCTGCATTCCCAGCGAGGTTCAGGTATGCCCTACAAGCCATACAGGTGCTTCACTACCTGCCACCAGCTACCTCACATCCCCTGCAGCATCATTCCCGAGCGGTGCCGTGTGGCCAGAGCACCGACGTTCCTGCTCAGCCTCAGCTGGCCTGCCTTTAGGCTACCTGGATGGCCAGGGCTTGATTAGCAGCAATATAAATATGCACAAGGTGGGCAACTTCAGTTCACTTCCTGATCTGCCTCAAGGTAAAATGCATCCTTGTTCTCCTCACATTTTTCAAATGGAAGCATCGCTGTGCGAGAAGGGCCAGTTTGGCTCTGCTCCCTGCCACACACGGCACAGCTGTGGCACAGCAGGACACAGCAGCTGCCACCACCTGTGGCACAAGAGCCACAGGCCCGTCCAGACTAAATTACCCATGTCTGACCCAAACGTTTAGGTAACCATAACGTAAGAACCCAGTTAAGAAACAGAAATTTTTGGAATACACAAGAAGGAAGTGAAATTAGAACTGATCAGAAAAATACACTGGCCCATACATACACACACATCTGTATCTCCAACTTATAGCCACAATAAGCTGAGAAACTAACGAACTAAAACTAGTGAAGCTCAAAAATCATGAAAAGAACATTCAAAAAGTAAGGAGATTTCAGTTCAAGAAAGCAGCTCTCATATTATCAGTGTATCTGACCTTTCTTTGCCAGCCTGAACAATCTAGGAGCAATCTTTATTGAAAGCCAGAGGAGGATGCAGAATAATTGTTCAGGCACACCTCTCTAATGAAGGCACAGACAGCAGTACCTGCAGCCACTGAGTGCTGCTCACAACAGCCACTTCCCCTCACGCTCCATCACAACTCCATTACCTTCTGACCCCCCAGGGAAGGGACTGACCTTACTGTGACTGAGGACAAGCACAACTCAAGAAACATGGAGTTTGTACTGCTGCACTCCACTGAGTTCAGTAACTTTTCATTGTAAAGAATGAAGAGACAAGAGCTTGTCATTAGGAAAAAGCAAGTGCTTATTACTAGAACAATGTGATTGTTCCAGTGGATACATTATTATCCATGCCATAGTATGATTCTGCCATTGGTAAGATATCCAAACCCACAGCAGTCATTTCTGTTACGGGATGTCCTAAAATGCAAATATATCCCCTAGCAACTTATGTCTATGAGTAAAATTCAGAAAGGATAACAATAGTACACAAACAATTTTGAGTAATTTTTGAAAGCATTCAGAAGAAAAACTGCTGCCTTTCAGAAGAATTATATTTGTAATTTACTAAGTGTCTGAATTAATCTGTGAACAGAAAAACTTACGGGTTCTTGTGGAGAGTATTTTGCATTACCTTCCATTGTACCATTCACTGTGATAAGCTCTGTGAAAAACAGATGCTCACATAAAAGCAAGTATCTTCTGAAAAGATGTTTCTCCCAGCTTGCATTAAAAACTCTTTTAAAAAAGATTTTTGAAAATTTATCACTGACACCAACAAGCTTAATTTCATTTGACATCCTTGAGGCTTATTAGACACTTTAAATAATTGAGGAAAATTTAAAAAATAAATTTAGGAACCACAAAAGCTATACTCCTCATACTTTTTCAAATGTTAGGTCTAAATTCTAAGTTCCTGTACAATTCAAGCACTGAGGCCTAGTTTCAAAAGAACAGGCAACGCAGCGCCTACGCAGAATTGAGGCGCCCACGTCCTTGGCAATGGCCCTGTCCCAGCTGAACCCTCACCAGACAGGGCACCTCCACCATCAGCACCAGAGCCAGAGGCGCCCGGGGTGTCACCGCTGCAGCCTCCCGGCGCAGCAGCTGCCAGAGCACCTGTGGAGGTGGCGCTTACCGGGTGAGGTGTCCCTGAGGCACCGCAGCTGCCACGGGCAACGCTCAGGCAGAGGAAGCCTTACAGCAAGCGACAGGCCCGCGAGGCAGCAGGAACAGGAGCCCATCTCCGGAAAAACAAACCCTCGGCAGCGGCTGGGCAGCGCAGCCCGCGAGAGGGAGCGCAGAGGGCTGACACGGCAGCGGGCCGGCCGTGCTTGGGAGCCGCACGCCAGGAGCACGAAGCCAGGAGCACGAAGCCAGGAGCACTAAGCCAGGAGCAAAGCATGGATGGATCGGGGGCGAGGAAAAGCTTCCACTCTCACGTAAGATGGGGCCCAGAGGCTCCGGGCCTCACTCGAGGCACAGGGCACAAGCCAGGAGGGCACACACACCGGCTCCCTGAAGCACTGCACAGACAAAGCACTCGCCTGTGGAGTACAGCAGCGCTCCCAAGGAGAGGAAGGCAACCGCAACCCTTAAACTGTGCTATGGTAACAAATGGCTGTCCTCATCTTTACAGCTCATTCAGTTCTCAGGCCTGGCCTATTGAAATTACTAACAGAATGGCCAAAAAGACACTGATAAATCAGCACTGTTTCCTGGATCTATCATCTCTTCTTCAGCGAGTTAGAGCTGTGAAATAAAGTAATTGACATCTGATAATCATCTCACTGAAAAACTTATTTAACACAGCCTCAGTAATAGCCATAAACTATTCTCAGTGAGAGTTTTTCCATTCAGTAATAACTGTGTAAGCAGATCAAGAACTCTAAAAGAAACTAAAAACTTTTCACTCCCTCCTGTTATGTAACCTACCTTTAAATCTTTTGTATTTTTTCCTTTCTGTTTCCTTGTCTTTGCCACCTTGTGCAGTCACTGTGTTCTGCAGCAAATTATATGACACTTTCCCTTGCTGTCATATTTCAATAGCTGCTTTCTGACATTCTCGAGTCAGTGGGGTGGGTTATGTATTATTCTTTTTCAACCACTGTATATTATGTACCCCTAAAACCATGATGATTTCTGAAACAGAAAAGATCATCACAACTTTGTTTCAAGAGTCTAAGAATTTAAGACCATTTGACTTAAAATTTTGTAGTTTCACGCCAGAGATACATAGGAAACTGTTCTTGGGACAAACCCACAGCAATCTTTCGGACTAATACAGGATGCTGTTCACCACATCTGCATCCTGCCACGTGCTCTGGCAGTTACAGAATAGAATCATAGAACCCTTTAGGTTCAAAAAGCCCTTCAAGATCATTGAGTCCAACCATTAAAGGTGGATGCCTTCCCTCAGGAAACTTTCAGCCACTGAACAGCAAACCCTGACCCACCCTGGAAGAGACATTGGAAGAGAAATCTGCTACAACAACGTGCCAAAGATTTCCATTCCAAGCTAAGCGGAGCTGAAGAAATCTCACCATCTAACCCATGTGTAAAGCACTTTCAGAGAGGTTCAAGAATTAAGGCTGCTTTCAACAGCATTTTGAGTAAAAATTTTATAGCATCTTTCTCTGGCATAAGGCCTGAAAGCACAACTTGACTTGAATACGGCATCTGTAAACTCCCAATAAATAAAGAGAAATATCAGAAAGTACAATATCTGTGAGATGGAAAAAAAAAATCTGATGTGCATAGATTATTTTAGTCCCTACACTACGTTATCCTAATGACAACAGAGTAAGACAATGCAAACATTCTCATTAGAACAGCTTTAGACTGTGTTAACTGCTATGACTTACAGAACAGAAAGGAATCTCAGCTTCCCAAAAAAGGGAACAAATATCTGCATCATACAATTGTTCTCTCAATGTGCTTGATGAATCATCCTGAGGTATCTTTAGAAAAGAACATTATGCCTACAGAAAATGTTTACAGATTAAATGCATGAGATTAACATTGTGTACCCATATTAACAGTATTGAGTCTCCACTGTTTCAACATTTACCTGCCAGACGTAACAAGTGTCAAATCCATTTATCAAATCTAAAAGAAAAATCACTTTTAAAATGCAAACTATGTTCCTCTTCAAAAAATTCACAGCTGAATTAGCCTACAAGCATGTCAGATAACCAGATTTCTGGATTCACCCAACACTCCTGTCTTCCCAATATAGCAATTTAGTCATTCTTACACTTGTAAATCGGTGCTCTTCTCCTCTTCTGGTGTGAACATCCTACTTGAAAACAACACCAACAGATTACCTACCTTTGAAGAAATTCTTATGTTGCGTTCTACAGGAACAGAGATTACATATTCAAACTCTGGTCTAGGAAATGGCATTAAGAAGAAACTCTTGCTTCTGGCATATGAAGGCTTATGTCTGTTCTGAACCAGTGGCAGTTCACAACAAACATAAAATAACCTAAACGTGCCCATTTTATCCGTGGGACGGCATTTTCCACAGACTTCACATACACGATATAATACAATTCCTACTCATTCTGGGGATCCGTACTTAGTTTTTGCTCAGATTTCTGTAGAAAAACGCCCCTTCCAACCCTTCAGAGAGTGCGTTGCACAGCAGAGAGTAAAGCGTGCTGCAGCTCTCGGGTAAGCGCCGAGCTCCCCAAGCAGCAGGGCCGCGTGGGTTACTCTCCCCGAGCAGCAGGGCCGCGTGGGTTACTCTCCCCGAGCCGCAGGGCCGCGTGGGTTACTCTCCCCGGGCGGCAGGGCCGCGTGGGTTACTCTCCCTGAGCAGCAGGGCCGCGTGGGTTACTCACGCTGCGCAGGTACTCGGCCAGCAGTTCCTGCAGGGCCTGCCGGATGGCCGTGCACTCGGCGATGATGCGCTCGCGGTGCGAGTCCCGCGTGCACGGGGAGTCGGCCAGCAGCGCCGCCCCGCTGATTATCGCTTCCAGCCGCTGCTCCAGGGAGGGCCTCGCCTTCTCCTCCTTCACCGCGAGAGGATCCAGGACAATTAAATTCTGGAAAAAACGAGGAGTACAGGTAAGAAAAGTCAGTGCAATGAAGCTGCTGCTTTATTTTTACTTGCAGGAACTGCGGTAACATTATGCTTCCCAGATGTGCTGCTAGCCCTTTCCACTGGCAATATCCAAAATCCTTTTGACCGTGGCAGATTCCATTTTCCCCAGTGGGGCCACACACATAGGTCATTTACGGACAAACCCAGGTTCTCTCTGCCATTCGCAGCCTCAGACCACAGCCTAAGCTTTGTTTGAAAGAGGTGTTCAATGCCTATAAACCTTAGCCTTTTAGAGATCAGGAGAACCTCTGGATTTAACTCAGAGCCAGCAGTGCGAACTCACGGCTGAGAAAACTAAGTCAGATTACATGAGCAGTCTAATTCTGCTGATATTTATTCTTATCAATCCCACACTGTGGCAGAAAGTCACTGCTGCCACTTCTAACAGGCTGAATATGGGCAAAGATAAAAACTGCAGCTTCTGTTTAACAATTACTTTTTCAAAGGACCTAGATATAAGACAGTGTTCTTTTGCTTTTCAGTAGGTAGGGTTAACAAAAGGAGGCAACTCTTTTGGCTTGAAAAAATTAATTACATTTGTGTGGCATGCAAATATTCTAAAGAGAAAGAAAAGGAGAATATGGCATTTTCATGAACTGTGGAAGTAAATATATTTGAGCTTCAGCACTTAAAGAAATTCAAACCAGTAATTGTTAATGTAACTGAACATCTGAAACAGTGTCATTATGGTCCTGATCTCCAAGCCTACACTCCACATACACCCGTTCACCTCTTGCATTACATGTATAAGCAGTTTCAAGCTTTCAGAAGAAATATTAAACAAGAAAACTATACCAGATACCCTGACGTGGAATTTAGGTAAATCGGAACTTTTCTGTGGTTATCCAGCACATGGCGGACTAATTCTAAAGTGGAGGATTTTAATTATTTTTTTCAATTTAGATTTAATAGCACAATTTCACGGACTGTCTAGCTTAAGCTAGAACACCATAAGATAAAAGCTTTAACAGTGAGGCAAGGGGAGTTGAGTCACAAGTTTGTGTTAGGGATTTGAGACTCTGCTTCCCTCATTCCTGTCAGAGCCCTTAACACCAAGGTGTTCTGGGGTACCTCACATCTGCTCCAGCTGTGCCACATGGTCACTATTCACTGCAGCAGCAACCTCCCTTCAGGCTCCTGTATCTCAAGGAGCCCCCTCAGTGCCGGGCTGTACATACAGTGTCCATCGTAACATAAAACACACCTGGCACGTAGAATATTGAAGTGCTGCTGCAGAAAAAACAGCTTCATGGACTGGGGAACACTAAGATACAGCTGGAGGCCACAGCCAATTAGCCGTTTAGCTGGAAAAGTGACTGCCTTCAAATCTCAGCTGACCCAAAGCAGAAATGTCTTCCCTTGGGAGACAGTTTGGAGAAAGCTCACACCAAGATGGACAAAGAGCACTGGCCAAAAAGCTACAAAGGTTCACCTCTGAATAAAAAACTCTAGGCAATAGCAACCAGGAAAATATGAGTTCAGACTCTGCCTTATAGATAAAATTCTTCGAATAATTTCATTACTTATTCATAATCAGTACATCTATGCAGGAAAGACTCAATGAGAAGATACCAGACACACAAGAAGCAGTCTCTGGTGGGTTTAACAGCCTAAGCAGTGGTCAGCTACTCTTAAGCAGCTTAAAGACTCAAGCATGAGGGAGCATTGAAGAGGAGTGATTAGATCTCTGTTTTCTCCCTCACTGGTCTTCTGATCCAGGAAAAAACGAGGGCCCATGGGTATCCTGAAACTCGGTTGTATTTCCTGAAGTTGTGGACTGACTTGCAGCCTTTTGGCATCTCGCACGTAACTGCTCAGGTGCATGGCCACGGCCACCAAGGAGCACAGAGCAGCTGCAGCTGACAGACTCGGGCGTGCAGGGCCTGGGTCCTTCTGTGAGAAATCTCTTTGCATGCCGCAGATCAAAGACCAGCGAAAGGCATTAGATAACCTGCACCCACATGCTCTTTTTACAGGTCTTAATATGCAATTAAATTTTAAAGTTACAATTTTGTGTTTATTTACAAATGAGACAGTAGTTACAGAGAGCCTTTAAGAGGAATTGTTGAGAACCTACTGATTTAAGAGTTAGCTGCTCTAATTTTAGTGGTGATTTCCTCACCTATAAATCTTTAGTAACTTTCACAGTGCCAGCACTGGCGAAGGAAGAATGATATTGCAAAACATCTAGATACTAGATTGTTGGGTAAGCTCCGAGATACATTTCCACACTATAAACATTTAATGAGATTTGTTCCCACCAGACTATTTACTACATCAATCTATTTCATGGCACTGTATTTGCAACAAGAAGATAGAGCAAAGGTTATTTCAGGTCCTTAGCCAATAGAACTTTCTGTAAAGCGAGAAAAGTGCAACCATGTAATTCATAAAATCATTTTAGAAGTTAAATGCCCTATAAATTGTGCTTTATCTAACTCACACAGCTTCAATTCCCATTTGTGCTACCTAGGTAAAAATATATTTACAACTTGATAAACAAATGGCTTTTTACAACAGTCAGACTTCCATGTTCTTACATTTCCAAGTAAAAACAAATTCAATTCAAAATACAGGTTTTTTCCATTTTGTGATTATCACAAATCTCAAATTTTAGAACAATAATAAATGTTATTGCATTTTTACAATCATTTAAATAGTATTGCTTGCATAGAGCCAAGATGAATTCGTCTGAAGTAAAAAAATGCAACCGTCTTGACCTTTTAAGTAATTCAGGTAAATAGTGGGTCTCATATAAGGGATCTCATTTGTCATTCACAGTTACATTGTAACAAATCATATTTTACTCTCACATGTTTCTTTTTCCTTCCATTTATTAGGGAAAGAGATTCAAAACTCTAATTTTAAAACCCCTTGTGAGAAGCAAGAACGGATGGCGTGTAAGGTGCAATGGTAGCCTATTCCTTTGGGGGGGAAAAACCTGTCTGGTTTGACTTTGAGCAGGACTGAGAGGTCTGTTTTGATCAATAAACTGCCACTACAAAATCTGTGTCATATTTCAGTGTATTTCTTTAATCTTCCACTGAAAATTTTAGACAAAAATCTACTCCCATCAGTCCTAACAGCAATTTTCCTGAAAATGTATCACAGTCTTGGCATTGGGATGCTGAGATCTGCTAAGCCAAAGAATTTACAAGCAAAACCACCCGTATTTGCAAATGTGTTTAGAAACATTAATTCCTTTTGCTGATCTAGGCCTACATCAGTTACACCCCATGAGGATCATGGTCTGTAGTCTCACCTGCAGGAGATCTTTTACCATTTCTGGCAGGACAGTGGAAAATGACACTGGTAAGAGCCAGAGCAGCCATGAGAAAAAGGAAAAACTCCATAGAAAAGCTTTGGATGAGGTCAGGAATAGAGAAGGTGTTGCCTTCCTCCAGATATTTGCTCCAATAACGGAAGCAGAAATGCAGAGGTGGTGAAAGCATATTGGCTATGTCACTTTATTTAATGATAAGCAGCAAATATAATGAGGTTTCTGAACCGCTCGATTATATAAATTACAGAATGATCCCAGTGACACATTCTGGAGACAAGCACTTCAGCTTGCACGGCAGCAGTGAGCCCTGTCAGCTGAGAATCACTTAGGAGCAAACTGAAGCCCTGGGTTCTGCCCACGGACTGCAGGACATGTGTCTCGGTTTGGACAAGTGTTTACCAAGAAAGGCAGGAGCCCCCCTTGAAATGAGAAATGTAAACCCCCTTCCCTCCGAATTATTATAATTTTGAAATTAAGGGGCTCTCAGGCAAAGATATGAGAATAGGAATAGCAGTTCTTTACTAGGGTATCTAATGAGGCAAAAACAACAACTTTGGTATTAACAACAAAACAAAACCACAAAACCCAGTAAGAGGCTGTCTCGGTCGCAGGCGCCATCCCCTGGGGCGCAGTTCGGGGCACGGCTGGCAGGGGCACTCCGGCAGCAAGCTGGGACGGCAGAGACGAGCAGAAGTCCTGGGATGGTGGAGGAGATGTATCACGGTTTGGAGCTGTAGTGGGAAAATCCCCGGGAGGGCTCAGCAGGCAGGCCGTGCGGCGCTACAGAGCAGCGAAGGCTGGGAGCAGCCCCGAAAGAAGCGGCGGGGGCCGGGCTCCCAGGGAGGCAGGCAGAGGAGGGATCGGGGCACCCAGGCAGATGGTAAGAAAGTCCTTCCCTTAGTGAGGTGGGTGTTAATAAGGTCGCAGGCCGTAGGGCCGCTCTTACGAGCAGGGGCTCACCCGCGGCAAAAGAAGCAGGACCAGGCTGGTCCCCGACGACAGCCGAAACACTCCTCTCCAAACAGCCTCGGCCGCCTCCGTCCTCTTCTCCAGTCGAGAGTGAGAGAGAGCGCCCGACCTCGAGAGACAGGGTTGTCCCCCCGCCCTGTCGTCTCCAGTCTCACGGTATTTTCCCCCCACCTGGGCACTCCCAGGTAAGAGAGAGAGGCCACCGGCCTTCTCCCCTGAGCTGACAACCCCCTTTGTCTGTGAAGTCTCCAGTCATGATGGGCCATTAACCACACCTATGGGGAAAATTCCTCAAGAAAGAGAAAAAAACCCAACAAAACAAAAGAAGAACTCAAACCCCTACAACATGTCTGTCTCCAGCAGCAGTGGCACAACTGGAACCAGCTCTGCCCTGTTCGAAGGGAGCCAAGTACTGAACACACAGGAAGCCTTAACTCCAAACTCCTCTGGAGAAAGTGATCCCTCTCAATGAAATCATTTCAAGTGATTCTGTTTAGACCAGGACTAAGCAGAGCAACAATCTCTAATGCCTTTAGGCTCATTATTTATGATACCAATAGTTATTTTAAAAAAATAAATAAACCTTTTTTCCAAAAATATTGTAATCTCACATGTTTACGTACCTCAAGCTCATCAAGTGCACTTCCAAGAGTAGCAGCACGAGATGCAGGTTGTTCCATTTTATTTCCAACTCCTTGGGAAGCATTAGAAATTACATTGAGAGCATTCTGTATTTCATTGCAAATTGAATCCTTGCTGGCTGTAAGGGATGCAACATCTGAATGTTCCAAACAAGCTGAACATATTGAATGTAGGAAAGCAGAATTTTCCTTCAGGGATGCACGTGCTGCAGCAATTTCATCTCGCTGATTGCTAGATTTCAAATCCTGTCAGCAAAAGAACATGTTTATTTCCAAAAGCACTCCAAAACTGACACGTATAAACATTTTTTCATTTCTATCTCTATTCTGCTTAAGGAAACATCAAGTTAAATTCATCAAAGTTTGTGAAAATGGACTGTAACAATACTTACAATTGAATCATCATTATCTCATGAGAAATGAACAAAGTATGTGTAAAACAACCACAATTTTTAGTGTGTCTTACAACCAGCACCATGAACGGTCCATGTTTTGTTTGTTTTTAAGCAGTTTTCCTCTAAGAAAACTGCCCTGGAAATTAGCTGTCTTTCCTCCTAGCCATGTCTTTCTTCAGTGGCAATAGAGAAGGACAGAGGTGCACACAGAGTTAGGGCATTCTGTAGTTGTTGCATCTGAACAAATTTCCTGTGCTTGTTTCCCTGCCCCACCAGCCTCTGTCTCAAGCACACTGCAGAAAGGAACGGCAGGTCAGGGATAAGAATCCTGTGCTCCAGGGAAAGGGGAAGCATGGAAGGTGTGGAAATAAAAACGGGCTTGAGAGAAGCCATCTTGAGGTGCCACTGCCTCTTCCCCTGTGTCCCTGCTGTTGCCCACTTCAAGCATTCAGGGATCTTACCACACCCATCTTGCTCCTTCCTTCTCCACCCAGACCTCCTTGAAACCCTACAGCCTCCCAGCAACAGAAACAAGGGACACCCAGCTTGCCAGAACTCCCAAGCCCACTTTAACTGGTTCCAGGAATCCATCGTGGGCACTGCTATTTGGACAGCTGAAAGTTATGGACTTTGGAACAACCACGCAGTCGACATCAGGCTGTACAGAGCCTCCTGCCTCATCCTATTTTATCATCAATGTTTTCCCATGTTTCTTCTGCATCTTTTCCATTTGAAAAGAAAACGAATAGATATTTGTGAAATGGCTTGGGTGAAGGAGACAGTTAAATTCAGGGGAAAAATAAAAAAGGGAAAATAGCACATCTGAGCCTGTGGCACCAGATTCAAATGACGAGAAGAGGCACAATGAAGAATGAGTAAGTAAATGCATACAGAACTTCTCACAGCCTGCCCACAGGCAATCTGAAGTCTAATTATTTTCCTTTGCATTGCATCAGGCTCTATATGCATTATTTACAAAAGCATCACAGTATCCGCTTCTCACTGCATGAAGTTTTTAAGTTTATGGCTGAAGAGCATTTGATAATAAATGAACCGGTCCCGTATTTTTAAAATCTCATTTACTCCAAGATATGCATTGGACATAGGATTGCATCTTGCTTCCTCAGGCTAACTTGGAAATCTCAGGGATATAGCGACAAAAAAAACAAAGGCAAACAAAATGAAAGAGATGTGGTCTAAAGCAGGAGTAGACAATTGTTTAACCAACTGATCATCTGAATCAGAAAACTGTTTTCTTGAGCATATTACCACATAATGTTTTTTTAAGTTTTTAATAAAAAAATATAAAAATGCATCGCCACTGTGCAAGAATTATTTCACTGCCCAGTGTGTTCAAATCCAAGTACTACTGCATCTCCAGCCTCAGTAAAGCAGCTGCAATTTGTCCAGTGCACTGGACTTGTTCAGAAAAGAAGTGTTATTTAAACACTGACTCTGGTTCTAATTAGTGAATCTATCTTTCCTGCAACTATTACAAGACAGCAGAGTGCCCTCTTTTGTCCTGTGCTACAGAAAAGCCACAGACCTAGAGATACAATGGGAAGTCAACGCAACACTCCAGCCTAGCTGGCTTCTATTATTAACCGTTCCTTACTTTGCCACACTACATGCAAACGATCAAGCCCAAAAGCCTTTAAAAATTACTTTTTCCCTCTAAAACAGTACTGTCTAACCAGGATTGAGGGGTTCATAAGAAAGTCAAAACTGGATAACCAGTAGCACAAAGCCAGTAACAGCAGTCAGTAACACCGTGCCTGGAAAGGTTCAGTAAGTTACTGGTTTTGTTTCACACCATACTCTAGAGAGATTCAGAGTCATGGCACTGATAAATTCTCCTACAAAGAGCCCCAGTTTTATTCAGTAACATGTTAAAATGAAACAAAATGCTCAGACCCATGAAATTCATCCCTACTTTGTTGTTTAGCTGTGAGTTTGGAGAGCCCCCAAAGAAGCCATCGAACCATTATTCCTTTCCATATTGAGGAAGAATTTATTCCTTGAGATTTTTAATGTAAGAAATATCTGATAATTTTAGTCTGATCTTCTACGTAAATGGACCAAAAAACCCTAAGATTGAGTGAATTCACTATCAGAGCTTTGCATACATAGATTATCAGAATAATGAACTAGTTCTTTGAAGGAAGAAGCTAGTCTCTACAAATATCTGCAGTTCACCCAGCTACTTTACTGCACTTCAGGCTGTTTTATTTTTTCTTCATGGTTTAGCACTTCCTTCTTATTCCAACTTCTTTTGAAGAAGTTTTTCTTGTGTTTTTCCACACTAGATCAGTTATGTCATATGAGACCAACTGAGACTAAAGACAATCCCATCTCCAACCATTGCCAATCCAAGAGGCTCACTGTAGTAACATTTCCCCAGGCTGCTGTCCCAGCCCTCCCAGGACATACTTCTGTGTCTTCCTCATATCCGGCTGCCCATGATAAGAATGGATAATCAGAGATTCCCAGCTGTGGATTGTTCCAGCTAAACACAGTGAATGGACAAGAAGACTTTTAAGAACTTGAAAACTACCTTCATTGTTAAGCTTTGATTGTGCTACTTCTATAAGGAGGGAAAAGGAGGGAAAAAAAAATCTGTTCTTTATCCCACATAATATATCTAAAGTTTGACAGCTCAATACACCAGGAAGCCAGCTCCTGTTCACTGAGCATTCCCATCAGCACAGCTCACGGGGGCTGGGATCACTGTGGGTACAAATCACGCTGCTGTATTTTGCACCAGCTGTAGCTTCAAAGTGCACTGCAGTACCCAGCCTGCTCTCTGCAGAGACAGATGTTATTGAACCGAGTTCTGTATGCAGGAAAAACACAGGCATACAAACCCCCACAATTGCATACTACTATAGAAATAGGGGACAAAAGCATTCATTTTTATCACAGCTTAAACCTGGGCTCTAGCATTCAGCTTTCAGTCAGAAGTGACTGCCAAATCATGCTTAGTTGATGATTCAAAGATCGTAATGAAGCTCAAACTCTTCCAAGTGTATTCATGCACTGTTCATCTGGGCAAGGCTCCAGATGACGTATTTCATAAGTATTGTATTGTCTTTTTCAGTGGAAGAAAGTATCTCACAGACAAAAGCAAGTGAAAAGGATCTGGGGGTGACACCGACAGGAGATCTCCCTCAGCTGTGTCAGTTCTGCCAAGGGAACGCTGTTTACACGGGTGTTGGAGCTCACACCCCTCAGGGCTCTGCCCAGCCTCAGCTGGGAGCTGCATCCAGGCTCCCCCAGTTCCGCGGCTGGGACCTTCAGTCCCTCTCCAAGCCATGCCGTAGGCGTGCCAGGCTCCAGCTCAGCCACAGCTGCCCCGCCAGTCTGACCTCCTGAGCTCCAGCCGGCCCTGTCACCGCAGCACTTCTGGGACACCACGGGGCTCCCACCTGACCCACGGACTGACCCCACAGCTTGTCCTCGGAGCTGCCTCGCCACCACAAACTCTGCTGAGGATCTGACTGCTGCCTGAGCCTGGCTACCAGAGCTGGCATGCGTGGCTCCTGCCGATGTCCGGCTGGTGAAGCCCTGCCTCAGGGAGCAGCCGGCCCTGGCTGCACCCCACAGGACCTTCTTCAGATAAGCATTTACCATCAGCAGGGATCACCTGGTATCGGCTTCATCATAAACCTGACCCTGTCTGCTCTACGAAATACTCAATCTCACCAGCTGCAAACAGCAGGACCTGGTGGCTCCTTTCCTCCACATAAGGTTTTTAACTACATGTGAACTGATGATGTGCACAAGTGACTGTAGCCACACAAAAAAAGAGACACAAATAAACATTGGGAAAAACACCTGGCAGGATAAAGGCTTTGTTAGCACAAATGAAGCACCACTAGACGATAGAGCTGTGCTGCACTGACCAAAGGCGCCCTTACATGCATTCACAGCGAGTTAAATACCACTCAGCCTATGCTTATCAAGCATGATCACAATATGTGCTTAATTGTGAGGAATTCCAAGCTAACTTTCTAATAAAAAAGTTTTACCTGGCCTCTAGACTCATTTTTTTCAACTTGAGAAATCAGCAGCAGTTCTTAGTGTCTCATGGTATCACTATACTACAGCATGTATAGAGCATAGAAACACCACAAACACACACAAGATACAGACTCTCTATGGCCAAAACTGTTTGTTTGGCAGAGTTTGTTTGCCTCATATGCATGAATATACAAAATACCAGCTGTTACAAATCCATATCAATGCTACCATAAGCCTAAGCTGTAAGTAATACCCTCTGTCTCTAAGACAACTCAGCAGTGTTTATAAAACCTGAGTCTTGTTGATTCAACTGAGAGCAAGCAGGGAATGGATTTACAGGACTGAGGTTCCCAGCAGAACTTGCTCTCTGTACCTATACCTATTTACTGTTCATCATACAGGTGTGATATATAATACCACAGAGCAGAAAAGTTACCTTATACGAAGCCATGACGGGTCAACACTCCTGCTCTTGCAATTCACTAATGCTTTCCAGGAATTGGTTGTTCAGACAGGGAAGGATGCAGTTTCTTTTGATGACTTGGTTGCATCAGATTGCAACTACTGCACAATAGTTTGTCTCCCCCATGCTTTGGCAACTTCTAGCCCAGTTACTGATGATGGAGCAATCCTTGCTGTCACTTCTCTATCTGCTATTTCAGGATCTGGTCCCTGCTGTTAACTTTCAGTCTCCTAGATGAAGCAGCTGATTTGGAGAGGAAGCAAAGCAATTTTTTCCCTGTAAGAATTAATACATTAACTCACAAAGGTTTTCACCTAGTACAGCTACAGTCACATTCGTCACCAATGAGCCTGCCTAGAACTAGAGCAGGAACCATTCATCAAGGAGAGGGCTCAGAAGGCAGAAACCTCGAGAAGGTCTTATCACATCTGGAAGCTTTAACTAAGCTGCTAAAACTTTCAGGAAATGTTCTGGCCTGGACTTTTTTCAATGGAAGATGACTCACTGAAAAATGCAGCAGAATGGCATTCATCCACAACTATTTTTTCCCACGGTTTTATTAAACTCTCATAATACCATACGTGATTATTTTGCTTGCTTCTTTTCTGAGGTTTTAAAATTAGGAGGGATTTGGGGATGTTTATTGGATTGAAAACTTGTTTCATTCTCTGCCTTAGTGGCATTAAGCTGCTTACAAACAACCTAAGTAAATTATTACTGCTGGCAGATCACTTCACACAGCGTCCACAAGCACCTTCACTGATACAGTTTAACAGACAACAAACACATCTTTCACATTTAGCCTGTACTAGTCATCTTTTCATATAAGTAATCATGCCAGAATGTATTACATCTGCCACAAGAGTTCCACATCTCTTCTCCAACAAATCAGCTCAAGTTCCCCCAGGTACGAGTTTCTCCTCGTTTCAAGCAGAACATAGTTCAGTTTTCCTAGATTTATTATCTTATTATGAAAGATGGGAAATCATCAGCAATAAAGAGGTACAGGACTCATAGCAGGCAGTCTGTTCTGCACCCTCTTTCCTCACAGGTTATATACTCAGCGAATCTTCATGGCCTTTGCCCCTATTCTTCTGCCAAACTCCAGGTACAGTCTAACTCTTTTTAATATCAGTTATAAATACTTCCAAAATATTTAAAATCATGTACTTTCCTTTTTTATAATTAAAGAAACCCTACAACTAAAACAAGCCAAATCAAGTAAATCAGTGACAGCCTCCTACAGCCCAAGATGAACCCAAATCAAACTGCAGGGAATATTAAGTTTCTCTAACTCGCAGACACATCCAATTGACGTGTGTGAAGAGCGTCACTCAAGCAAACAACACCGAAGTGCTAATCCATCAAAACAAGCTTATTAGCATCACCAATTTCAGCAATGTTACCAGCAGGGCTTGTTGTCACTGCTCAGCTGAAACTGCAAAATGAGCTGGTTTCAGGTATTTATCATGGACAATCTTCTTTTTTTCCCTGTATATCAATTTAAGTTTTTAAATTTTGTTTTCTGCATACCTTGCAAACACTTCCAGGACAGAAACTCAGAGTGAGAAAGAAGCAGCCATAAGCCCTTGAGCTCTGAACTGAATGCTAATGCATTATATGTGATAGATTTAATACAGAACTGAGAATAAATGACTTCCAGCAGCTGCACTCTAGACCTATAAATTGCTGTGAGTACTACAAAATCCATACAGAGGAAGAACAACTGTATAATTTACAGCATCAGTATCTGTCAAGAAATGCAGCAAATACAGAACCTGATTTCTTCCTTTTAACATTCCTATTAAAATTAGAAGTTATCTTTACATAGATTCTATTTAGATTAGGAATTTTTTTCATCTTCCCTGGTGCCACACCAATGCAAAACACCATTTAATTCTTACCACTGTTAAACTAAATTCAAAAAGCATAAACGCCAAAAGAGTTTGATAAAATAAACATGCAACAAGCTAAGGATTAGCTTGTGTTTTACATAGCAAATGTTTTGAGAAGATGAGAAAAAGGCAGCAGTCTGATGAGATCATTTATACTATACAGCAGGCATATGCTACACAGATCCGCAGCAGCAAATCTTGGGGCAAAGGTTTACACGGTTGGATTTTCCTCCAGCTGCATCCCTACCAACAATACTGACAGCCACCACGTCCCACACTCCTGTTCCTCCTGCTGCTTCAGAGGATTGTGCATCCCCTTCACAGCACAGTGTGACCAGCCCCAGAGGTGGACCCAGTATACTATAAATATCTAACACAGTAGCTATAAAAATGGGATAAACTGTAACCAGTATCTACAAACTGCACAGTGTCATCCATTTTATGGAAATATTTCAAAGTTTTGGGTCCCAAATTCACACGTCCACTCAAGAGCTATAAATGGTTGCTACTCTGTGGACACCAATCAAGGGATTGTTAAGGGATGAACCAGATCTGAGTTTTTCACTAACAAAGAAGTACCTTCCATCAGCTTGTGGTTGCAAATCAGCAAAGGGGAAAAACTTCTGACTTTTTCCAGACAACAGATACCATAACAGTTGTTTTTATTAAAACAAACACACACCACAATCTCTATTAACATCCTTATTAACACAAGTAATTTCAAAATCCATGGAGCCACAAGGATTTTGTTTTGCTGAAGGCATTACAAACAGCACCAGGACTGAGATCAATATGGGACTGCATTGCCTGGTACATTTATTACCTTAAGAGACTACTGTCTGTTAACATCGGTTTAAACCTCCAATTTAAATTACAAGTCAGCTTCAAACTTTTATAGTTGAACTGATCCAACTTTTACAGTTTAATTGACTCAATGACCTGCTGGTCTCCCCGAAGAGCATTTTTTATATAGCAGTAAAGTTGGTAAATGCTGTTCTCTTGATCTCTAAATAGGTAAGAAATAAGGTGTTCAAGTCCCATGAAAAAATCCAGCTGAAGTAAACTGGTCTGAAATAAGGCATTTCATTACAATTTTTGTTGCAGAAAGTCAGAATTTTCAATACATAATTTCCATTTTCCTAAACTGAATGCCCTATTAGAGGTTCAGCCACATGAAAGCCCTTGAAACTGGTCAGAACTCAGCCTTGCCCCTGTATCAGACACACAACACTAAAAACAAACCAGGAAGCCTGTTTCTAAGTATTATCTCACATGGCATTATTTTAATAGATCTCTCCTCCATCCCCTCTCCACATAGAACTTCGAATTCTAGTTAAGTTTGGAGAAACTTAACAAAGAAAAAACTGCAGGTGAGAAAGTAAGTCTGAAAAAAAAAAAAACTGGCTTACTTTACTGGCTTCTGTAACATTTTCCATTACAAAAACCCTGCTTTCAGCTGTTCCTAATTCTGACAAATTAATAGCTTGGGCCAAAACTTCTCATATGAAATCTATGAAGAGGGCTGTTGATTTTTCCTTATTTGATGGGGTTTTTTGTTCAGAGAAAATATGGGTTCAGGCACTTTCAGGTTAAAGGCTAAGGAAAGCATTCTTCCCATATTAATAAAGCCTGAGCAGTATTTTCTGAAGAAAATGCACTATTTGCATTTTTTTTTTAACAATTGACTTAAGATTTGCTTCCTTTAATATCATGTAAAGTGGAAATAGCAATGATAAATATAAAGCACAAAACACGACAGAGTAATGGTCAGAGAGAAGAAAACTCAGGACCCACGGTCCTGGCGGACTGCTCCAAGAGGGTGCACAAGGAGAAGGAGCAGAAACAGTATCCCCAGCTCCTCCCTATTTGTTTTGTGCCACTGAGAATACTTTTTTACCTTTAACTCTGTGTCACAAACTCGATGTGAAAAAGCAATTTTCTCTAAATTGGTTTTTAAAACTCTTCTTGAAGAAAGTAAGTTATTCCTCCCTGCTAATTATAAGACATGGTATTGAGGCAATCACATACTATTCTTCCAATTAGTCACTCACTGCAAAGCTTGGCTATTTCGCACAGAATTAAAGCAAAATTGTACAGAATTAAAGCAATTCTCTGTAATTGCCACGTTAGTCTTTGGAGGCCTGACGGTTTTCTGTCTGTAGACTCTTATTTTTTCTGTCTGCATCTCACCAAAGCCCATTGACCATCAGAAGGCACATTTCTTGCCCCTCACCGGAGGGGTAGGAGTCTTGGCAAAACGTTGGCCAGGGCTGTGGCGTGCTCCATCGGCTGCCTGCAAACAGCCCCTGTGCTGCTCAGCCCTGGGCAGCACTCGTGCACAGCACCCTCCCTGCTGAGCCCGCGTGAGAAAAGGCTCCACGCCCATCTGGGCACAGCACCAGCTTGTCCACTCTCACCAGACACTGCCTAAAAAAGGGCATTTTCCAGCCCTCACAGATTCTCAACATGCTCTTGAGAATAACAGACTGATTGTCAGACCTTGCAACCCTATCATATTAAAGGAAGGAAAAAACGAGGGGAGAAATATTTGTAGAGAAGAGACTAAGGAGGAAGAAAATATGGATGAAAAGGAAGTTACAGAGCGGGAATGCTAAATGAAGGAAAGAGGAGCAGCAGAACAGCAGGTATGGCAGAGCAGCACACATGGCCATCAGGCCTTGGTACTGTCTTGGGCAGCCTGAGATCTTCTCAGGGCATGGGATTCCACAGGTGAGCACAGCAGCCCCTCCTGACCAGGGGGGGAAAGGGATTCCAACATCCCAAGTGTCATAGAACGGAGAAACCTCAGTTTCTCTGTCCCATCTCCCTCTGCACCAGACTCTTTTCTTCTCTCCAGCTGTGTGTCAAAGAAGAAAATAACACTTGGTAGACAAGAAAAGAGGTAAGCACCCAGCACTGAAACTACTCCCAGGGAATAACTTTGTAGTTCAGTTTCATCTGAGAAGGCCCCATCAGCAAAACGCAGCTAAGAAAATCAGTCTGTGCAGCACTAGATTTCCCAAGACCAAGTAATTTCTCACCTGCAGGATTTAAACACTTATTTTTTCACATTTCATACAGAAACTTAGCTTCATGTGTCCAGCAAGGGCTGGGTGCTCAAGCATCAGAACTTTGTGGCACCGTGAGCTTCTCATGAGCAGTCACTCCTCTGAGATGAATCCCACATTTCCAATGATCCTGCAGTTTTCCAGTGTCACTTATGGTTTGACTAAACACAGATTAGATCAAAAATCTCCTCAAACCAAGTGGGAAGTACTACACAAGCCTTTGCAAGTATGTGAATAAATGACCACAATGTAAACATCAACAGAGTCTTCTTTTATATTTCTGAATCTTCTCTTTTGAGAGTTGACTTAGACATTTCTTTCATTGACTAGCTAAGTATTGCCCAATTAGCTTAAATGTAATTACCTTCCTCTCATTACAGCATCAAGTCTTTTGTTTGCAGCACACTCACAAATTCCAAGGCTTAAAAGTTATCTCTAGGGTTCTTCACTTACAATTCTGGGCAAGTGTTGTAATTTCTCGGGTTGCTGAGACATATCATCTTATAGTTTCAGGACTGTGAATTCCATTTGTATAAAAACTGCAGTAGAATTCTTTTGTCTTGGAAAGTTTATTTAACATGAAAATAACCTTTCTGAAATGTTTCCTTTCTTCTAGATCATTCTTGTGATATATTAATGCAGCATTAAAACTTTTTCATAAGACAATACCTCACTGTTAAAATGATAAATCACACTCAATGACTATCTAATCAATTTACTTTTTAGATTATTATTAGAACATCATTTCTGAAAAGTGAACAGAATTTTTAAAAAGTGTAATCCTTCAGAGACCTGATCTTCAAAACTAAGAAGCATAACTGCCACCTGAAAGGGAACAAATCTTTTGTATTTCATTATAATAGTCAATTTTTGTACAATATTGAAGACATTATTCTTGCTCAGGGAAAAAGTTCCAACATTTCTAATATAAATTTCTTTCAGCAGGAATGTGAGATGAGTTATGTATCTGTATATTTTAAAAGTAAGTTTCCTGGATGTCCTCCCACAGTGGATTTGAAGCTCGTGGCCCACTCAGCGTCAATATTGCAGAATGCAAGTGAGAGCAGAGGTAAAGGCTGTCCCTTCCTCCCGC
>VWPU01014911.1:0-76830 GCA_013398955.1 Callaeas wilsoni | reverse complement strand
CCTCCCTGAGCGGACTGGGAGCAGGGGTACAGGCTGGCCCCTCCTCCCGCCGGCCAGACTGAGAGCAGAGGTAAAGGCTGTCCCTTCCTCCCGCTGGCAGGACTGAGAGCAGAGGTAAAGGCTGTCCCTTCCTCCCGCTGGCCGGACTGAGAGCAGAGGTAAAGGCTGTCCCTTCCTCCCGCCGGCCAGACTGAGAGCAGCAGCCGGGACCAGAGCACTGTGAGCCCAGCAGGAGGGACACAGCTGTCAGCACGTCCTTCACAGGTAAGGAAACGTGGGAAGGAGCAAAGCAACATGGGGGCAGAGAGAAACCTCATTCCAGCCACAAATTCTGCTTTTTGTTCTCACCACTGTGAGAAGGACGGTCTCACGCTGTTGTAATTTAACAATTTATTGATAACTGAACAGCCGAGAACAAAATGGCAAGACGGACCCAAACAGCGTGTGCGCAACACAGGGTGCTTTCCCTGCCAACGTGCTGAGGAAAACGCCCCTGTGCAAAACACCAGTCTGCTTTTATAAGCTGCCCTTGGTCCCCCGTTGGTCACTTTTGGATCCTCCGCGCTATTGGGTCCTTTTTCCTGCGGTGATTGGCTCGTTTCCTAGGAGCATCCCTGACCAATCATTCCTGCGCGGCGGCGTCTGATTGGTCGTGGTCTAGTCCATCTAGGATCCAAGTGACATCACTGTTCCCTGCCTGGAACATTTCTAGAAAGATCCCCATCCTTCTGGGAGCGACAACACACTTAAACACTAGGGGACATTACAAAAGGGTTAACCTAAACCTTTTAACTTACAACCATCAACAGTCAAACAGGACACACTAACATCACCCAACCATGCCTACCCCTTCTTCGATAGTAACCACCCGACTTAATTAATACTCCAAACCACTCCTAACCTCAAATGTAACAAGTCACCTCTTTTAGTGACATCTTATTTTAAGAAACCCCCAACCATTTATAACAACCACCAGGCCAGGGGAAGAAAGGAATGGAATAGGAGGAAGCAGGAAGTGGCTGGGACTGCGGCAATCTTTGGAAGGCTTGCTAAACACACATGGGTTCTCAGGATGTCAGTAACGGTAATAGCAAAAACTGGAAAGAAGTATCACTCCTTTTAACAGTTACAGAAATGGGAAGAACAGCACCTGGCACAGGATCACCTAAGGGAGAAGGAAGAACAGCATCCCACAGAGAAGAGCCCAGGATTTCCTGGGTTTGGGGGTTCTTTCTGCATTGGTTTGGTTTTTTAGGGAGTTTTTTGTTCTCTTTGAGGCTTTTCTGTCATTTCAGGTTGGGTTGCTTGGTTTTTTTAGCAACCATTCTCTGAAACCAAAGAAGTTTGTTTCAAAATTGCCCAAGTCTTCAACATAATTTTAATGTGCTTCATCACACGTTCTCTCTACAGAATTATGACCAAATTGGAAACTTTATTAGGAAAGTGTAGCATGGAAAACATTCTCCTGTTAAACTGGTAACCATATACTAACAGCCAACAACAAGAAAAAAAAAATCTAAAAAAGCTATTTAACAAGTGCATACACCTGCATTCTGTATACTTACTCATCTTACAACACCCACAGAGCAGCTGTGGCATGTCTGTTATTAACTATTTTTTCTGCTTTTTAGACACTCTTCTTCCAACTTAGACAAAAATAATTTGTCCTTGTTAAGCAGTCACAGAATGACAACTTCTAGATTTAAAATTAGTCTCATCAATCACTTCAGCACAGAAAAATGTCCCAAATTCAAAACATTTGAATCTCTATTGAGCAGTGTATTAAACAGCTAGCCCTGAAAACTCAGGTTGGTGAAAGTCACTGAAGTGTGCTCACATCTGCTGCTGATTCAGCCTGTTAATGCCACAGTAACAGAAAACCGCCAAAAAGCCAACCACATAATAACAGTTACCCTGGAAAACAATTCTGGTAATTACAGTCTTCTCAGATAATCAAGTAAAAAGCAATTTACAATCTCTGTAGGATGATTTTTTTCTAACATAACCAAATTATTTCCATACAGCATTTGGGTGTTGCATTCAAAGGGTGCTACACTGCAAGGAAATTTCAATTCATGACCATTTACAGTAGTTACACAATAAGCAGCAAAACAAAACTACCTATTTTATCTGACCTGGCTAAATTTGCAGTTTCAGGAAGTTACACCAATAGTGGTGTAAGTGGATCTACATGCCAGAGAAAAGGCAATCAGCGTGAGAAAACTACATAGCAAATTGGCAATATATTACATGATAGGGGGAATGAAGCTCATTATCCCTCCACCTGACGTGTCTAGGCACTGCTCCCTCACTGGCTGCTGCATGGACAGCACTGCTGCACCAGTGTGCTGCTCTGCTGACCGCCTGGATGGAGAGACCCCCACGAGAAACTTCTGGGTCACACTGGTTGTGCAAGAGACTTCCGTCTTGCTGTCGGCTTGGAAGAACTGCAACACTCCCTGCCGCCCTCTGGAAATAACGGGACAATGATCATCGCTTCCAAAGGAGGCTGCTCAACTTCCCCAACTCAGATTGCAGATCTCCTCCTCCTTCCCCCGAGAGCTTGTACCTGAGAGCACCACAGTGTGCGAAACCTTGCCTATAACATTCCTACTCAGCACTTCAGTGAAACCTACCGGGACTAATTAGAAGCTTTTGGAAAGCTTTGCAGAGGTGCAGCTCCAAACAGCCTTGTGTTCTGTTTAAAATACACCTGTCATTCCCCCCTCCCCCCGATGAAAAATCATCTGGAATGAAAGCTCCCTGAACTCCAGCTTGCTCCAAGTGGGACACGGAAGAGGTTAATGCTGGAGAACCAGTGAGAGATCTGACCTCCAACACTTGAAGGCATTTCTCTTCTGATTAGATAGAAGAGGGCCTAGAGTGAGGGAACAACCCAGAACCCCTCTGTGAGGTGGAAACCCACAGAAACAATGCCTGCCTAGCTCCACGTTTCCCTAAGCTTTCACTTCTCAATGTTCTTCACTGTTATAAAGCAGGAGAAAATGAGAACTTCAGAGGATAAATTAGTAAAATAAGTTTTAGCTGCTCTTGATGTGAAAAAAAAAACTGCTTCAAAAATGCAGTAATTCACTTCTTAAAGAGAACAAACCCAAAAGATGAATGTGACTACTCTCCTGCTCTTTGTAAGAGCTCCTTATCAATACACAGACCAATGCCCTGGCCTATCGGTCCCTGTCAAGCTCAGGCTCAGTTCCCGCACGCAGGGCAACAATCCAGGAGAAACTGAAGAGGATGACTAAGCTTTTAATCACTGAGCTGGAAACAATACCAGCCACAGCATGACCTTCGAATGAGGATTAATTTATCTTCAAAGAACTGACCCAAACTTTACCATTAGTTTAAGTAACAATTTATTCACCAGTTCCTCTCCAGGGAAAGGTACAGAATTTTCCCACAGACTATATATCTATCCATTAAGACTGGGGAAAACTCTTCCAAAACCATTAAAACTCATTCTTTTTTTCTGCAAGGAGCATTTTTTTTTAGGAATAACTTCTTTAAGATAACAAAGGCACCTGACTCATGAGGTGCTTTGCGCCTACTCACTACTGAGATCATTCTCTTACTCAGGCTCTGATTCAGCAAAGGCCCACAGAGTCTCTCTGAAAACATGAGTGACACCAGCCTCCAAGGGACTAGGGACTAGAGACTGCTTAATTTAAAATACTTATGATGTGGCAGTTAGTAGACTAATAAATGGACAGACTGTCAGTAGGACAGAGAACAGCTGTCATGTGTCATCTCTAATCATCAGAAAAAAAATAAGATTTGAACCTCTGCACTTCAAACGAAGGTCCCATACGCTGGTATCAAGTCCTTGGACTATACAGTTCATCAAATACCATATGTCAAAAATCAAATACTCTAATGAAGTCTTCCTAGTCAGTAAGGAATCCTAAGAGAAAATTCATTCTATCACTTAGATGGATTTCTCAGAATTTGCCAGATTCTTCTATTTTAGAAAAGGTTAAAGATGTAATTTTTTTAAAGGAATGCAAGGCTTCAAATTGATAGTTTGCACAAACCACAAAGCAAATGGCTCATTAGAAATACCACAGGTAACAAGTCCTTCTGTTGTCCAGTCAATAAAGAAAAACAGACATTTCACTGAAATGAATTGAAGGCACTCAGCTTTTCATGAGTGCACAATTCACAGTACCAGTTATGAGAAAGCCAAGAACCAAATGATCTCAATATGGTGTAGTTAACACAGCCAACAGATCAAAGCAGCCTGTCTTGTATTAAAAAAAAAAAAAAGTCAAAATTAAACTCCTTTATTTTCCACTTTCCACATGAGTGCTCTGGATCTCCAGCGCTTACAGCCAGAGATGCCCTTTTTGTCAGGATTACAGTTCTATATACTCGTACCAATAGATTAACCTCTGTAGGACTCAATACTCCACTCCAACTCTGTAAACCTTTTTGAAACATCTTTGCTTGCAGTTCCTTGGTGAAACATCCAGTTAAAGGAGGATGAGTGTTAGAATAATAGCTATTCATAACTACTTCTCTATTTATGTCATCTGCAGTTCTCTAAATCACATGGATGTGTGCTTTGAAGAATATTATACTTTTGCATTTGAAGTTTACTATCACACTAAAGGTCAAATGGAGAAGCTACAGTGACTAAATTACATTATGGTACTGCTTCACTAAGCAGTTTCATGCACAGTCATGTTGCAATGAATTACTCACAATATTTAAATCATTGAGGAAAAAAGAAAAAAGCCTTACCATACTCAGAAATACTCCAATGGGTAACAAGCTGAAAAAAATAGATACAGTAACTCATTCTGTCTTCATTTTAAGTCAGAGAATTTCTGAACAGTTCCATTTTCTCCATTTCATTATCAAAAATATTTGCTAAGGACAGTCAGCAAAAATATTTAATTTGTTGCAGCAGCTTCAGTGCCAAGCAAAAATATGTATGAATGAATAAACAAGAAAGTCTGCAGAGAAAGAGTGCTGTTCTAAGTGAAGCTCAGTACAAATAATGAAGCTACTACATCAACACTTGGTTATATAAAGATATACCCCTCTTCCATACTGTTGCTGCTGTACAGTGATTGGGATTGCATGGAAAACCAGAAGTTGCTTAGTGAGCAGCAGAACCAGAACACGCACTGCTCACCACCCACCAAACTCCCTGTTGTTAAACAAGGAGCTGCAGCTCTCCACGAAGTGATTCTCAGGTGCATGCACATCACCTGTTACCAATCAGGCCAAGAGCTGGCTGTGCTGCACCCTGGAGCTATTCAGCCTGCACTGACCAATCCCACCAGAAATGCTTCAGGGCCACCTCACGTCAGCACGAGGGTTACAGGTTGGATGCCCACTTCCAAACGAACCCAGCACAGCTCTCAGCCTGCTGCTGCACCGCTCACCTGTCCTGGGCAGATCAGGCCCACAGGTGTCTGCACTCTCCAAATGACAAGCTTTGCTCCTCCTGCCAGGGACTGCTGCTCCTCCTGCAGCCCCTTTCTGCTCTAGCAGCTGCCCCTGTGTAGCACAAAAGCCTGTGGGCTGCAGCTGCTGCTGCTTCCTGCACCCAGGTTACACCACCCCATGCACACAGCATGCCTTTTGACTCATGCATTTTACTCTGCCATGATACACTTTCAGTTAGTTTTCTCCTTCAGCAAAATAAAAAGGATGGGCTTGAAGAAAGATGACTTGGGCAAACACAGAGTGACCTATGACAAACAGTCACGCTGCAGGAAATTGAGAGAAAAAGACCAAATGGATTAATCATCAAAAATTTCTTTCCCTTCTCAGGAGAATGAAGGCAGCCTATTCAACACAGGAACTCTGTCAGGTACTAGAATTAAATATAAAAGAATAAGTCAAACACATAAGGGACAAAAATCAACACTAGCAAAACATTTTAAAAAATGGAATTAGCCAGGGATACCAAACACCGCAAGAAAAGTTCTGGAAACATTGATCGAGTAGGAGGTAAATGCTGGAGCATGACTCTAGAGTCAGACTCTACTCTGAAAGATAAGTAGTTCACTGAATATTTTTTTTCAGACATTAATTGAAAGATCAGTTGCAATCATAACTTAAAATCAAAAAAGAATATAAGATTTCATATTAATCCTGGAAAAGAACACATTGAAGAATACTTAAGACAACTTGGTATCTTTCAAATTGTCTAAACCTGTTTAGTTTCATTCCATCTTACCCTGATCACACCTGAGAGTCATAAGTAATTCACCTGAGACCCTGTTGGAGTACTGATGAGGTAATTAGAGAACTAGGGAAAAATAATACAACCCTAAAGTAAGGATTCAACAAAAAGAGGAAAACAAGGAAGAGCAATGGAATAGAAATCTAACTATAACTCTTAAAAATCCACTGCAATCACAGAAAAAGAAAACTGAAAGTTACACTAATTTGGGCTGGCTCAAACAATCTCCTTTATTTCTCTAACAGGACCGGGGGGGTGTGACCAAAAGGAGATGACCATAATATATGTCATTTCTCTAGCATGGCTTCTAACCCCATGACAAACGAGGTTCCGAAAGCAGGTCCAAAGAACATGTTCTAAATGAAACTAGTGTAAGGACTGTACAAAAACATCATCAGGGCAGACATCCTGGAATAGACAATGAAGGACCACTATCAAATGGAAATATGTATTAAATTAAGGCTCATCAGAACTTTTTTCTGCAACTGGAAAAAACCCTAAATATTCTCAAGTGACATTATGTAAAAGAGAGAAAGCTGAAAGAGAAAACAAAGATTAAAAAGGGCAAGATGAAAACAGAAATAGTCTCAATAACTAGCAGAAACAGACCTACCCCTAAAAGCAACTTAAAAACACGTTTCAACGTGCACAAACGTCTATGCTCGAAATGGAGAAAACAAACTGCCAGCTATATTACAGTCCTACAAAAAAAGAATCACAACAGGGAATTCACATCTTAATGCAATGGAAACATGCTGCCCTGTTGTAAATCCATCTCAAATTCTGCCTGAAACAAGCAATATTGAAGAGAAGTGAATTAATAGACTGTAGCCTGTAGAAACATCTGGTTGCCTTTCATCATCTTTAACAATGATAAATCCAGAGGTGAAGTGATGTGGAATAGTTGTGGGCACTACAAACCCTGCTCTCTCTGCCCCCCTAGAAACCTCTTTCCAAGACAGGAGGGGAGGAGAGCACTGGACATGCACAAGAGTCCTCAGAAAAGAGCACTTGGATTTAGAGAAATGAGGAAACTGAGGCTGCAAAGAAAAAAGTTACAAAAAATTGTGGGTCATTTTCAAGTATATAAAAAGGAATTGAATCATCTGTTCTCTGTGGACAGGAGAAAAAAAAAAACAAAAATATTTAAATGAAAGGAAGAAAAACAAATAAAAGGGGAAATACTTTAACAGGAAGGATAGTGAAATACCAGTATAGATTGCACTGAGAGGTTGCAGCACCCATAGGGATAGACATTCTAAAGAAATAAACCCAGCTGTTGGAATTGCTCTCTTAGATACAGTTCTGGTTCGGGATCCATGGATTCTGGAAGACCTCCTGCGCTCCTTTCACACCTACTTTTCTGATTCTATGAACACACACTTTGAAACATAACAAATATCACAACTCTCCACCAGACTAAGCAAAAAGAGATTTCACAAGCAGTACAGAAGGAAATGTGTCTGAGTAACAGCAGAAAGTTACAAAGGCATAAAGAGGTTTTCAATACGGGTCAGTAAGCTGATCTCAGTTATTTTGGTCACGACCATAATAACTGTCTTCTACAGACTTGTGTAAAAATATCAGGCCCATTGTCAGAGCAAGCCAGAAGCACACGGGGTCTGTGCTTTGTGCTTCTGCTCTGCTGTGCAGACAGAGTTTTGTGGCTAAACAGACCCCGCACTTGAGTTTTGCTCAATGCAGCAACTTACATACCACTAAACTAAATGCTACAAAACACAGCAATTATAACTAATCTAATGAGTAAGGTGCAGGTGAAGTACAATGATCTAAAAAGAAGACATTAAAAACAACCACTTAGTAAACATACACGTTCTTTTCATTCATTGTGATGCCTTGTAGAGGCTGCCCTGGAGCAGAGGCTGGACAGAGTTCAGGATAAAGGGCAGGGATTTATTGAAAGGCCTTCACAGGGCACACCTTGGGCAGTGCAGGAGTCTCACAGAGACTGCACCCAGGATGGACACAGCCACACGTTTTTGGGACAGATATAGGTTTTGTCTATTGTTCATATCAGAGGTTAATTGCCCAAGTACAGCTTCAGGCAGTGCAGTCCCATTCTCTCAGTTTGCTCCCCCCAACTCACTTTTGTTTCCATTTCTCGGGGCCTGAGACAGTGAGGTGTCCTTGATTCTCAGGCCTGGAGAGGAATTGTTGTGTCTGACCAAAATGGGAAAAGCAGTTGCTGACACTCTGTATGGAGCTCAGAGTTACACGCTAAAGAATTGCAGGAGTACAAATATATGAAAACATAAAAGCTAAAATCTAAGGCATCAACTGTGCCTGAGCAAACTCCTAAACTGCAGGACAAACTAACATGGATTGTAGTGCCTGTGTTTTGGTTCCAGGCTTCAGGTATCCTCATTTCAGCAGTGTTCACATCTCAAATCTGTTTACCAAGTGAATTTGAAATGATTCCAGAGAGCAGCTGAAATGGTTCTGACTGCACCTGGGAAGTGTTAGTGAAAAGCCTGAGCGCTCACACTGTGCAGTGAAACAGTGCAGAGATGCCTGCACTAGCACTGGCCCAGGGAAATACATCTCCACAGCACAGAGACAGGCAGGGAAAGAACACAGTGCAGAGAAAACCTCGACAGCACAGTGCAGTGCTGTGCCATGCCAGTGCCTGGCCCAGAATAACCTCTGCAGATACAGAGGATTCATACTTCGGGCTCTCTTACCAAGATCAGTATGGCAGGGACAGCAAATCTAATTTTCTTAGCCTCGTACTGGTGCAGCTGGACAACTTTGGGATTCTTGACTATTTCTGCACAACTCTACACACACAACGGTTTGAACCATTGCTGTCTTGGGGGATGTGCCAACCACTTTCTTTTGCTTAGTTGTAGTTAAATCCCTGATTTCCTCCCTACATGTGAAAACCATTCAAAACACTTTTGTGTCCCTGAAACATGAATTCCAGAATTTTTACCAAACATATATGCAGCAGTGTTTGCTGAGAGGTGTATTTATTTTTTTCACAGAACCTGTGAAAAATAATTAATTACTCTTACTAATATTCATTTCATTATTAATAGTAATAATTTAGCGATGTATCTTCCAACCTTTCACATAACCTGTTCAAAAGCTATTACTTGTATTCTGGAATCTGTAATATTACAATTCTCAAGCTTAGCTCCAAACACTCTATCAGGCCTAAGAGCTTCTCAAACATTCCTGAACAGATCTCAAAACTTTCAACTGAAAAATTCCTTGGAAAACACTGCTTCCAACAGTTCCATGAATCAGGTGCATATCCTGGCACAGCTTTGCACACCACTAATCCACAGCATCTTTATACATCACAAGAGTGCTGTAATTAGTGCTATACAAACTGAAAAGCAGCAGAGAGACGTGGTTAAACATCAGCAGGGAAATTATTTTGCTAAATGTTAAAGGTTGCATGGAATTCAACAGGCATCCATCCCCATCAAGTGGTGCCTTTTCTCTCTCACTGATTAAAATGATGTGCCTCTGATGAGCCTCTGCCATCATCATCTGCCATCATCCCTCCTCTCCAATTTCCTCATCTAAGAGCTCTTTCTTGGCTTGCTTTATTGGTCTTGTGAGCGAGCAGGCAAATTACAGACATTGCATTAATCTGTTCTAAGGGCAATGCAGGTTTCACAGCCCTGTCATTCTCTCCCTGCAAGCCTCTAACACACAATGTTTACAATCATCTGTTATTATTGGTTTAGACCACCCTGGGTCTTTTTTAACTACACCAAACCAGTAATCACCCTGAAATATCTCCTCTCACAGCATGTTTAGGTCATACCCAGGGCAGTTTTGCATTTAGTGATTGTGAGACCTCTCACAATTACTTTCCTGCAAACAGAGTCATTCAGCACGGGTTTAGGCTCAGGAACTGCTTTACTGACACTGATGAGCCTCCAAAACAGCTCCTTGGCAGCCAGCAGCGATGAGCTGGGCCTGCCTTGAAGAGCGAGTGATCTCAGGAGGTCTGTGCCTCCAGGGGACCCAGAGGCGTGGACAGGACACCCCAGACAAGTCCAGCAGTCTTGCTCATGGCTGAGGAGAGCAAGAACATCCCTCCACAGAAGCAGTGCCCTGGACCAACTCCTTCCATTCACACTCCAGCACACAAGGGAACTAGAGAATCATGCTGTTTTACAGAACAACTCAGCTTAGTCTATACCAGCTCTATTTTAAAACAAGTTTTTGCATATCTCTAGTCATAATTCATCACACTTTCTAATACTCAAACACAACATTTTTCAAGCATCTTCCTGCTCCCCAATCTCACACCCATCCATAAAGCCGTATCAATCCATATGTCTCCCATTTTCTATCACCACAGCAGTCTGAAAGAAGACAGAGGGGAGAACAGTTAAATCACTTAACATGCATTTCTTCACCATGTGTCTGAATAAATCAGCATGAGAATGTAAAAATGACTGCTTTTGCAAAAGTACATGTGGAAGGAGAGAGGGCTAAGACTCAAGAGCATTTAATATATTTTGTTTTCAATTTCATGTTTACAGTGAATGAGTCACCTTTCATTTTCATTTGTTGGAAACTCTGGGTAGATTACTAAATTGGCAAAAATACTGACATACTTTTTGCACTATGATCCAAATTGTTGTTATACTCATTTTCTCCTTATTTGATTTTGTAAATCCTATGCTAAATGTGGAAACCCATGCTCTTAACTTGAACATCTCAGACTCCTGAACTGAAGTGATTTTCAGATAGCTTTTCCCAGTTTGGGAGTCAGCTCCCCAGGCTCAGATTTCCATGGCATAGCCTGTCTCAGTCCATTGGAATTCTGTGTTCCCAGTTTCCCCTCTGCAGGGCAGCACAGCAGACGCCTGCTGAGCTCACACACGGAACAGGCTCAGTGGCTGCCCGTGGGGGGACAGTCGTGTTTCGCCGCAGGTGTTCATTTGCTTCACTGCAGCACTCACAAAATATGGTGAGGCAGCCTGCGAAGACAAAAACACCAAATCCAGCCTTGATAAACACCCAGCCCTGCCTTCCACACAGAAATCAGAGCTCATATAAAGCCCCTAAAGTTATCTTTGCTTTGGCACACAACCCACAGCCTACCAGAAAGCAGGAAGCAACTTTTCAGAAAAGGCAAGACTGCCTGCAATCTCAAAAACATTTTCACCTACATTTGGTTTTTGTAAGTCCCTGTCCTTACTGACCTCAAGATTGAGAGCTGAAAATCCTAACATTAAAGTTTCAAAGAAGTTATTGTTGCAATTGTGAAAACTCTGATACAACTTTTAAGCTTAGAAAGAACAAGCCTTCACATATCTCTACACATTTCATAAACAGTCACTGCTCAGCAGCCTGTCACTTGCAGTCTTACTTTCTTTAATTATTAAAAAAAATTATTTCCGTAATTTCCTTAACACCTTGACACAGAGATAAGGAACACATTTCAAATGCTTGTGCAGGCACCCGGGCCCCATCAGAGCTTCAACACTGACTTAAAAAATGCACTTCGAATGTCATTTAGAATGGAAAATACTTGTTGGTCACAAGGATGTTTTGCAGAAGAAGAGAAAAAGGCCAAGACCATAAGAAAGAAATTCCAGCGTTTGTGAAGCCTGCCCAGTTAAACAAAAAGCAGAAATATCTGCAGCACTATTGAGCTGGCATTTCAATTTTAAAAATTACTCCTACGAATATTATAAAATCAAAAGACTATCCAGAAAATAATGATTCCAGTTAACCCGCACAGTTTCAGTCCAACACCTACAACTATGACACAACACAAGTTCAATTCCCTCAAAAGGCCTTACTTTGGTAATACATTTCAAGCTAAAATCAGTATGTTACAGCAGCAGAATAAATGCCACATTCCATCATGAGTGCTAAGAAACATCAAGAATTACAAAAAGAAATAGAAATTTTTTGACATTGTTTTGGAAATCTTTCAGTAAATAATGGAAAATATACCTACTAATTAGTTTACTGAATGTTAGATTCCTTGAAAACTTGGTGAATATGATAAAAATTTATGTTCAGTAAGGTAACCAGAAAGGCCTATTTAATAAGTACACATTCTTTGATAAACTGCAAAGCTAAGCAATTTTTGAACATTCTCAAACTATCAAGGTTAAAATATGTCCTACTGAATATCTAGACAAGCAATTACTTATGAAATCCAGTGAGCGACGGATAATAACCATTGCACAAGGGATTCTTCCTGAAGTGCTTTGTCAGAAGCACACCTTGACAGCATATTATATGTCCATTCTTTAGGAAGTAGTTCGAAGGTTTAAGGAGGAGCGCAGCTCCAGCTCTGGAATTTACAAACCCCTCAAATCACACATGCCAGAACTCTCCAGGAGATCCACGCTCCCACAGACCCAAAAGCCATTCCTACACACCAAGCAGTTTCTTCATGGTGCACTCTAAGTGCCATCTTCTCCTGGAGCCCTATTTTCTCCTCCTCTACCCTCAACGGACGATTCAGCAACTCCGAGGGGGAAAAAAAACAGAAGTAGCCGTCTTTTTTAGTATTAGATGGGGAGATTGGCTTGCAGGGCCAAAGAACAGTGCCGGCAGTCCCAGCGGTGAGAGCTGGGAAGCTGTCGGGAGCTCCGTAGCAGCCATGGGTTAACGGTAACAGCCTGCTCTCCCCAGCTGCTGCACCAGGGGTTAAAAAGGGACGGGGGCTGCAGGGCACCAAAGCCCCTCTCCCCTGTAGGCACGCGTGGGCTCGCTCAGGAAGAAGGGAAGGTGTAGGTACACATCCGTGTCAGCTCCGCAGCCTGCAGCCAGCGCGCCCTGCCCACCAGCACTGCCCGGAGAGCAGCGCACCCAGGGACGGGGCCCGAGAAACACCCAGGGCTCCTGTCCCGGTGGAAGGAATAATTAGGCGTTTAACATTCAAATATTTATGTATTTACACAAGTAAATTCCAAATTTATTTATGTAAAAGAAACTCTAGGAAAGGCAAAGTTGCGCCAGTTTTTCTGAATAAATTATGCATACAAAAAGGACAGAAAAAGATTTCATCAGTGTGTATTATCTTTTATGGCCGTACTAATTTAACAAGAAAAACGGAAATGTATATAATACACTAGAAAGAGCTTGTGTTATTTTGCAAACCCAAGAAAAAACCTGAGGTTATTCACGGGAATTTAAATCTATGTTTCCATTTGATTCATAAAATCATCTATGATATTGAAAATGCTTCTGAAACTGCAAAAATATGTGACCTCAAAATAGATCTATAAACACACCTAAACACTACAAACACTGAGTTACATAATAAAGTTAGAACAAAAATTTTAAGTATGCTTTATTCTTCCAGTGTTTAGACTACCTGAATCTGCAGGTCAAAGACGTTAACACTCAGAACACCACTGCTCATCACCCTTTTTATTTTCAGTTTGTCATTGAAAACAACCTGGTATAATGTTGACTCACTAGCTTTTTGTTCCCAGATCCTATAACCTTACCTCCCTAATGGCTGCTGTGATCAACCATGTGAAAATTATTGCAGCAAATGTTGAAATTGGAAAAAAAAAAAAGATTAGTTGTGGTTGTACCAGAAGGGATATGTAAAGCACATCACACTGCTCCATTTTAAATAGGTCACGAGCTAGAAGGGAAACGAACACCTCTCATGCACCAGGGAGCTGGGTAATGTTAAAAATCTGACATTTTCTCTGGCGCCCTAGAATGAACAGAAATCTACTGACTTCTATATTACTGCAACAATACTGAAGCAGTTTCATTTTGATAAAATTTATTCATTTAAAAATTAAACGCTGTGAAAGCCAAAATAATTTCTCCTTAACAAAATGGAAGACCGCCACATCCCATGGTACCCAGGAACAGTCAGACTTCTGTTCACATAGAACCAGATACTGTGTGGCTCAACTCTCAGATTTTTTCAGTCTGAGTTTCACCTGAAGCCCTGAAAGATCTATACCCACTGCGCATCATGGATTGACTGAATGGCTCTCATTTACTTTTTGAGCATGCTTTGGAAAGAACGGGTTATGTTCCAACTCTTCTTTTCACAAGCTTCTGAAATGCTGTCTGGGAGGATTTCAGCCAGTATAAAACAGGAATGCTGGCAACTTCCTGTTAAACCCAGTTTGATCCCAACCCCAACAGACAGAGCCTTCTCTAAGAGCACCAGATGCTGCATTAGTCCCATGGTTACATTGCTGCCCCTATTTTTGCATTTTTCAAGCATATAATTTAATGTGCAGTCATTTAACAGTAAATAGCTTTTTTAGGGAAGGTCAAAGGTCCTAATGTTTATACATCTCTCAAATCTTTTCTCTTTGTAGAAGACTACCACGTAACTACATCATTTGGCATCATACTGAGCTCTCTCTTCACTGATTACTGAATTCTTGCCAGGATATGCCATTCCCTTCATTTTTCATTATCATATGAGGACTGAAAGCATTAGAATGAGTTCTTAAAAAGACTAAGTGTGGTTATACTTTTTCATCACAGATGCCTGCCCTCTTCCACACTTCTTCTACACTCTGTTATTCCAAACAGGTTTAGCTTTGTCAAGAGGTACTAGGCACTACTGCAATTCCTGAGTAAACTCCCATGAAGCTCTGAAATACTTTCACAAGCAAGAACAGTTTCAATTTCTTCTTCAAAATTGTTGTCACAAGCCAGCACATCTTCCAGGCCATTAAAACAATTAGTGCCAGCACTGAATAGAATCTGTGTTCCTAGATCCAGGGTCTTACTTCAATCTGACCCCAGCTGTCACGTCTATCTTAAATGCAAGAGGTCACTTCCAACCCAAACCATTCTGTGATCATTAGCTGAGGACCCACTCCTGGAGAAATGCTGCAAAAACAATGAAGAGAATTTATGCAGATTTAGAAATATACTTACATCAAATGTCACTGAAAGATAACGCTGCTCTGATTCTCTTTCTAAACTACTCTCCTAAATAAAACACTTTGAGTACAAAAGGAAAGTGGAAGTATCATTATCTAAACTCCTCTATTTTATCTAGAGAAAACTAAGCTTTCTGTCCTCATGTCTTTGATGGATATCACCACCAAAAGAAGACAATTAAGGCTTCAAGGAGAGGCACGTTCGCCCTACAGAGAACACAGTGGAGCTGGAGCAAAACCCTGTCCAATTCTTGCAACAGTGAGAGATCAGACAAACACCTCATGTAGTTACTGGGATGGCTGAAACATCTCTGCCTGAAGCACAGACCCAGAAACCTCCAATTGCTGCAGGGAAACACAAGATCTGGATGTCTCAAGGTCACACTGAAGCAGTGGCTATAAAATTTGTTCCAGCAGTAGTAATTTATCAAAGCCCTGGATGGCTACTAACCAAAATCATAGTAAATTTCATATATATTCTCTTCTGGCTACCGTTTCAGGAAACAAAAAATCCAGGAGAACAAGAACAGCTTAATGTGTGTGGTAAGCGCCAATGACCATTTAGACTAGGAATCCTAAATTACTATAATTAGAGAAGTTACCAAACACATTCCGTTTTACCTGAGTAAAACTGAGCAAGTAAAGGAAATATTTATTCATATGTTTCAAACATACCTGTAGATAAAATCTCTGGATTACTTCTTACATTTCATGTGCTGTTCCAAAAGTTTTGGGTTGCAACACCTGAAGGAATCCTTTGGTCTGATTTTGTTGATGCAAAAAGTAGGTACTGACAGAGTAGAGTTGCATTATTTTCACCTGATTGTTTATTCTTTAACTGGGAGTGATGAAGTCAAATCTGCAGCAGTTTGCCCGCTCTCCCATGTCTGCTGTTTCCTATTTCAGACATAAAGTGACTCTAGATAGGCACCACACAATCTTCTGCAGGAAGATTATTCAGTAATTCCCTTTCATTTGCATGTGAGCACTCATTTTGTCTCCACATCACTCCCAGGAGAGAGTGGCAGATGGACAATGTCACAACTACTCAGTGATGTCTTATCCTCCCCAATCACAGTGAAGAGGGATTGTGGTGTGAGAAGCAGTAACAGAGATCTGAGTAGCAGGCCAGGATCAGGCAGCAGTGGTGAGTACAGTGCATGATGGAGCATTAAAGAGAACTGCTACAATATCTGCAGTCTTGGATGGCCGGATATACTCAAGTAACAGATGAAGTAGGATGTAAGGGAAAAAAATTCCTGTCTCAACTTATTGCTTCTCCACATTGCTAATCCCAAACTGGCACAGCTACATGGCAATGGAACTTACACGATAATATCTTTTCAGTGCCACACGGTGCTAAAGCTCAAACTTGAACGGTGTTCTTTTGCCTAAACCAGAAATGGTTGGTCAATGCTTGGATTTTATTCTACAGAAGGAAACAACCCCTTATATCCAAAATATAAACTCAGTTCACAAGTCTCACTGTCAGTCAAAACTTACTGCATTTTGCTGTAGCTTTAACATTGCTAATAAAGTTTCTGCTGATTTCACTAACAAGCCAGAAACTAAAGAACCATGTAAAATCAAAGCTTTCGATTTTACAGCCTGCAGGCTGTTTTAAATTTGCATCTATTTGAAACATCCAGATTCCTTGCCATAATTTTTCAGTAATTGCAAGTAGGCCAGCACATCAAAAGTAGGCGGAGCAGCTACACGACGTGTCGATGTCAGCATCCAGCACTGCTGCTCTGCACAAGAAAGGGCTGCACAGCAGGTCCCCAAGGATGAAAACTCATCTTCTTGCAAGCTTGTGCAGCAAAGCGTTACAGTTAGCACCATGGATAACTCCTTATAACACAGCTCTCTCCATGCAGATGTCACTCAGCACTGCTTTTTAAAAGCTACTCCAAAAAAAAAATCCCACCTTCCCATAACACAGCTGTAAGTTCTGTAGGTATGTTTTTACCAAATGTTCTTCTTCTACCACTAATTTTTTGTTCATTACTTCATCACCCTTTTCCATCCTTTCAGTTCTGTGGAAAGTCGGGGGGGAAAAAGAGCTTTTTGTTTCTTCTGCACATCCTGCCCTCTGCTCCTTAGCTTTGCACAGACATGGTCTACAAGAGCAAAGCTGTGAAGGACATGATTTAGGAATCAGCTGGAACACCTGTCTGTCTGTGGTCTAAAAGGCACCCAGATTGAGCCAAAAAGGCTCATTCAGGACTACAGCAGTTTCCAAAAACAAACAAACATTATCAGGAGTCTCCACACTTCTGGGTTGTAAAGATAAATAATGAGCCCTTTTTAGCTTTGGGGAAGTTTATTCAAAAGGGAAACTGTATCTGCCTGTCTGCAGAAGCTGCTGTGATAAAAACACCAGCATTACATGAGTCAGTCAAGAGGGAGAACTGGAGCAGGCAATTCTTTTAAAAAGTTACCTTAAAATTATGCCCAAATGTGGATGTTATGGTTCCTTAAGAATTCAGGGATTGGGTAAAATCATATCAGAAATAGTAATACAGAATTGCAAGGTATGTATTGTCTGCCATCTTAGAAAGAAATTTTAATCCTAAAATCACCAAAGCACATATCAAGACTCTATACTGAGTGTCGGACATACTCAAAGCTAACTTTTAACAATCTCACAGAGTAAATTAAATTTCTGTCTTCCTCATAACTTTATGAATAAAGGGACTAAACGGTGTTTTTTTCTGCATTCAAAAAGAAGTTCATCTTTGAGAACAGGTCATCCATGAAAAATTTCAGCCTTAAAGATGAATATTTTGAAAGCTCTGAGCATATAAAACAGAATGCCAAAAGAAAAATAGTATTTCAACTCAAACCACGACTGGCGTTTTGAACCAGCAAAGTTTGAAGGAGAAATATCTTCTACTGCTACTGCAATTTTTTCTTTCCTTGCTAAAAAGAGTGACTGAAAAAAAAATTAGTTCTTTTGAAAAGCCACTCATTTTGGAAAATACAATATTTTTGTTTAAATAATTGTATCAAGGACATATTAATTCCCCTCCTATAAATAAACTGCATGCAATAAAGAAAAAATATGTACAGCTATTACTGAATTTATTTCTAGAGCTAACATTAATAGCCTGTAGGTAGCTTTTTTTTCCCCCACAGAGAATTATAATGAGTTACATCCTTGTCTGTTTTGCACTTTCTTTTAACAACCCCTAGCAAAGACCAGGAAATCTTTCTCTCACACTTTCCGTTCTAAAGATTATACCCTGAAAGTTCACTCTGTATGAGGGAATAAACTGAAAAAACTAGAGTATAATTTTATTTATCTATTTCGTTAAAACCTTTTTATACCGTTTCAGGATTACTATCTCCCATTCCAATGCTGCAATTAAATGAACCAAAATCTTTCAACCAAGACTAAAGCTGTAGTTTCTCAACTATGAAGTCAGTATACACGGTTACCCTATGTACATTTTCCTGTATTTTCCTTATATATGTTTTCAGTGTCACTGCTGATAGTAAATAAAACACAACCACAATAGATACATCAAAAACAAAAACATGGTAAAAACTCTTTCTGCTCGGACTCGTTCAGGAATGATCTGCAGGAAGAGAAGATCAAAAAAAAGGTGAAATATTTTACAATTTCAATGTGCATTTTAAATAAACCATTTGCTCCACTGTTTGCACTGACAAGTGCTAACCCACTTGGTCCTTATAAAAATTTGTATGCAATTAAATGCACGGACAGATTTTATCAAACACAGGTCTTTACTGTATCCTGTATCTTCAAAAAGAGTTTCAGACACAAGCCAGACTTCAGTGCTGAGCGCAGCCTCTGCTGCAGCCACCACGCCCTGGCTGCAGGGAACACCCCTATTTACAAAAAACACCTTTCCCTGACGGCTCTTCTTGCAAGAAGAGTTCTGGCAGAGACAGTCTTCAATTTCAGAGCTGGACTCGCTGCCAACCACCAGATTTACACTTTCTGGAACTCCTGGAACCCAATGAACGCTGTCCCCAAAAGCTTTTCAGAGCCCTTTGCAGCAGAGGAGGAAGGAAAACGGGAAGAACCAACACCTCTGTGTGAGTTGTTCTCCTCAGCATATTAATGGCATAGCTACAGGTACCAAAACAAAACTAATCTCATTCTTGAGATACAGCTTTGGAGGGTTTTGGTTTTTCTACTTACTTTATAACGATGTGTGATTCCTACAGATTAAAACTGGTCTGTTGCACTGTGGTGCACTTTTATTACTGCATGAACATCTAAAGGACCAAGTTCTAACCAAATGCCAGTTTCAAGACTGGAGATTATTTTGGTGAATTTTCCACTTCTGCAGTAAGATTATTCAATGCAGAAGGCAGAGACAAATGTACACCTGTATTGTTCCACTGTTATTAAATCACTTTTCAGAGAACCACACTGCATGATTTAGCTCCTTTCCAGAGCAGCTTGACAGCTCAGATCAAAGTGGCATCCTGTGATAAAACCCCACAAATGCACTGAAGAACAACAACAGGTACTTGTCACAGTTTATGAAGTTTAAAAAGAAACACCAAACAAAAACCATGCACAAAACCTACAAGCACTACACACTATGAACTAGTGCTACAGTAACTTGCTTTAACAACAAAAAATGTAATAGCACTACATTTCTCTCACTTGCAATCTTACATCCTTTCATTTGTTAGAAGCAAGTCTAGTAAATCTAACAGCTGTTGTAACCTCTATTTACTCAATCTAACCAAGTGTCAACTCAGGGTTTTGTTTGTCTGACTAAATACAGAAGTGCACACTATTTCCCCGTTTCCTATAATGGAAGATTATGTTAGTTAAAAAGAATTTTCTCAGAGTTGTCACTCTGTGCATGCATGTGTACTGACAGTAGTCATTTCCTACTAAACTTACTAATCTTACAGGAGTTCTTTAGGACCCTATAACTGAGATATTTTGATGGGTCTTTTGAGACAGGGTCACTGGAAGGACTCTGCAGCAGGGCTCAACTGTCAAGTGACAGGTACATGGGGGCTAGAAGCAGACGATTTTGGTTATTTGTCACTTGCTGGACATGAGCAAAGGATGACAATGCTTTTAGCACAGCACATACAAGGAAGGAAATGCAAGAATATCATCTGTGTCACTATTTCTTGTTGTCAGAAGTATTACGGAAGGAGAAATATCATTTCGCAGTGCATTTCAAAAATCTCTTCCTTGTACTATCCCCTAGAAATAATTCTGAATTTTTTTCTGTTCTCTTCTATCATTAATCTTTACATTAAGAATTAGGATGCTTTAAACAAAAACACTGTTGAAAATGAACGTCCAAAATGCTTTGACTTGTGTTCTAATAAAACAGGTCTAGAATCTCAAGCTATGTCGTGAACCTGACTTCCACAAAATGCTGCTACCATTGGAAGGGTTAGACCTATTTTCATCATACAGACTAAATCATCTTTTTGACCAGTCAACATGGTTTTTAGCACTTTTTTTTCTGTGATTTTATTATTTATCATGTATTTAAGTACCGCAATCTCCATTCTTTCCGTTCCCCTTTGTTTCAAAGTAGATGTATCAAGACAGATCATGAACTGACCCAAAGAATCCATGAGTCCAATATCTGCTTCCAGAGCATAAAATAAAAAACATCAAGGGCATTTAAGATGACAGCACCCCGGTGAATGTCAGGAAGGACTTAGTAAGGAATCTTGTTTTGAACAGCTGATTGTGGTCTTGTTCAGTGACTGGGCTGTGCAGGACAGAACTTTGAAACTTGCTGCAGTTCATTAACATTACCTTGACAACAAGCATCAAAATGCAGCATTTCTACCTGGTCAAAAGTCTTCCCTTCTCCTCCCCTGCCTTTTTTTCCCCTCCCTTTTCTAAAAAGTTTCTCAGAGACAGACTGCTAACAAAATTAAAATAATGTTGTGCAAGCTATTTTCAATGAAACACACTTTTAAAAACAAAATTATTTTCCAGGTTTTTTCAAGGTAAAAACAAGTCATAACTTCTAGAGAGCTCCTGCACCACTCCATGCATGTGAATCTACTTGCACATTTAAACAGCTTTATTGGATTACGGCCAGGAAGACTGATGCTTGAAGTCTCTGTACACAGAAGTCTCATTTGACTCAACGGGATATTTATCCACTAAAAAACTGCAGAACCAAAGCCATATGGCCTTTTGGCTTGGATTACACAATCATAAGAATAATGTCTTTTTACTCTCCTAAGGGTGAATTAACACAGTCATGGAATATGAGCACCCTAAGGAAATATTTGTGCCCAAAAGCAGGAGCTGACTCTCTAAAAGCACAAAGCCTGCTCTTTCACAAGTGTTTCTGAAGTAAAGCACTAGACTTCAGTCCGATGGTAAAAACTGTTAAGAACAGTTAAGTAATTCACAACATCAATATATAATGTACTTATAGTGGTTTGGTTTGTGTTCGTTATCACAGAGAATGTCCTATGTCAGAAGGGCCTCACAAGGACCATCCATTTCCAGCTCAACACCAACAAATTTGGACAGGGACAGGAAAAGAACCTCTTGCTTCCAGTAACCAGTTTGGAGGTGAGCTGTTCCACGATGCTGAGGTGGCTTAACACGGGACCCCAGTAAGACTGCTTGTGTGAGTAATGCTTTAATTAGCAAACCGTTAACAGCCCACAGGCTGCACACACACAGAGGAATGGAACAGTTCACGTCTCTTAGCTGGCGACCTTACGTCTGTCATAAATAAGTCCAAATCATTTATATCCCCACTAACATGCAGCTTTTCAAAAGCCCCACGGTTCACTGCCACGCCAGCCTTCCCCAGTGCCCTGTAACTCAGAGGTAATACGAGTGCCCTGTTACAACGGTGCAGGTCTTCCAGTTTTCATCACTGAATTTCTTAGAATGAAGATGAATGTTGACTTGTGGAAACCTCCTGCTGCTCTGTACACCTGCAGACCGCCTTATGCAGCCCCCCTGCTGCCCAGAGCATCTGCTCATATTTTACCTTCAAAATGTACTGCTTCTTCACGTTTTGATTTCTCCTACAACTCCTTAATAATATCTTTGTAGAGTCAAATGATGAAAAATTGTAAGCCCGGCAAACTGACTTTTTTTCAATGGTAAATTTTGTAGTACCTGAAAAACTGCTCCATTTCATCCCCTTGAAACACTGTGGTTTTGTTTATTAATACTGTTTAATGCAATTAGGGGCCATTGAAACTACTTATTTCCCAGATTTAGAGGACATAATTTGAAAATACAGAACACTTACCATTTAAGATTAATTCTGCCACTATCTTCTAAGTCCTTTCTGAATTTTTTACAACAGCACCATCAATATAATTAAATTCCCAAGAACATATAAACCATTAAAATACAATTACAAGAATTTGTAACGTGCTAAATAGTCACAGTAAATTCTGTTGAGTTTTACCAGTATTGCAAAAAAATACAAGTCATAAAAAGGTCACTTGAACAAAGTTTATCCTATTCAGGTTATTCCAGATGAAAAATTAGTTTTTTCCAGATAGAAATGCGTCTGTAACTGCATTCCACCTTCAATAAAGCTGACATCTGGCTTAGGGGTTTGCTATGAAAATTAAGTATTTTCCAACCATTCACAGTGAAGACAGACCGTAATCTGAAGGAAAAAGCCCTACAGCCAAACAGTCAAAATGTTCTGTGCCACAAGGCAAACAGATGAAAAATTAAAGGAACAGTGTATGCCTAGGATTTATGCAATATCATTAAATCTAATCATGACGATGTACAGTATTTGACAAGAAGTTAACATAATATAATGCTTTTGTAGGGTTGGGGAGGGGATGTGTGTGCTGGTTTTCAACAGTGACACCCAATATACCCAGTGAGCTCTCAAAGCCCAGGCTCTGCAGGAAATTTAACCAGGTTCACTGTTCCCTGTTGTACTCCAGCCCTTACACTTCAGCAGCATTACAAACAGCAAACTGAGGCTGCTAAAATCAAACAGCCAGGAAAGTTTGCTAAATCCCATGATGGCAAAAGGGGAGTGCCCCAGCTTGGTCTGGCAGCCTCCTCAGGCACTCTGGAAACACCTGGTGTTCTCACAAAGCAGGCCCTAGGACTCACAGCTCCACCTCAGCGTTACGAATATTCACACCAACAGAATCAGACATGAGAAGCAAACACAAGAGTGACAATTTCATCATAAGGAGGACTGACAAATATAGGGGATTGCTTCCCCAGGCTGCCTGAGTCAAAGTATGAGCATTCTGCTCACAGAAGCAAGCGTGTGCTAGACTGGAATCCTTAGATTAGAAGTCTTAACTTGGTCCAGTTATGTAGTTACATGTCCTTTTTTAATAGTTTGCATTTGAAGAGACCTTTCCATGAGATCAGAATTATTCAATACCACAAAAACAAATCTAATAGGTCATGTACACGACAGGCAGTGTAAGACAAAACAGAAAAGGTACACATTTCTTTGCACTGTCTCTGTCGTTAAATTTAGAATTAACAGCATGTGTATATTAGCCAGCATCTGTCTCTCACAAAAAGAAGTAATTGTGAAAATGTACTCAACAACATCATTTCTCTAAGCCACTATCCAGTTTATGGAGTACAAGGCTTATGGAAAACAGGTGCAATGACTACTAGAACTGTCCTAAAATCCTGTTCATAAACCACACCTAAAATTTCTGATTTCTTCTTTAGAAACTGTACCAAACAAAGAACAGTGAATGATTCTCTGTAGCGGGGAGATTATTGCCATTCATTCTTCCACCACAGTGCAGCAGCTGCATTTGTCTCTTCCTGCCATGACAGCACTGCACTGAATGGACATGGCATGAAAATACAACTCTACATTTTCTATTACAAAAATAACTTTTCCACTGTGCTGCATAGAAATTTGCGTCAATGTCTAAATGAATTACAGCGTACAGGTAAAACCTGTCAATTAAAAAACTTCTCCAAGTCGCCACCCACCATCTACCAAAAGATTTAATAGTGGAGGTGGCAAAAATTCTGTCTTATGACAACTCTGTTACTTCCACAAGGTATTTATTAGTGCAGCGTGAATAGATCTACAACTACACAGCTATGAGTTCTACAGTTCTTTCAAACTATACTATCCTACTCTATTTGCAAAAAACCTATGGATTAGACACACTGGAAAATAATTCCTCTTCTAAGACAATTGCAAAACAATTGTTAAATAAGATTAAAGCCTCCTCCACTCAAAACAACCATATGCTGGACTGACAATTGATTCTGCCAAACTACTGAACTTTAAGTCATTTGGTCTGCCACTGCTGCACATTATAAAAAGAAAGCCATGTACAGGGTTGGAGGAGAAAGTCTCTTCACATGTAAAGAAATACAAAAAGCAGCTTTATGATACTGCCTTTAGTGAGCCCTGAACCTCAAACACATATACCATTCTGTTTAGAGAACAGAATTCCTAAAGTCCATGCACCGTACTTTGTTTAAAAGCATCTTGCACAGGAGAGATGTGCAGTTAGACAGAGCCAAGGCCTGCACAGCACTGCATGGTAGCAGAATGAGAGACAACGGGCATAAAATGAAAAAGAAAGCTACAGGTTAGATAAAAGCAAAACGTTTTTCCCTGGAAGGACATCTCAACAGTGGAGCAGGTTGCCCAGAGGGGCTGAACAGTCTGATCCTCAGAAAATTTCAAGACACGCCTGGATAAAGCCCTGAGTAACCTCAGCTGACCCCTGAGCTGATCCAAGCTGAGCAGCAGGCTGTACCAGGACCCTCATGAGGTCTCTTCCAAACAAAATTACTCTGTAATTCTCTAATTACAAAGAGAAAGCAGAGGAACTGAAAGTCATAAATAAATCATTGTGACATTTTTGTGACATATAAAATAATATTGCAGCAAAATTATTATGCAAGGTTATAAAGTCTTTATATGAAGGTCCATAAACTATTCCTATAGTATGCATAAACACAGTAAAATATATGTGCATGGTAAAAAGTCTAATTTAAAACTTTTATAAGATTTAACTAGTTACATTTTATTAGCATTACTTCTTCCCAAAAAAGAGGATTAAGTATTACAATTAAGTACATCTTGCTAAGAGGCAACTATGCATTTTATTATTTAAGTGACAGACATGCTTCAGCTTTTAACTTTGATTTTCTAACTAAATTTTGTATATGCCAGAGAACTTCACAGAACAATTCCTACCAGTGCTAGCACTGCCTCTACAGAACTCACAATCTCAAAGGAAGCTCTAAGTGAAACCACATTCTTTGACTAGGAGCACTTTCCATTTTGCTCCCTACATCCATCATTCTAATTTAACTATCAGAACAGCAAACGTGCTGCAATAGCCTGAAACCTTGTTTAATTTAAGGCTAACCTCAATTCACCTAGACCCACCAGAAGAGGGGTATTTTGTTGCATGATTCTCGTGGTATGGATTTTTTGGTTTGATTCTGTTTTTGTTTTACTAAATGGTGTGAGATGTGCCATAAGTGTTTTCATACCTGACTATGCAGAACGCGGGTCAGTTCCGTCCCTGAGGCAGCTTTTTGAGAGCACGCAGTCATGTTCACACATAAATTTCCTACATCTGTCAAATCTGTATCGGAAAAGACTGGAAACAACAAGATCTTGGCAGAGCGCTTCATTTTCACAGGACAAATGCACAATGCAATATCCACAAAGGGAAAAAACAAAAAGAATAACCTATATGGATCAGACTAAGTGTATATTTAATAAAGCATCTTTGAAGGATGGAACACCTCTTAAAGGCCCAACAAGAAGGACACAAACTTTTTAGCAGGGTCTGTTGCAATAAGACAATGGGTAATGGTTCTAAGCTAAAAGGGGGTAGATTTAAGAGCAGATAGAAGGATGAAATTTTGTACGAAGAAGGTGAAACACCAGCACAGGTTGCCCAGAGAGGCAGCAGATAGCAATCCCTAGTAACATTCATGGTAAGGTTGGCTGGGGCTCTGGGCAACCTGATGTAGCTGAAGATGTCCCTGCTCACTGCAGGGGAGCTGGACTAGATGGCCTTTACAGTCCCTTCCAAGCCAAAGCCTTCTGTCATTCCGTGACCATACCCCTGTGATTCCATGTGAACAGGAGTAGCTCAGTACTGATGAATGCACCAGGGTCAGGCTTTTCTGCTTGGGGTTTTGGAGCGTTTGCTACTGCCCAATTTGGAGAATCAGCGATCAGGCTGGAGGAAAGGCGTGTGAGCAGCAGCCCCGCAGGTCTCTGTACAAGGCACCCGCGGCACACGGGCTCAGCAGCGGCGCAGCTCTGAGCGTGATCGGCGGCCTCGGCCCCGCTTCCTCCGTGGGTCCTGCTCCCCACAGGGAGCGGTCCCAGCGCTCGCTGAAAGGTGAGAGCTCCCTGCAGAAATGCTTGGAAGTGCCATCTCTAACAACATTTTTTAGGACCTCATTGCTAGTAACACCCCTTGCAAGACTCCTGTAAGATGGGTTAAGGTTTATCCCTACTCACAAAGACTTTAAGAGCTGTTTTACTGACACTACTAAAAGCAGTGAAGAAATGAGCTACTAAAGGCAATGAATGAAGGATATAGAGGGAATTTATTGAAGTTATTTTGAATTATCTTAAAATACTTCTCTTCTGCATCTTCTTTAGAGGACTCAAATATTGTTCACATCTTTTTTTATATTATTACTGTCTATATTTTATTTTCAGAATTGTTTTCTCCCTCCCTTAATAACTGCTTTAATTTTGTAACTCTGTCAGAAGCATCTGTTATTTCTCCCCTAAACTATTGAAGACACTTAGGAAGGGAGCACAGTGCCCTTCTGGACTATCCTTACTACTGACAATAAGTCATGGAAAAAAGATTCGGCAAGATTCATGCAGCATGCAGGCACAGGTACACACACTTCTTTGAATTCATCTTCATTTGTTCTAACCTTTTCAAGATTCTTAACAGCTTCTCAGCTAGCTCTTTGCAATTCTAATGAACCATTTTCCAAAGCAAATAAAAACCTTCCAATTTCATTTTCAGTATGCCAAGAAAGTGGCCAAGGCCAGGATCAAGAGCTCTTTAACTTGCTTTCAATTATTGTTCACCCTAACTCCCTTCCCTGACCGCCCAGGTTCAACCCTCTTCACACCACAGCAGGGAATACACCCACCCTTCCACGATGAAATGCAGCTCACTTCTCCCACAGGCACTCCCAGTGAGCTCACAGGGGAAAGGCTCAAGTGGAGAAGGACACTTGGCTATCATTTTACTTATGTTTAAAAAATACAACCTACCTGTAAAATTGGGGGGGCAGGAAATAGAGAAGTAATATTACTCCTTATATTGTCTCTGTAACTATCCTCTCTAATCCTCTTTATTAATTTAGCAATAAAATATCATCAGCATCTCCAAGGTTTTGGTCTGCAATCAATTTTAGTTACAGGGAATTTAGCTCTCCATTTACATTCAGATCCTTGACATACAAAGTACTGCCCTAAGAATGCTGGCTTTCAGTGAAAATGTCACTTTTGCCAAGAATTTTACCCAGCGACCTGGCATATCTGTTATTTGTCTACGAATTAATAATCAGTAAGAAACTTTAACATAAGGCTGCATAATCTTTTCAGATCCTGAAATAATTCATAAGTTGATAAATGCCTTTTTTTTTTGCAACCATTTGTAATCTAGCTAAAATAAATAAACTACATGAAATTGTCCTGTGGTACAGTTTGTACTTCTGTCACCCACAAATCAAAAAGGATCATCTTTCCTCCAGTGTTAACCAACCAAGTTACAGCTAAAATTAATATAATTGCTGTTTCATATATAAATCTTGACTGAAGAAAGATTTTATTACATACTATCTCTTGTTCTTACAAAGCTAGATCCATGGTTAAATTAATGCAGAAAAAAAAAATGCTCTCACTCAAAGAAATAAACCCACATTTAAATCGGATGTAGGAAAGCTTTCACTGTCTCACCGCCAGCAGAATTTACTGTTATCAGCTATAAAAGCACTGTTACAAGTGTCAAAATCTTACCTACAAAGAAAGTTTTGTTCCATAAAGACCATCTATAAAGGTCCAATTTCACTAAATCACATGAAGGCAAACTTCAAGATAGATCAGCTGAGTAATAGCCATTGATAGCTGCAAAGTAACCAGCTGTAGCACTCTCAAACCATGAAGAACTTAGAACACAGACTCACGTTCCAAAAAAAGCTCAACAGCAAATAAAGGAAAATATTAGAGCCTGGTGAGCCTCATAAAGCAAGGCCAAGGTCTAACTGTGCTCTCCCAAGTCCCCAGTGAGAAAAAGAGCCAGTGATGACAGGCCTATATATCACAGACAATCAGATGCATTCTGGCTGGGCTGTGACAACGACCTGGAATTCTAGAGGGATGGAAAGGAGGAAGTCAAGGTCAGGAAGACCAAAATTAGGTTGTGGCACTGCCCTCTGTCATGACCCATCCTCTGCCCTCCTTCCTGCATGCACCAAGTTCCTGTGACCTGTCTGTCCACACATGCACACACTCCAGCTCTCCTGGTGATCCTGCAGGCCCTACGTAAACACCTCCCCGACAGCACCGTGTCGTTTGTGCACGGACAGACAGGAACACAGGAGACAGCACCTGTGGCGTGGGATTCTTATGTTTGTTTGAATCTCATGTGATAAGCACCTTTCTGTGAGCAAAGTGAATGAGTCAATACCTTTAGAATGCACCAACAGAAACGAGGTGTGGATGACAGATGACAAAGGCTTGGAGGAAGAAGGAGACAAAGTAAGCAAAAAGTGATGCAGAGTGACTGGATAAAAAATTTAAGTGTTACATGACTAGAGTGAGTTTTAGAGAGAAACTACACATGGGATGATGCAAATGCAAAATACAGAATGCAACTTGATGCAGAACGTGCAGGGCAAGGGGCAGGGATGTGTACAGGCAAGACAATACAAGAAGAAGGACTAAGTGACCAACTTGACAAGGTTACACAGACTACAAAGTAGGAATATCATCTTGGACTCGAGAGAAGACTAATAAATAATTTGTCAGGGTATGCAACAGTGATTCTCTCTTTAGGTTTTTGTTTCAGCCCTGTGTAGCAGCTGGAATCCAAAGGCTGAATTATTACCAAGGGTCAGAACCCTCATAAACAGAGCTAACAAATTCTTCCCTCAAAACAAGGTTGTGAGGCAGGGAAAGGCTAAGAAGCTCCCCTGGTACATAATCCTAACTGGTTACAGAACTTGAGTTTCACAGGAGATACAGAGATTCCCACCTCTACCTCCTAACCTGCTACCACAAGAGGAAAAAACCCTACACCCTGCATAAAATTCAAGTTTTCTATTTCCTATGTTAATGTTCTATCTACTAAGGCACTGAAGTGTGGCCAAGTACTACGGACACAGTAACTGCACCACAAGCTCAGCCTTCAGATAAAGACAGCAAGACACAACTGCTCCGGGCAGAGTCGGCTTTGGCTGTTGCCTGCTAAGAGTTCCTGGAGCGGGCGCGTCAGGAACAGTGCTTCTGCAGGATTTTTCCACCGTTCCCAAGCATTATGTTCTCAAACCACTTTCCAGTCACAGCTCAGCCATTTTGCAAGGCTTTGCATTTCATTTAATCTGATTTTTATGAAGCGCCAAAGCAGAGAAACATTTTATATGAGAATTTATTTTTCTGTGAGAAGCTGGTGTATGTCTGTCAGGCTGGGATCAATACAATAGAACATTCCCCTCAGATAACTCTTTCACAAACTACTATTACTGTCATTTTCACCAGGACATAACATCACTCATTAGCCACTCTTTAGTCTGCATTCCAAACTGTTACTGCACTTCTATCTTGCATCCTTTCAGCATCTAAATAGCAATTTTTTCTCATACTAAGAAAAAGAAAAAAAAGGGCACAAAAAATAACCCAAACCCCCAAACAAAAAACAACCTCTCACCACAAACAAAAACAGTAGCTCAGACTATATGCTACACACTGCCTCTGAGCCTGTAAAAATATGTCAGTTGTCCTCAGACTGAACTTTTTACCTAGCCTGACATAAATCTGTCATAGCCTGACAAAAGGAACTTCAAATATCCACAGAACCTTACTGGCAAGTCCTTATACACCTATAAATCTTTAACTCTTGGATGGAGGCATTCAGTGATGTCCTCCAGAAGATCTGGTACTAAGAGGCTTGCTCAAGGTCACACAAGACAGCTGTGAGAAAGCAAACTTAAAAATGTTTACAAGACATTTATGTACATATCTCCTACTTCTCTTTTTCCTTCACAATTCAGTAAAGAAATTTTTTTTATAGTCACCACTCCCTACTGCTCCAAGCCATTTAATTTTAAAAAAAGGAAAGAAAAGAATGTCAAATCAAAATAGCACATACATCATTTTTATAGTGTTCAACAAAGGAAGCATCCTCTCTAAATCTTGCTTTTTCTGTAGAATATGCAGATATGTTACTTCCCAGAAAATTAAGGAATGTATTTTCTCCTTCAATTACGGCTAAGACTCGTATATCACTTTACTAGGTGACGATTTCAACCAATAAAAACATACAACGCTGTAGATCTAGGAGAGGGACAAAGAACTCAGCACAATCTTTGAAAAGAACGTTCCTTAATCATTTCCAGAGATATGAAGTCAGCACTTAGACCTCATCCAAACATAAATAGCGCTTATCAGGCACAACTATTAAAGTGTTATGTTTTATAACATTTATAAGATTTTATTTTAACGAAGGAGGAGGAACTATGTGAAGTTCTGAAAGCCACTGCAGTTTAATGTTGCCACTCCTGGAGAGGAATGGCAGAAACCTGCCAACTGAAGAGCAATGCATTCCATAGGGAGCGGGCTGAATGAACTCAGCCGGGATGACAGAGAACACAGGGCCGACGACAAAGCCACTGAACACTCCTTGCTCCCATCGAGCCAGTGTGGGAGAATGGAGATCTGCATGCCAATGGAAGGAAGCAAACTTGATCAGTCCTTTTTCAAAGATAGAAACTAAGCAGGTAGTTCAGTCAGCTACGCTTCGATTCCTGAGGAAAAACAATTACAGCAAATAATGAAGGACACTATTTTATTCATCTAGAAATAAATCCAGGAATGAGTAATAGCCAGCACGGCTTTGCCCATATCAAGTCTTGTCAAATCAGTCTGAGTTTGCAGTCATAGGATTAGTAGCAAGTATCTCATAATATAACTAGATTCTGACAGTCTCAGGACTTTTACATAAATAAATGGGAAAAAAATATTAAATTTCTCTAGAATCAATGGAGATTTCTTCAGAACAATTACCAACGATTCTCTGCAACTACAGAAATGCATTAAATCATTTTCTGCAGGGGTCTGTTTTGGCTGCCTCACTAGGGAGCATAACTTGGATAAGAAAAGACAGAGGGAGGAGGAGGGAGGACAAGGAACCACTGTAGGGCAGGATTTGAACTCACAGTAACATTCATAAATAGGCGTGCTGCTCTCAGACAGGATACAGTAAGGATGAGCACAAGTCATCACATGTAGGCAGGAACAGTCAGCTGCACAATGTATGATTTGAAACAACCAAATAGGCAACACTTCCCAGGAAAATGAAAAGGCTCACCTCACTCCTGCTGTATAAACTGCAGTTTTGTTTTTCCCTTGAGACACTGCTGCCTAACAGAATACTGCAGCCGTCATATTATCAGTTATCACTGCTTCATTAAGAACCATTCTCATTCAGAACTCTGACCCCATTTACAATCCCCAAATTCTGGTTTTGTCCCACATTAGAATAAACATATCACCTAAAGTATCATTCTCTTTCATTAGGAGGAAAAAAATTAATTGGTTTCTAGCCTACTCAAAGAACAGAGTTCTAATCTTAGCCACTACTTACCACTGAAATAAACCACCCAACACATCCAATTTCATACAGGAGACATACATGGTACCATAGCAAATGTTCACATACAAAATCAGTGGTGTTTCCAAGTCTCCCATGGAATGCACTCAAAATTCTCTACAGCTTTTCAAGTTGTGCCCTTTTAACATTATTTACTTAGTTGTGTCTAATTTAATTCCTAGCTGAAGATCTCATTTCCTTCCCACTGTAACACTCAATTTCATGTTGTTTGTTTGTTGCTAAATTACCTGGGGACTTCTTGGTTGAACTTAAAGCATCATCCATCCTTGGCTCCCAAGACATTTCAGCTACATTTATCAGAGACAAGACTAGACTGGAATATTTTATCCAAACTGAAGACATCTTGGGCACAGCCAAAACTAATTCGGTTTGGTAGAAACAGCAACAGTCTGAGCTTTGGAAAGACAAGGGGAGGCATGACTTTTTTCCTCAGAGGTTTAGCATCCATGCAAAGACAGAAAAATCACACACATGGAGATGCGAATTAAAATCATTCAAGCCTGGCACTGAGAGATGCGCAAATCCAACTAAACTAAAACCGTGGCGCAGGCTGGGGCAATGTTGATGGGGGATATGAAGGTCTTCCCCCTACCACTCTGAATACATATAAAAAATTACAAGCACAGGGAATATGAGCACTTTCAGGTGGGCAGGGAAAGGAAAACCTTTGAGCAAGCCACGGAGATACACAGGACAGACAGAAGCAAGGACCAAATGACAGAGCTATAATCATGGAATTACTAAAACAAGTCAGGTGGCTAAGAACAGAATTGTCATAATTTTTCACTCTCTTAGCTACTAAGACGAATTTGTTGTTTGCTTTTTTAAAAAATGAATGCATAAATCAACTATTTTAATTACACAACGTGATAGATGTTGTTCCTACGTCAAAGGGAGATAAGCAGCTAGAACACGGAAAATATAACATATAGTCTCATTTTATAATCAATGCTGTGTGACTACATACGAAAGGAGAAAACAAAAGAAGGCATCTTCAGAAAACTAATGGAAATCAAATGCCTATATGTCCTTAAAATTACTTTGCAGTAAAGTACAAGGCTTCTTTAAAAATTCCTAAACAAGATCTCAACACATCCAAGCCTAAAATCTAAAAAAATTACACAGTGGTGGAGTGGTAAATACAAAAGTGAACAAATTCACCCATTTATTAATCCAGGATGGCAATTCAAAAGACATAATTCTGCCTTTACCCTCCAAAACACAACCAAATGTACTGTCATTCTTAAGTCTGGAGGGGCAAAAAAAAAAGTGAATTCTCATTCAAATTCATTCAATAGCACAACCCATAAAGAGATCCATAATTCCTGCTCTTTAATTTGCATCTCAGTTATTTCACGTCTTTTCAAAAGGCATAGATAATGGACAGAAAGGCTACAAGCAGTGATTAATGGACTGCACCTCTTAACTAAGCTCTCTCAGTAGTTAATTGTCAAAAATGTTCATTTGTTTTCTGCTTTGAACTTGTCTGACTTCCATCCATTGGCTCTTTTCATAATTCTGTGTACTGGAACAAAGATTTAGTTAAGTACCTCTACTCCTGACATTTCTAAGCCATAGCCTTTTCCAGATAACTTAAGGAGCCCAGTCATGTAGTTTCCTATCATCATGCTTGTTTTTTTCAACACCAAATAATTCACCCTGAACTCCCCCCAATTTTCAGCATACTTTTAAAGGGTTTGCCACAAAATAAACCTGCCAGTTGATAAGTGATAATCGCTTTCAAAAACTTGTCTCCAGTTGCTGGAGTGGAGCACTTTGGTGAATAAATCTCATAGTGTGCTGGTTTTGGCTGGGGTGCAGTTATTTTCTTCACACCAGCATGGGCTGTGCTTTGGATTCGTGCTGGAATCAGTGTTGGTAACACAGGGATGTTTTGGTTATTGCTGAGCAGAGCTCACACAGAGCCAAGGCCTCTTCTGGCCCTCGCCCGATCCCGCCAGCGAGGGGCTGGGGTCACGGGGAGCTGGGAGGGGACACAGCCAGGACAGCTGACCCCAAGTGACCCAAGGGATGTCCCAGACCATGTGGGGCCATGCTCAGCACACAGAGCTGGGGGGAGGAGAAGAAGCAAGGAGGACATTCAGGTTGATGGAGTCTGTCTTCCCCAGTCACCGTCACACAGGATGGGGCCCTGCTCCCCTGGGGATGGATGAACACCTGCCCAGCCATGGGAAGTGGGGAATCAATTCCTTCTTCTGCTTTCTGTGCGTGCACGGCTTTTGCTTTATCTGTTAAAACGACTTTATCAACCCACAGCTTCTCACTTTCACTCTTCTGATTCTCTCCCGCCAAAGCGAACAATCAAAGGTGAAGAATAAAAGCACATTTAATTCATTTTAACAAAAAGAAATACCATTTGACTGAAGAAGCAAGTCTTCATTCAAAATTAAGACTTTCAAAATGCAAATTTGACCTGTATGATCATGAAGCCAGCTGCAGTACTGCTAATGAGGGACTGTGAAACAGAACAGGGAGTGGGTCTGCTCCATCCTCTGGAAGCACTGTTTCCCATGAGCAAAGTGAATTACTGTGTGCCCCATAAATATCTTCGATACAGCCCTTAACTCCTTCAGCTTCCAATGTAACTTTTTAAAACATTTCTAAATCCAACAATCATCAAAGAAATCCTAAAAAGATTTTTTTAATGGATTAACCAAAATGATTTCCCATAGATTGAGTCCTTTAACACACAATTTCCTTGAGGGCATACAATCAACATCAAACCAACCTTAAATGTGAACACTTTACAACAGGATGCTGCTTTTGTGTGTGTGCACATACTAAAGTCCCGTTGTCAGCTATAAGATGACCACATTGATGGAGGCTTCCAGTCAAAAACTGAGTGTCTTTGGATTACAGCCAGCACTGCTACAGGCATCCTAAAGGCACTGTTAGCGCTAATAACAGCAGCAACAGCGGCAATTTTTCAGTTTGACAGGTGCTAAATACCACTGAACTTCATTTTAAGTCCTTTTTTATTGCAGCTATTGCCCAACACTCCTTAAATGACCTTACAGTGAGATAATTATAATAAACGGCCTCAAACCAGTGCCATTCCAGCTGAACACTATATGCACAACTTCCCTTCAACAGGAACAAAGACACACCTAAGAGAAAAGGAAGCGTGCACCTGCTGCAGTATCCCAAGAGCAGAGCTGGGGTCTATCACTGAGTCCCAACTTATCCCTAAGTGCTTTTCCATTTTGTCCTCTCATTTCCCCCAAAAGTATTCATATTGCAAAGGTGTTGATATTTAGGTTGATACAAACCAATGTAAGGTTTACTTAGCTTTTATTGGAAACATTCCACACAGTCACAGAGCAAGAGAACAAGTTTTAGCACTCTTTGTGGCATGTAGCTATTCTTTTAAGTCAAATTTCAGAGATGAGACAGTATCAAGGAAATTAAAAGCTTATTTTAATTCAAGTGGATTGCCAAACTATCTCCTGTACCAGAAAGAAAATCTGTATTTCTCAGACGCAGGTATCTCCTGGCATGCTTCAAAATGGCAGCCTGGCTATAAACAGATATTCTCAACCCAAAGGAATTTCTCTAGTGGATGCAGTCCAACCATGACCCCAAACAAGTTTGCCACTTGTATACTGCTACCACTCATAAAAGTTTGATCTATATTTATTAATCAGAGTCGATGTGGGACATTCTGAACATGCTTTAAAAAGCACAGCTTTGATTTCCCCTCTGTCCTGTAAACTTCTCCACTGAAGAAGTACATTGCTACATTGCACTTCATGGCTCATGTCTGAAGAAACAGTACAGAAGCAGATAACTGCATTTCTTTCAAAAGCAACATTCATTGCTTTCAGCATAAACCACTTATTTTACCACCAATGGATTCACACTCATATCCTGTACAAACATTTGCCTCTGAACAGATGCAGTTACTCAGCATTTTGCCAGAGGGACTATGAATATACACTTAACCTGATATGAGTGCAGATAAATTGTTATCAATTAAATGTGCACACTCCACAAGCATGTCACAAATGCACGATGCTTCAGTCCCAAACCAGCTTCAGTAATCAAACCGATTCTCAATTTTTTCACAGAAAGATTACTTTCTTTTTAAAGCAGGACAAAATTCAAAGCATCTTCTACACTAAATACATACACAAATGCACTTTTTAAATCCCTCACTGCAGATTCTCCAGCAAGTTCTACTGAAATGAAAATCTCAGTATCAACAAGCAGTTAAAATACTCCTCGCCATAACCACGTAACTACTGCTTAGGTAAACAGGGCAAATTAACTACGACACAGGTAATCTAATCAATTACCCGACATAAACAGCTGCAAGAGAGCTGCCCCAAGCAATGAACCGTTTGACAACACTGACACCAAGTGACAGAATTCAGGAAAACACACACCACAACGACCCCCATATAGAAATGTTACAGCTTTTACCCTCATGCTTTGGAAGAGGAAAAGTCTTATTTTATCAAGAGAAAAAATTAGTGAATGCCCATAATGAGAGCTGACATTTTCACATAAGTTATGTGTAAGTGACAGAATATCTAACACTAAACACGAGTTAACAATTCAATTTAACCTTGATCTTGCAAACACAAGACCATGTACACTTCAAAGTTTTATGCATACTAACCTCATAAATTAATTTCTAAAGAAGAAAAAATTAGTGGTTTGCATGCACAGTAAATATTGGATTCTATTAACTTATGTGAATTTGGTTAATTTTTCAAGTAAAAGAATGCAAATAGTATTTTCATACACTTCCATTTAGAAACGTACATGTTAATGCAACGTTCAATAGTCTGCAAAGTCTCACTTACTTGTTTTGCCTGTGCTCCTCTCTGCTGAGAAACCAAAACCCAGGCAGTCCAGCATCATGCAGACTTGGCCCCCCTCCTGCTGCCTTACCTGACACTGCACAAAGCACAAAACCCAACTGCCAGAACAGTAACTCCATCAAACACGGCAGTTTTACCACCCACCCTATTTATGCCCAGCATTGTCTTCTTACAAGCTTCCATGGTCTTACCTGCTGACGTTTGTATGCCAAGTAATCAAGATTTTCCAGATCTTTTCGAAACTTTTGGTAGGTTTTCTGCAGATCAGATTTACTGGATACATTTCTTAAAGATTCAAATGTTCTTTGAAACTGTAAGGGGAAACAAAAAAGCAAAACAAAACCAAAAAATGATCATTCATACAGTTGCTGTGTTTCACTCTGTATTACAATTTTTTTCTACTAAATGCTAAGGCTATTGAGCTGTGTCACCTCTAACCTTCCATATATTCCTACAGTTTTGTTTTTAAACCAATCACAGAATTCAAAGCATTGTACATATGCCCTCTTCAATTAAATTAGGTCCTCTAACTTCATAGGTCAGACAAAGCACAAGCAATCAATCTCTAAAGGTGAGTTCTTTTTCTATGCCAAGTTCCAAGAAGTAATATATTCACATAGATTTAAGTACTTTCTTTTCAACTAAATACTTTATTTTCTTTGCAACTTTATACAGGCCATGAACTCATTCTATCAAGCATAACAGTAGAACTTAGAAATCACAGGGTGCTTCTTATCAAGTTAATTTACTTAAGAGTAATTTAAGACTGCATAATCACCTTGGGCAATGTGTTCACATTCTGCATGAAAACTGTGACAACTCCAATTATACTTCATTATAGATCTTACTTTTAAATTTAAAACTTCTTTCATGCATACACTATTATTAGAAGTAGGACTTGTATTTTTCAGAGATGCACAATGCCAGCCCAGCTGTAGGAACTGTAACAGAAAGGTTAAGGTCTGTGTCAGAGGGGAATGGCAGGTCCAGCTTCCTTGCTACCTTCAGGAAATCATGAGCCTTCTCCTCTGACTTGCTGTTTTCCCAGCGGTAAATATTCTTCTTCACTTCATGAGCATGTGACAGCTGCAAAGCTGCAGGTAGTTCAGTAATATTTTGTTATCACTGTGATTACCATCAGAAGCAAGTCTAGAAACATGTATTTACACTGATATAATCAGGAAGAACTACACGCTTGTAAATCCTTCCAAAATAGTGACTTAGCCTCCTGCAGCTACAGGGCCTGTAGGGGAAGTACCCACCTTAAGCTCACCTGTGGTACCCGTGCCCAAGGAATGAGGCAATGGACTGCTTCCCAGTCCATCCTGGAAAACCAAGCACTTCTGTAGTAACTACAGCCCACATTTCTCTATACCTTTGCTTAAACTACAGCCACTGAATTGGAATAATGAACCCCAGAAGTAGAAGGAAAACAAAAATACCCCAAAGCCAAACCTCCACTCATCTTCTGTCCCTCTTTAAGATGCTGACAACATAACTGACAGCCAGTGCTGACCGTGGATGTGGAGTGCTCCTGAGCCCCTCATTCCTGAGCATCTGACTGACCTCAAGCCCAGGCTGTACCTGATGCTGAACAGCCCCCGGCTGCTTCTCACTGGGCATAGAAGTGGATTTCCACTGACAATTTACAACAACTTGCCTGGAACCTTCAGGCAAGTTAGCACTTCTTGTTTGCCACTCCGCAGCCTTTATTTCAGTCTCACTGCTCTCATAACCAAAAGGCAAGTTAAGGCAGAGTTTTTATTTATTTGTAATTTCTCTTACTCTATCTCATTCAGCACTACCAGAGGTTAACTGGAGACCTTCTAGTTGCATCTAAAATGTTTGCTACCAAAAATAAAATGAAACTTTCTCACCCAAAGTATATGTTCCTGAATTCTGTACCAACATGGCTGACAGAACACACGTGCTCAGACAAAACTGCAAAACTCTATTCTTTTCTGATTGACTTCATTATCTTCCAATTTTTGTATGATTTCTTGTTTTTCAGATTTTACCTCTGCTCCAGAGTTGATCTCAAAGCCTTGCATTTGCAATGTTTACTTTCATCAATTCCCACTCCTGGGTATCTCCTTAGCTGGAAGCAACTTAATCACAACATTTACAAACAAGACCTGAGTTCAGTTTAAGGTGACCAAAGCACTCCACAGTGCTTGCTTTTTTTCAAGTGTGTAAGAAATTGCTCATAATGTCTCTGTCAAGTTCATCATACACCTTCTGCTTCAAACCATGACATATTTCTCCAGAACTTGCCCAAAGCTGCTGCACCGTTGTGGGATTGAATAGTACAGGGATAAGATCTCCAGTGATTCCCAAACTCACTAAATAAATATAAGGTACACTCTTTTCTTGAGATGTCTTTTTTTTTTTTAAGACAATCATCAACATGTTACTACAACACAGTTGTACAATCATCATCCTTTTAAGGATGTACTTAATCCCACAGCTTCAATTCTTCATTGGCAGAAGCTCTGCTAGCAAGATCACTCACTTCCTTATGTCCTGCAGCAACCTAAACATTAATAATGCATTTGGCTCTCTGGAAAGAGAGATAAGAAGCAGCAGGAGAGCATGAGAAAATACAAACCAAATGTGTAACTATAAGGGCAACATGCTTCAATAAAACTGATGGGTAACTGCCAGAACATCCACATCTGTCTTTAGATGCAAGGGAGAAACACTTTTTAAAAATTTACCTCAAAAGGAAATAAAAAACCAACCAAGCAATTTTAAGAAAACACAGATATGCTCTTTCCATTGCCATCAGCAAGAAATCAGAAAAATGTGCCTTGGACATACAAAGGTTATCAGCATGTGTGTTAAACTTAAAACTACATCTGGATCTTTCTGCATCATACTTTTATCAGTGTGAACCAGCATTTTGGGGTGAGTGGTAAAAAAACCTCTCTCATGTCTCCTGTCTAGAGGTAAAAAGAAATATTAGAATTCCTGACCTTTCTTTTCTCTCACCAATAACCAAATATAAATAATCCTAAGAGATTCAAGAAGCTCTTTTCTGCCTGTCACGTTTTCAAAGTGCTTTGAACAGTTTTTGGAAGAGGAGAAGCAGCGTTCCGTTACTACTCGTGCTCTCTGTGGCACTACGAGGTAGCGACTTGGACAGATTTTCCCTCTATGATAAAATCATATCTCTATGATTTTATCAGAGCTGCTTCTGTTTGTCAAGTTACCACAGATAAGTTCATAGCACAGATATTGCATAGACAACTTCATACCTTAAAGAAAAGAACATGACTTTACATCCACTAATATCACAGCATTCCTTTCACAGAAAACCCCAAACCCACCAACTACAGAACCAGAGCCCAGCACCCTGGCCCTAAAACGCAGGGTGGGTAACGCAGCAGCCCCAATGTCCTGAGCAGGCACCATCAAGACACGGCTGAATGAAGGCTCCATGCTCATCTGACTGGAAACCAACACACAGTGAATGCTTCAGCTAAGTGAAGCAGCTCTCACTGTCCCTTTTCAGGTATCACAAAGCCACAAACACCATCAGAACTCTGAAAGTGATGAGGATCACAAATGTGGACAGGCCAGAAGAGTGTTATTAACACTCCCTGGAAGTATGATGTTCCTGATTAGTGTAAGGTGAAGTCCTGCAGCCTCCTCTCACATACTGACCATGGCTTATCTAATTAGAAAGTACGACTGTAAGCATCAGGACTGAATGTCCTATGGTCTCACATCTCATACACTGCAATGTCAAATATGACAGGTGAGCTCTGACTGAAGTTTTCCTGCAGTAAAGCGGATTAACAGCTGAGAATCCTTTGCTGTCTTTATGAGCTCCTGATGTAGCATTTTTGAGGTTTTTCTCCACTATCCTTCTACCTACGTTCAGGAGCCTTGGAACTTCTGCTCTGCTGTCATGTGTAACGAAAATGAGGCAATGAGATCAAAGACAAGAGGCTGAGACAGAGTGGCTGCACATTTCAAAAGGAAATCATATTAAACTAACTAATCATACTAAAATTTTGATACTGCTTAAGCCAAAATTTACTACGTTTCATCTTCAACATGAGCCATGAAAATTAACGGCTTACCAGCTAAACAGAAGGCCAGGACACAAAATTATGAGATTATAAACATGCAGTGCAAAGTGCTTCATTGCTTACAACTCAGAAATGCGGGAAGCGACATCATTAAATACAGAGTTCAAAGTCAGATTCCTGGTACCACCTTACAACCTCCATATAAACAGGAGGAGGGATGGGGGCAGCAGATCCTGCTTCTCCAGTCTGTGCATGATGCTACTGGACAGACCACACACCTTTAATGTCACCTTCCTGGGACACTGAGTTATAAGGATGATGTCATCAAAGGGCCTGCTGCACTTCCTTTATGTAGTTTCCTTCTACACAGCTGGTTCAGATTTAGGGCAAGTGCTGCAAAAAGCCACTCTGGTATTCACAATTAGGAGAAATGGCTCTTATTTGTTCGTCTAGAGCTGCACAACTGAAAGAGTATTTGTATTTCAGAGTATCAATATTGTCATCTACCACTGCAAAGGGCAGTACAGTAGCACTGAACTGTTTTTTCCATTGGTAAAATATTTCTCTTTACTTTCATATGGATTAATAGGAGTTCAATTAAGGACAAGAAGCAAATTTTATTTATGTTTTGACATAAGGAAGCTGTCCATTAAAAAATACCTTCCTATTTAGGTAAGCTACTGGTTCTTTAAAAGACTAAATTATATTAAATATACTATTTTAAATTACCCAGAGATATGGTTGGAAAAAAAACATTCACAACCTCTCAAATTCCAATTGCTGAACACACGTACTTATGAGAAAAAAGCTGCTCTTCTCATATTTTGCTGTAATGCAATGGGCAATGTGCCTCCTTTGGAGAGGTTTATGGAGAGCAGCTTAGTTTTTCCGTTCAGAAAATATCAGACGACTTTGCTGTCATTTTAAGAAGGTCTGAAGACATACACTCTGATGATAAAGCAGATACTGTTTGTTTTGCATGCATTTCCTCATTTCTGCCTCTCAAAGCACAAATGAGTAATAAAATAAATTTCTCTAGACCAGAATGATCTCTGCATGCTTGAACTGTTGATCAGACATGCCCTTCTGCATTACACCAACTTTGTTACTATATAACCAATAAATAATATGCCAGGAGAAGATAATTTCCCAAGATTGTTTTCCCAGCCGAGAATTTGCCTTCCCATATTTGCACTCTAGAGAGGGAAATTTCAGAATATCACTTCCATACTATTCTCTTATAAGCACAACACTCCAGTGGTAAGTGAGTGCTGCTGTAGAAGCCAAACACAGTTACAAACACTCCGAAGGGAAGCCTTCAGCAATGTCCTTTCCCTGACAGGTTCAAAGAGAGTCGACTGCAATGGAGCCCTGGTCACTGACCAGAGCATGCAGGCATCTGCACAGTCCAAACACTTATTTCAAATAGGCCTCTGCTCTTCTAATATCCCACCTTCCAACTTCACCACCAGACACAATATGCATTTCTCACACTCACTTGTGCTTCTGACGACTTCACGCATTATATAAACCCCTGCTACAAGCCATCTTTACGTTACAGATCTCCCCAAGCTTTATGTTTACAACTTATTCCATTCAGAATTTATCATCCCACGGCTTGACAATTATTTATTTGTACAAGTTACAAAGGAGCAGTCAAAAGGCTCCTATACCAAGCACAGAAGTGGACCCAGATTCCTGCTGCACCCAAAAGGATGCTCACTTTGAAAAAGCCAACTCCTAAAAGCAATTCTTTGGAAGCTGCTTTTCCTCTTTATTTATGGCACATCACAGAGTGCCACGGAATTTGCAGAGTGTGACGATAAACACTGTAGCCCTGATTCCAAACAACCGCATCCCATGTCCCACAGACCAACCTCTGATTGGTAGCAAGAATCTCTGATTGACAAGAAAATAAATAGGAGTATGAACCAAAGGAGAAGCCAAATCTCCTTTCAAAGACTCCTGTCACCTTCTTAACACTCCTTACGCGCCAGGAGTTCCCTTGCCATGGGAGTGACCCATGCCCAACACAGGGAAGGTGGCAAGAAGTTAGAATTTAATCTGGCTACTGCTGTAAAACACAAGGTTTCTATAAACACATTAGGAACAAATGGAGGGCTAAGGACAATCTCCATCCTTTACTGGATGCAGGGGGAAACAGTGACAAACAAAGAGGAAAAGCCTGAGGTACTTCTTTGGCTCAGTCTTTAGTAGCCGGACCAGCTGTTTTCCAGGCATCCTACCCCCTGAAGTTGAGCACAGGGATGAGGAGCAGAACGAATCCCCCCCAATCCAAAATAAAATGTTTAATAACCTGCTACACCATCTAAGACTCACGCAAGTCCACGTGCCAAAGTGATCTGCTGGAGGGTAGGAAGGCTTCACACAGGGATCTGGAAGGCTTAAGCACAGTTCTGGGAGTTGAATCAAGCCCCTAAACCTGAAGCACAGGGCAGCCCAAGATGACTTTCCTCTTTCATTCCATGTAACCGTACCAAGTTCCTGCTCAGAACATTTTTAATGCTGATGAATACTCTGCAGGAAAGGGAGGAACAGACAACACTATGCTCACAGGGCCCAAGTTCACAAGTGGCTTCTTATCTCTAGCCCCTCTCTTTTTTTTTCCCTGGCAAGAGTTTTAAATAACTCTAAGCAAGCATTTTATAAAGATCATGCTGTCTGAGGCATTCATGAAAAATATGAAGACTTACACAGTAAATCTACAAACACGACAAGAAGGGGAAAAAGGCAGATAAAACGTGTTGGCTCAGCATGATCTGAAAACGATTAGAGAAAGACAGACTGCCAATGCCCTTTGAATGAAATTCTCCAAACTTTTTACTTTCCTGCTGTTCTCTTCTGATCAATAAATTCAAGCAATTCCATTAGTCTGTTAATTCACTTAATTAAATAATATCGAGCATTACTAACCCTAATGGATGAGCTGCTAACGCAGCTCTGAATCAGACAGCGCAATACACAAGACAGCCCTTTGTCTGACTACATTTTTTACAACTCAGTTGTTCTTTTAGAGACTTCAAACTCTTCAAGTATGGAAACTCAGACAGAGATAGCTATTTATTTATACTCTTCTCTGTTTAAAACAAAAAGTTGTTTAAAGAAGGAGCACCTTTCTTTTTGATGCGATGTACTTTATTTTGCCAGTGAACTCTAAAAGGCTGCACCCTCACACTCTTATAGGACTGTGAATTCCACAAGCAGCCAGAAGCGTTCTGTGCCAGAACGTGATCAGTCACTGAGGGTTTGTACTGACATCTAGTATGCATTATTTATACATGCATTTACTCACACCTTCCTTGGTGAACATCCGATAGAATTCATTAAACAGCCAAAATTCTCTCCCCTTTATTAGCAAACTTCTAAAAAAGCTAATTTCCTGTTCACGAAGGTAGGTTTTTGAACATTTGGTTTGAAATTCCTGCCAGGATTATCAAATCCTTTCAAACTCACTAACCTGTTATTTCTAGTTTTGAAAAGTCACATTTCAGTATTTTTGTGACAAAAATATTCAGTATTTTCAGCATCACACACTGTTTAACATGAAGACTTCATTACACAGAATTCAAAAACAGTCCTAAGTCTAAGCAAAATGTACAGAAAACAACATTGTTAGAGACTACATAAACTGGAAGGAGATGGCTGAGGTTCATCTTTTTATCCTAGATACATGTCAACAGGCAGATGTGACAGGTTACAGTGGATGAGGCTTTCTATGACAGCCAGTCACACTGTCTTTGTTCTCTTTCTATTTTTATTCCCAGGTTACTGAGGAAATTAAAGTTTAATGATCCAGTGTGTTCTGTCAGTAGAAAAAGGTACAGTTTTAAATGTCAGTGTTGGAATTAACTGATTTTAGTGAGTGACCAAGACTAAAAACTTTCAGCACTCTTTGATAAATGGGTTTGAAATATATTAGATACTAAAATAGGTAATTCCCAATGAAATAACTTCCATATTGAGCAAGATCTCACCAATACCGTACGGAGTTCTTTGATGATGCTGAACCAACTTCTTTCATTTTATACATGCAAATAAAGAAAAGGTCCTTGATTAGAATTTTTATGTCTTTTATTCTACTATTACTTTTTTATTTAAATTTTCAAATTAATTTTGGCTTAGTCCTTTCTAATGTCTTCATTCTACCCCATGAAAATGACAGCACTGAGAGACATGGAAATAAAGAGCAACGAAATTTCTCATCTCTTAAATGGTAACAGCTGTAACACCCATGTCTGAAGAAGAGGATAATATAGTAGAAGTATTCAGGTTTTAGAACAAGTGCAAAGGAAAACGGCTAATGATTTTACAGAGTTGATTTTCAAGGCATATGAACTTGCAAACCCAAGAATATTAGAGTTGATACAAAGACAAGGTCTACTTTGACACTGTGGGAATACAATGTCTTTTTGTGGGAGCAAGTCCATGTTGAAGAAAAATGGAATTCTTAAGGGAGTTTTAACGTATAATTATTTCAGTTAAAGACTTAGAATAGAGCCAAGTTGAAATTCACTAAAATATTTAATTGCATTTAAATCTAGCTCAGTTAGCTGTGACCAAAAGTTGTTAGAAACTGAGGGATGTTCAATAGCATATGTTGAAATTACATTAAGTCAATTTCCTAATTAGAGGTCAACATAAAAAGACACCATTACAGCTAATACCACTGTTGGCAAGTTCAACAGCCAGGGCAGAGACTAAACAAATATGCAAAATGTAACAATCTCCTATAAGAACTAAGGTGAGTCTTTTTGCACAGGCATTATGGAGAGTGTTACACCACACTAATTTATTTAAGGGTTCTCTTACAAACTCAGTTCCCCCTCCTATTAAGAGGAAGTATGGAAGACTATGAGAATTTAATGGCACTCTTTACAGTAGTAGAGTTTTTCCTGAATGATACTTTGCATTATTTCATCATTTTCAGTTATTGTTTGTTTTCATTTTCAGATGGAAAACATGAAGTGAATTAGACAGCTGTTTAGAAATACTGAAACTCTAATAAGGAAAACCACCTAATTTTGGTTCTCTCATGTAAAACATACTCAATACATTTCAGAAGCGAGCATCTAGGATTATGAAAATAAATATTAAAAATGTAATAGATTACCATGAAAAACATAAGAATTTAAGAAAATTTTCCACAAACGGTACAAAAGACATAGGCCATCGCTATTACAGCTGACAAATTTAAGCATATAGAACAACACTGAAGCTTCTACAAGTCGGTGTTCATCTAGCCTGTGGTATATCTCTAGCAGTTGTCAGTGGTAGATCTTTGAAGCCCAGTACTGAAACCCACACAACCTTATTTCATTATGAAATACTTTTACTACACTGATTTGGAGCCAAATTTTCATTCTCTCATCCTCACCAAATTGAATTTGTTTCAACATGGTCTCTAAGTCACTGTGTTCTCTCGTGGCAATGAGGCATTATTAAAGGCAGCACTGATTATTCACCTCTGCCCTGAAATATCAGGAAGTCAACACAAATTTGTGGTTTTATCAGTCTCTTATAAATTACTGAAGGTATCAGTGGAACAAAAGGAACCAAAAATAGATCAAGTATGCTGAGCTGCAAGCAGATGAGCTTTTCTGGTCCATTCTACGAATCTCATCTAGAATCTACGCTTGCCCCAGCTGCCCAGGTGTTAGAGGCATGAGACCTGCAAGGCTCAAGCACAGAAAGGTTTCCCGGCGAGAGAGCCCTGAGCAGACACACGCGTGGCTAACGGAGCCTGAGGAGAGCAGGGCGTTACTCACCACCGCCAGGTGCTGCAGCAGGTAGGCCACGTCCACCATGTCGGCCAGAATGAGCAGCCTGGTGACAGCGGCCAGCAGCGAGCGAGCTGCGGGGACAACAGCCTGCCTCCGGGGCAGGGAGCAGGGATCGCTGGTGAACGCCTCTGCTGACACCTGCAAGGCCTGACCTGCAAAAGGAAGACAAATTTCCTTAGGCTGGATCACAGCACCCAGAGGAAAGAAAGTCGTTGAAGTTCGGTCACTTATTTGGCAAGTCACAAGTATTGCCAATAAATGTGGCATCTCTTTGCTGCCCTAATGCCTTGAAATGAAGGTCAATTATTACAAATCGTGTGGGTTAATGTTCCACATTTTCCATGATGTTCTCTTTCTGTTCTACTGCATCATTTAATTCTGAAATAATTCCCTTGGCTGTCACACTATTACTCTTAACTGTACACAACAAAGCCAGGGGTTTTGTCCAACAGTCACTGCTTGTTATATTACTGTGTACTTAGGTGTCCTTGCTATTAAATAATTCCTGGTCACAGAAGAGAATCAAATATTGCTCTTCGCATTACAAATACAAGCTAATGGAATGAAAACCTCATACACCCAAACATCTGACTGACATAAAGTGAAATCTGTGCCATGGAACTGGTGACTGCCAGTCAACAACAATATACTGCTCTCCCATGTGAAGTTTGGTAAATGAAATTCAACAATACGGACAACAGTGACAAACACCAGAAATACCTGAAGGGAGGTGAAAGGGAGATGGAGCCAAACTGTCCTCAGTGGTGCCCAGCAACAGGGGGAGAAGCAATGGGCACAAACTGACACACAGAGGATTGCATGGAAGCATCAGGAAATGTTTTTTCACTGCGAGAGTGACTCAGCAGTGGCACACACCAGCCAGGAAGGCTGTGGAGTCTCCATCCCGGGAGATGTTAAAAACCTGACTGGACACGGCCCTGGGCAGACTGCTGGCCCTGCCTGACCAGGGGCATTGGACCAGGCAACCTCAGAGGTCCCTTCCACCCTCGAACATTCTGTGAGCAAACACAAGGCAGAAGGGCCTGAATATGAGCAAGTCCTTAGAAATGAGTGTGACATAAGCTGGGATGGCCAGATAAACACACAAAATCAGAACCCTAAAATAGAGCCATGAGATGCTGGCTAGACAGATAGGAGCTACAAGCACAAACAGTAGGAAATGACAGCTCCAACAACAATATGATGTTAGAACTTTCTTAAACTGCAGTAGACAGCTTGACAGTCTAATGCAATTTCATCTATTTTTATTTTAATTCCCATCAAGTGGATATTCTTCCATAATTACATTTGTCACAAACAATGAAACACAAAAAATGCCCTTTTAGTGGCACAAATAAGAATTCAGACAGACAGCAGCATTCATAGTATTTCAATTATTTTAGACAATCAAACAAAAAGCAATTCAAAGAACCAAAGCCAGGATATATCATAACTACACAATTACTGTCAGGCAGATATTTCCAAGACTCTGTTCAACACACCCAGATAGATGATTCCCAAAGTAAATGTTGCTCTACCATCAGATGATCAGCTACTGACAGCTGCTGCTGTGTCAAATGACTGTTACTTATACGTGCCTACAAAAATCTTCTCAGGCACAGGGAAATGTAAAAATCCCTGTTCAGCCACAGGTGAATTTTTAAAAAGTTAGAGGATTCACACACTTTATCCAGCACCAAAAATATCCAAAAACTTCCATGAAAATTTCTTTAAAACCAAGTCGGACTGTGAGCCAACTGGCAACTAGCTGACAGCTCAGCTCGTGCCAGGCTGTGTCTGTACAGAGACTGAACAACGCCACCAGCTGCGGGCAGTGAGCGCCCCTCAGAGACAGTGCTCAGCATCACACTGACAGCAGGCACGCTCTTCATCGCTTAAGGAAAGATCAACAAAATTGTGCTTCTTTCTTTTATTTCTTTGAATGGACTTTCTCTCTCCTTTCTAAACACCATCCAAGCATCACATTTTTCTCCCTTCTTTGTGTATTTACAACTGGCTTTCTCCTCTCATTTTTAAATTTTAACTGCAGCAGTGCAAAATGCCCATGGAATGCAGTGAATTTTATGCCGTTCTTGCGTCCTCCCACAAGGAGGTACTGCTGCCGAGAAAGTCCTGTCACCCACTCCTGACCTCACTGTCAGAGGCTGACGGCGTTACAGTTCCAGAGAAACGCAGCTGTCAATAGGAGCTCCTTTACTAAGGAGGGGACGGACGTACCAAAATAAGTAGAGAGAATTTCCAACATTTCAGTCTCAAACTTCAGCGAACAGAAATACAAACGAACAAGAAAAACCCCACAATGGTTTATAATATAGAATCCTAGAATGCTTTATAATACAGAATTCTAGAATCCTTTATAATACAGAATCCTAGAGCCATGCTCCATGGCTCTACTTTAGGGTTGGAAGTGACCTTAAAGATCATCTAGTTCCAATCCCCCTGCCATGGGCAGGAACACCTTCCACTATCCCAGGTTTCTCCAAGCCCCAACCAACCTGGCCTTGGACACTCTCAGGGATGGGGCAGTCACAGCTCCCCTGGGCACCCTCTGCCAATGCCTCAGCATTTTCATAGAAAATAATTTCTTCCTAGTGTTTAATCTGCAACACGCTCTGTCAGTTTAAAGCCTTTCCCACTTGTACAAAGTCCCTCCCCGGATCTCTTGTAGGTCCCCCTTGAGTTCTGAGAGGCTCCAGTAATGTCTCCCCAGAGCCTTCTCTCCAGGCTGAAGGAGCCTAGCTCTCTCAACCTGTCTTAACAGGAGAGGTGCTCGATTCCTCTGATCATCTATGCAGCCTCCTCCGGACTGGCTCCAACAGGTCCATGTCCTTCTTATGTTGAGGGCCCCAGAGCTGAATACAGTATTCCACATGGTGTCTCACCAATTACAGAACACTTATTAACGCTTACTTACACTAGTATGTGCGGCCTCCAATTCTGCAGGCATGAACTAACAAGTTAAGAGACGGTTGGGAGTCAAGGTCACATCACAGCACAGAACAACCTACCCTTTCTAAAAAGACAAGATTAAACAATACAAGTCACCAGTACAATCACCTGTTCTGTTCCTACAAATACCATCTCCATCTGCTATAGCAAATAAAAGGATTCTGCTTCAGCCAGCCAGCTGAAGTGACACTATCAGCGTCAGGGCACAGCAGATCGATACCTCCTGCATGTTCCTAATATTCAACACGGTGATAACTCAGATTCTCACAATAGCTTTCTGGAGCTGTTACAGGACGTTTCTTTCCTGCCACACAGTCTCTTACCCCACTCAGATACCACTGGATTCTGTTGCATTGCAACTATTTCACTGCTGCATACCAGGAAGTTCCACTTCCACATCTCAGCCATTTCTTCCTAGCATGTCATGAGAGCCACCACACATCCCCACCATGCCTTACACCCACCTCTTCATTCTCCCTTGCCCACTCAGGGGCACCTGATCCAGTGATGCTGATGTCAAAAGCTATTCTGCAGGGCATCTGCTTTTGGTCTGATGAAAGGAATGCACAGCACAGATTATTTTCAGCCATTTAAGTTCTGCCTCCCAGAACAGAAGTCCCTTAGATGCAGAACACATACACGTACCTCTTAATGTAGGATGAGAAAGTTCAGTTTACTTTTAAGATGAGGGGAGGGACAAATAAAAATACAGTATAATACAAAAGATCCCTATACCCTTCCTTTAGTAAATGCCCTTTTAAGCAAGCTCTCCATTTCTTGCCAGTGAATGGTAGTGTTTTCCATGCCATCAAACTCCCACCTCCCCTGTTTAATATCAAAAGACATTAAATATGCCCATTCAAAATATCAAAGTATTTGTTAGAATTTCCTTTTAAAAAGTAACTTAAGGCTCAAAACGTAACTCCAGCAAGCAACTTGCTTTCAATTCACTGCTCTGTGTGATGACAGGCTTATCTGGGAACACACTTGAGCATGATAACAGCTAAACACACGAAACACTGGCACTGCAATAGATAGAAACAAGGCAGACAACAACTGTTGTGTTTCTGACTATATATAGTCAGTCAGCAATGGCAGTAAATACCAAACATTTCAGTTATGCCCATGCAACTGTTTGAGAACTGTAAGCCATCACACCTTGATATGAATGCAAAAACTCACCATCCTAAGGATAACGCTAGACTGCAATTCAGATTTCCACAGCAACACTTCACCACATAAACAACATCACTGTTTTGTCTTAAAATTGATTAAATCTCAGAATCAGGACATGAATTCGAGGCTGATGTTCAGTGTCAGAAGCATTCAGGGCTGAACAACACTCCTTACACCCTTCGCATGGGGTCAGTTATTCCATAGTACATTGAATTAGAAGACAATCTTTCGAAATGCTGTATACACATGAAATCTCTCAGTGAGAGTTTTTCAGTACACTTACTTGGGGGTTTTTACACTATTTTAGAATAAAACTGTGGACATAAGTATCCTCTGACAAAGCTTCACCAAACCAGATCAACAGGAAATCATGGCAGTTCTTCAGTTCTCTTCAGGATTTCTGGATGATGCATGAAGTCCACTACCCACACACCTCCCTGCTGACCCATTTAGCAGAGATCCAGGAGAAGATGTTATCCAGACATGGATAGGCCTTAAAAGGACTTTCTTGAGAGGAAATAAAGAAAAATGCAGAGAACCTCTGTATGGAAATGATTGACTCCAAGACTATAAATCTTTGGTAACACCTTGCAGATGTCAAAGGAAGCAGACACTGTATTTATCCAGGTAACACGTCTGTCATCCATTATAGCAACACCTCCTTTCAGAGGTCACTAACAGAATTCAACTGAATTGGAGACTCAAAAATCTCATCTACTGACAGTGCCAATAGCAAGCTGTAGTCAATGAAGCCATACCATGTCATGATTTCTGAAGACCATGAATGACACATCAGATGAATACAAAAAATATTATCCCCACTGTCAATTTTTATCCCATTCATCTGCTCCTTTATTCTCCAAAACATTATTATGAAGGGGATTATCAGAAGCAGATTGAAAAAAGTCTACCGCTCCTTTAAAAGGAGTCCCAAATTAACGAGCTCCAAAAGTAACAAAGGAGCGTTTTTCACACTGGCAATTGACATTCTAAAGGAATAAGTGTTTAATGCCCATGTTGCATCCTCAACTGAACAAGTTCAGCAAGTGACATAAGGTAAAACATAAGAGGAGGTGAGACAGTATTTATTCTTTCTAGATCTCAGTGTGTGAATCTGAGTTTGGTTGACGTGAGTGAAATTATCTAAAGCACTTCTTCAAAATTCCATTATCCAGTAAATACAAGCTGTAGCCATGTGCAAAATCTCCTCATTAATTTAAGATTGTATTCATGAAAGTACCTGCCAGTCACCACCAAAAACTATGCCCACGGAAAATGAAATACTATATGCTATGACATGCATGGCAGGTGACCACACAACCCACATCCCTTCAAAGAGCTTGAAGCACATAACGTGAGACACTTGAGAGTAGCAGAATGTGGCCTGAATAACAGGCAATAAAGTTACATATGATGTGGCTTACCACAAATTCAAAATAGCACTCAGCTTCAAAGGTTAAAAATACCTGCAAAATTAAGAAACTGCTATCTTATTTACAATTGTTTCAACAATTTCTTAAAACTAACCTGTGAAGCGTGGCAAATCCTTGAAGGGAGATGGGCTGCAACCACTCACTTCATCATTGCTTAATGATAGGAGATAATATGGACTTAACTTTCCTTTAACATGTATGAGGTATATATAATCTACTTTATGTATTATTTATTTTTGTAGTTCTCTCTGGTCCTGGCTAAGAATCAATATGTAATATAAAAATATTTCACATTTTCAATTTCTCTATGTATAAAAATCAATATAAAACTATATATTTTATTCTCACCTTGTGTTATCAGCCTGTAATGGATGGGCTAACATTTTAAGAGTACTCCAAAATGAGTGATTTTGCAAGATCCTCAGCTGTTCAGTGTGACAGATAACAGTGATACTTGCTGGTCATAATGCTTTTAATCACAAAGGACCTTAAGGTATGTCAGATGCCATATGCATAGATCAAACTCTAAACTACAGCCATCTCTGGATTCAGAGGAAGCCAAAAGCAAGTCATCACTGCCCTGAACAACAGCAGAGACTCAGAAACCACCCCAGCTGCATGTGCAAGGTGACCAAATAAATTTAAAGAAAAACCTGATTAAGTTCCATCTTTAGTAAGGGCAGGATGATATAATTAAAGCATACATGAACCTTAACTTGTGATTTCTGCAGGAACACATTTTGGATGTTGGTAATGTGACTCATGATTTGTGTTCACCCAAATTTTCCCAGTTTCCATGGGGAAAAGTAAAACTCAAGAAAACAACAAAGAGCCTGCAAGAAAATGGCTACGACACTCTCTGAAGATTACAAAAACGAGCCCAGTTCTGGGAATCAGGTTCAAAACGGAGAGGTAAGTCAGGAGGAAACAGAATATGGTAACTCACCAGAGAGGAGCTGCTCTACCAGGAGGGGATGACTCTTACGGTAGGTTAAAGGAGCCATCTTCCTCCTACTCTCAAAACATACCTCCACGCTGGACTATTACAGCTTCCCAAATGAAATCCTTACTAATGCACAAAAGAGGGAAGATTTTAGGTTTTAAATTTTTAACTAGAAGCCCTTAATCTTAGATTCAGTAAATAGTTCTTTTTGAGAACAAAGTTAAAATACACACTAACTTTTAGCCATGCTTAACAGCCACTAAAATGATCAAGAGGCATCCTGTTCTCTTTGAAAGAAAAAAATGACATTCCAAACAACAAAACTTCCACTGATTTAAGTATTTTTTCCCAATGGGGCCCAGCTTGCACACTTTACCTCCTTATCTCAGAATATACAATTAGACAACTCCAAGTTCAGACATTTGCACATCACAACACATTTCCCACAAACATCCCAGCTTCACTTTGACACCAGGCATGGTTAAACCAATTCCTCATGGCACCTGAATCGTTCACCATGTACTTACTCTCTCTCCGGACATCTGCGAGAGCTGCATGAAGTTCCTCTTTAAACACAACTGCTTCCTTGGCAATTTTTTCTCCCTTGTCCAACAGATTCCAAGTGGCTTCTTCCACAGAAGCAAGCAAGACACGAGCTCTTTTGGAACGGCCCTTTTTCTTACTAGATGGATTCTGTGGACAGTTCACTAATGTTGTAACCTACATTTAAAAGAAACAAAAAGAGACAATAATGGTTTAAGTTCTACAAGTGAATTTATATTGTTCTCAAAATAATAAAAAAATATAAGAATAAGCAAAGAGATTCCCACAGACAGGCAAGCTCAGCATAAATACCAAGACTGGGCAAATGTACTCAATTCAGTCTGACACAATTTTACTCAATATGCACCATCTTTGCGTTCTTCCTTCTGTAGGATCAAAGCAAAGTCAACAGAAATGTCACTGTTCTATTAATCCTGATGCCAACTCCTGCCACTGCTTGTTTTAAAATTTGCTCATAATAAAATTAAAAAATACCAGTGCTATCTGAGGAGGCTTCAGCAAGGCAGGGATCATGGAACCATTAAGGTAGGAAAAGACCTCCAAAATCATCAAGTCCAGCTGTCAAGCTAACATTGCCAAGTGCACCACTAAACCATGTCCCTAAAAACACTGCATCCACGTGCTTTGTGAATACTTCCAGGGAGGGTGAATCCACTGTGTCCCTTGGCAGCCTATTCCAATGCTTGACACTCCTTTCAGGGAAAGAATTTTTCTTAATTTCCAATCTAAACTTTCCTTGGTGCAACTTGAGGCCATTTCCTCTTGTCCTAGCACTTGTTACCTGGGAGAAGAGACTGACCCCCACCTGGGCACAGCCTCCTGTCAGGGAGCTGTAGAGAGCAAGAAGGTGCCCCCCGAGCCTCCTTTTCTCCAGGCTGAGCCCCCTCAGCTGCTCCTCATCAGATTTGTGCTCCATCCCGTTCCCCAGCTCCTTTGCCCTTCTCTGGGCCAGCTCCAGCACTCCAATCAATGTCTTTCTTGTTATGAGGGGCCCAAAACTGAACACAGGACTCAAGATGTGGCCTCACCATTGCACAATCACTGCCCTGGTCCTGCTAGCCACATCACTTCTGATACAAGCCAACCTCCCACTGGCCTTCTTGGCCACCTGGGCACAGGCTGGCTCGTGTTCAGCACCCACAGGTTCTTTCTCCCAGAAGTGCTGAGTCTTCCCATACTTCCAGCTTAAGTCTTGCAAGGTATCCCGGAACAAATACCCAAAATGAGTACAGACACCTTTCAAAATGTTTCTCTTCTTACAAAAGGGTATCACAGTGGCCAGAACTCAGCACTTCCAAATTCTTCAGGATGCTCTCAAGATTAAAATTGTATATCAGTTTGCCCAGAATTTAGATTTACAGCAGCTTAGTCCAAATTGCATTTTTACCAATGCACTTCAACATCCACAAAGAACTTTTTATAGACCATCCCACTCCACATTCCTCATCATCTGACTACAGCCTCCAAACTCCAACAGAATGTTTCTGAAAGACTATTGTCTAAGGCATTGCTTGAGCTGTAACACTAAGGAAAGACTCCTAAAACATTTTTCTTAAGTGTTACACAGGTATTTTAAAGCACAGCTTATTTTCATGAAGTTCACTGATGCTTCTTAATCCTCCTCTCCTGTTCTCTCTGTTAGCACATGGGTAGTACAGTGCCACACGTACCTCAGCTCACCTCCAGATCTTGTCCATGAACTCATGCACTTGAGTGCTTTTCATGAATCATTACTTCTAAATGTATCTGACAAATATCCTCTGAGTAACATTTCTATAAACACATCTATGAAACATAAAAGCCCTGACCCCTGGCGCATTCATGTGAAATTTGGGGGGAAAAAGGACCATCCACTTGACATCAACTGCTTTGGCACGTCACAAGGGAGAAAGCAACATAAATAAGCCTGGCTCAGATTGTTAAAGAAGGCTTGGGTACTTTTCTGCCTGTGGCTCAAAGGGAGAAAATGGAATTATTTATTGCACATAAATCAGCCAGCTGGTAGAGAATGCAATGGGAATAAAAATCTTTATCTTTTATTTTTACAAACCCTCTAATGACAGTTTTAGAGCATTTAAGGCAGTTTCAATGACCATATCTTTAAGAATGAGTTAGAGATTACAGGCTAATACTTCCAACAAGAAGGGCATAAAACACCACCAAAAATTAGAAGTGGCCCAAAAAATTTATCAAATAGAAGGTATTTTTTAAATTTTAAGTATTTAGCCACTATTTCACTAGAAAATAATATATTCTACTTTGCAGATTTTTACTGTAGTTTTTTTAATGTAAAATATCATTCTATACAGTGTTCATTGATATGTTGAGGAGGAAAGGAAATAAAACAAATGAAAAAGTATTAAAAAAAAAAAATCATTCCTGCAGGTGAAAACTCTAAGACCCTGCATCTTCAGCATCACTGTCAAGAAATATTGGATGCAGCAGCTGATCTCAAATACAAGTCAAAATTTGTTAGATAGCTCTCTGCTCATGGAGATTATGGAAAACAGAAAAACTACTCTGAATTCTCTAACACAGAACCCCAATGAGGAATGTAAAAACTTTATACAATCCTACACAGAAAGAACTGAACTACAGACTGATACAGTGTGCCATTGTCAACAGAGCTTGTACTCTAGTGGCAGAATACACAGTCACTGTTATCATTTTAAGAGAAAAGAAAAACATATTCCCATGAATCCTGCCCATGCCTGGCTGCATTTCCCAGTTATGAACCCCTTCTCATTCCCGTGCACAGCAGGTCCCCCAGCCTAGCTCTGGTAGGAGCAACATGGTTGTGCTAAAGGCACAAGGGGTTTTTAAGCCATTTTAAGCCACGTGCCACCACATTTACAAAGCTGAATCACGCCGTTGTTGCCTGCTATTGCCATTACTTATTAGGCTGAAGGGGTGGGGTTTCTTGTGGGGTCATGGTTATGCCAAATACTAAGTTTCTAGGAAACTGTGAAGCAGTTCTTCCAATGCTAAGTTCAGTTACTGGCAGCACTTAGAGACAATCTCTTAATACTGCAGTAGTTCAGGAAGCAATGTCTTGATACCTTCAGTATCAAAATATTTGGTTCACCTCTATCTTAATATAAAAAGTATTTTTAAGCATCAATCATAAAACATTCTTTTTTGTTAGCAATGTAGCTCAGTGTAACTAGATGTCAATCCCTAGACATTTAAGAAAAACAAGACATGAACTCAGTGACCCAACGACAAGAGCAGAACCCCTGCCCACTGTTTGAACTCCAAAGTATTGCCCACTCAAATAAACACTGGCTAACCCCACCCAGCGTGCAGAAGGTGAAGGTAAACTCACCATACCTAGAACCAAAACCAACAGTGTGTGTTTTCCCTGTGAGCAAACAGCTGTGCTGTGGATGACACGTGGGAGTACCGGCCTTTCAATTTGCCTGTTTTTCATCTGTGATCCAAGGGACTCCAAAATGCAGGGATTTTTCTACACATTGTGTCAGCTGAACCATGCTAACTTTGACAGCTACCTTTTTGAAATATGCCAAATACATTGACTGAGAAGCCTTCCTTTCAAAACTCACATCCTCAAAGCACCTGGAATAAAACAAAGGCCAAAGACAAAGGCCTGAGAGGGAAACCCCCAGGGTAATTCAGGGGCCTTGTTTTATTCCAAGGACAGAGAAGTTGCCAAGGCACAGAGGGTTTACACAAAACAGTTGCCATACTATTTTAGGAGTTTCACAGTATTCACCACTGCCGATTGCACATTGCAGGGCAGAGAGTCAATTCAGCAAGTGATTTGCAGCTATTTCCACAACTACTTCCTAGTTACTTCCTAAGCAGCTTTTGCCTTGATTTTCTCCAAGAATGATGCTGTTAACCTAATGATTGCCCTAACATTTAGCATAACTGCATAGGACAGACTTCAGAGAACCTCAAGCACTTCCATTATTTCTTTCCTGCCACAGCATTACAAGACTATTAAATACATTAATTACAATAGAAATCTCAAAATAAAGTTAAACTGTGTTCCAAGCAGCAGTTTCTAAAGTGAATCTGGCAAGAACATTACATTTATCTGTGACTGGTCTGATTCTCTTTCTAATCACAGATTAGTTTTCATTTATTACCTTTCCAGCCTCTCAATCACCCTTCACTGAGTATGAACTTTAACCCCTATTTTTATATTTTCAACATTTTCTGTCAAAGGATCCACTCAAAACGTAAGTTTTCCTTCCACAGATCTGAAACAAGCAAAGCATTAAGCTTAAGAAAGGGAAAAAACAGTCAAAATACTCTCTTAGAACCAAAGCATTTCCAATTTGAACAGCCTCAAGCTTTTCAATGGTTGAGAAGAGCTGGGAGAAAAAAAAAAAAGAAAACTTAGATGGTTTCTTTGTTTTATTCTGGAACTGCGCTTTCTTTGTTTTGTCAGGTTTCTTTGATCCTGCAAAACTCAAGCCAAAATTTATTTTTCTTTACCTCCTCTGAAAACATCCACCGTGTTGCAGCTGCCTGAGCACAGTCTGACCTACTGGTCCACAAGAAGTTTCTAAATTCAGTCTATCAAGACATCTATTCTTACTACTTTGAAAGTAATTTTATAACCCATCCACATATCCTTGACAACTTCCACAAACCACTGACCTGTTAACTGAGGCTTTTTACACCATCAATCACATCCAGGCAAAAATAAATAAACAAAGGCAGACAAAATGAGAGAGAGGCAGCTCAGTTAAAGTAGCTGGAAATGAAGTCATGATAGAAAAGAAAAGGTTACTTTCTGAGGAAAACAACCTTCCAGAAAAATGAGTAAGGGAGGAAAAGAAAAAGAAAAAAAAATTTCAAGTATGATAATGAATAATTAATAAAAGAAAGGAAATGGGATGAGTTAGGGAGAGGCAAAGCTTCAAATGGGGACAATACAACTTCATTTTTTAAAGAATTATTTATTTCATGCATTGGAAATCCATTTGCAGTGTATTCTATATTTAAACATCCCCTAGATAACACTGTGCAAGAGACCAGCTAGAACATGCAGCATTTACTACCACAGACTGGTGGCAAAGTTGGAAGTGACCAAATGAACGACCAAATCTGTAAGAAGGCAGACCCCTGGAGAGCTCCTGAGCCACAGCACAAGTGCAGGAGAGCTGTGGGTGTGACGTTCAGAATAATGTTCTTAGCCAAAGCTCTTCAGCCTTATTCCCTTCCCTCTATGGTTATCCACTTTGCTTTCTGCAATGCTAAAATACCTGAATTATCAGTGGTTCCAGTAATTTCTCCACTGTAAATGTCTGGATCTGCAGATTCCGAGGATCAATTTGCAGTTTAATGTTTGGCACTTCTGTTGACATTTCACCTGGGTACAAAACAAGAAAAGTGCAATAAGCCAATATTAACCATGACTACAAGTCTCACTGCCTTCTGTCAGAGCCCAGAGGCTGCCTATGGGAGTATGAACTTGTTTCATAACAGGCTTAGGATTTCAAGAAATACAATTAATTTTTCCAATTCCCCGTTTCTAAATTGTGAAAAAAAATGCTGATACTTACATAAAGTGTAAAATCATAGACTTAAAAGTACATATAACTCCTTATATTCACTCACAGATTTCTACACTGACCACATGTTAAAAAATACAAGGACAATTGCATTAGAATACCATCGAATAAAAGTTCTCTACTAGTCTCAAAAGGAGCTTTAAAGCAAAAATATTAAATTGAATTTATCACAAAACAAAAACATTAATGCTATGTGCACAATATCTGTATCTTACTCCATGTGCCAAATTACAGGGGTTATAACAAACACCTTAAGAACAAAAAACATATACAGTAGCCCTTAAAATTTCTGGAAATTAACAGTGGGAAAAAGTGAAACATTTTGTTATTTTATACCCTGCAATAACAAATATTTTCTAAGTGTCAAGACAGATTAAGTTGAGAAAGCCTATTACCGAAGTCAATAAGATGGACGTAAAGTCAAGTAAGGTCTTTAAAGTGAATAAATCATTCATTAGGAACTTGATGCAGAATCTACTGATGTGAATTAATAGTTTTCACCAAGTTCACTGGGCCATGGCTCCGGCCATTAGCCTGAAATGTGTGTGTGTCAACAAAGAATTATAACTGCTTTAGTTGGAACGCAACCGATTATTGTCCAAAAATAAAAGACATTTTAAATTTTGCAGTAACTTAACTTCCCATAAAACACAGCTTGGCAAAGCCTTTTTAACCAAAAAAGACTTCAAATACACAAATAATGGATATCTGTCCTTTTTAAGCAAGACTTATTACAACCATTGCTGCTGTATAATAAAGTAATAAGGTACTGCAGTTGTGCAGGCTGAAGAGATGTATTTTCACCTTCCAGTGAACCTAACACTGATTTAATACAACACAGTAGGTTTAGGGTTTCTATAGCAAGTGGTGTAGAAATGGATCTGGAGAGTTATCCACATTTCGCTTACAAGCAAAGATAATACGAGCAATAATTAAAGAATTAAGGTATAAAGCAATTTAGGGTTTTGCCATTCTTATTAAAGGTTGCACAAGTGCCAAGTTTTTCTTTTATTACCAACTATACTAGTAGCAGACCTAAGTTCCCACAAATTCAGCTACATCCAGACAGGTGATAGCATATGGAAAGAACTGATCTTTCAGTTTGAATTCTGAGCCAAAAGACAAAGAATAAAGAAACCTGAGATCAGACTGACCACACAAAAACACTATTTCTTCCATGGAAATGAATGGAAAGAGAACTCTAGAAATGTCCAAGCAAATTATCTGCCCATATTTTACACATTTAACATTTAGGTACTTTTAACAAGCAGCAAGGAAATAAAATTTGAGACTCCCAGTATTGGAAGTGTCTGTGCAATACTAATAATGCTCTGAAAGCCACTGAGGTCTGTCATTCCCTCACCCGCTGCCCTCAGCGAGCTTCAGCCTGGTTCTGCTGAGCTGGCGGCCCCCCCGCACAGCGCAGCGCCCCGGCCGCCCTGCGCACACCGGCCGGGGGGTGCAGCCTCCGAGCACGCGGCACGGCAGCTCCTGCGCCGCTTTTGCTGGGCCCACCCCGGCCCCAAAAGCCTTTTAATTCAACAAGATACTGTCTTCCAGCTTCAAACCACATCATTTCGCACTCTGGAAAATGGGATTGCATCAAACCACATCATTTCGCACTCTGGAAAAGACAGATCCTTTTCTGCCGCCTGCAATTCACTGGTTTTCTAAATCTTTGGCCAATATTTCAATGAATCTGCTTTTTATTCACCATAGGAAAAAAAATAAATCTTTATGATGTTACTGGCTACCAACCCTTACATTCGACATTTTCACAAGTCTCTCAAAATATGGGCACTTCTTGAAATCCATCACAACAGTTGCAAATAGATGGTATCGACCGTGCTGTGAATTTTTTTCTGGTCAAACATACATCAGTTACAAGGGGACAGGTAAACCAGATGGAGACAGCACTTCATGCTTCTACTGAGACCCAAAGAAATTATTATATGACTCAGGTTATTTTTTTGTAGATATGCTCGTGCTTTAACCTTGCAGTGGCTTCCCCTCAATTCCTTGAAAGAAGGATGTCAGCAACTGCTTTACTCAAAGTGGAGAAATGAAACCTTTGCTGCTTGCTCTCCATTCTCACAGCACAATCTCCTACGGTACACATTATCTGCAATCAGGTCTTTTCCAAAATTTGGCAGATAAACCTGTAGTTGTAATTAAAGTCAATTCCTGTTACTAGAGGATCACTGTGCTCTAGAATCCCACCACAGAGCACTCTCAAACTTGGAAGTGTTACAGATCCAACCCCATTTTTGCAGGTCAGAAAAAATGTGAATCCATGTGTCATGACTTTCCCTTTTCTGGGTTGTTTTCTGGTTTTGCTTGCTTGTGTCTTACTCTTAACATATTGTCTAACATCAGCATTTTTATTCTTTGCTTGAGCCCTGAGTTCAAAAGCCAGTTAAGCCAATAATAGCTTTTAGCCTTGAGTCAGGCCCATAACGACTCATCAACTGAAAGTCAATTGCAAAAACAATTGTCTCTGAAAATTTCAATTACATTCTAAGATATAAATAACTCACTTAAGGGCTCACTTCCTGATTCCAGAACCATTTTTTAAGTAAAATTCTAATGCTTCCTGAAACTTCCTTGAAGCAGAAAGATGGAAACAGTTCTGCAAGCCAATGCAGTGAAAACTACAAGATCTTAAATTATTTTGATACTCTGACTACATATTTTTAGCTTGCCAGGCTCTCCTTACTGTCACATACCATATGACTAATCAATATTTAAATTGGATTCCTTAATTTTTCTTTTAATTAAGGCAAGGATAAGAGGTGATAGAAAGAAAAATACACAGCCAGTAAACATCATTCTAGGATTTTCTCTGGCATTTCCACTTACTAAGTGAACCTCTGTCCTTCCAGATCATATTCATTAAGATGACAAAATCGGATGTTTGCCTCAGGGAAAAACAAAGATCAACATTCCACCTTCCTTTTTTTTTTTTTTTTTTTTTTAATAATGCATTTGTCTACTCCAATCTAACATCTCCCTAACTACAGCAGGGGCCTTAACTGCGAGATATTTTGGTAAAAGGCTGTATAACCTCACACTCAGTCAGATTAACCTTTACAGGAGGCAATCTCAGCACTGTACAGCAGCAGCTCTTACAACACTTAGGATGTTAAGCATGTGTTACAAGATACAGTTGTGTCCCAGAACAGCCAGAAAAGCAACCACCTGCACGCTCCTACCGAGTGCTACCGACCTCAAGATAATGCAAATTTTGTCTTTTCATCAGATGTGCGAACTACTGAGTCTTTTGGTGGAAGAAAAAGACACTGGAAAAACAGCCAAAGTCTATATCCATCTGCAATGCAACATGAACACAGCACCTGCAGCTTTTAAACAATCTATAAGTACAGTGTATACAGACATAAACTAATAAGTGTCAGAAAGCAGAGCCAAAGACATTCTGCATAAATTAGAAAACCTTTACTTTCGAATCCATTTCCAGCTAGATTGTTAGAAAGCCAACACTGTATCACTCACCTATCCTAGAAAATATATGGTCCATATTCAGCACTAAAGCAACTGTCTATGTAATTTCCTTGTGTTAGGAACTTCAGTGCAACTGCCTTGGCTCACTATTGGGCTTCTGAGGCATCTGCAAGGGACTGCCTGACAAGCTCCCCAGTGTATTTCAGGATGACTGACAGGACACAGTGCCTGCTGGAGGGGTGGCAGGGGGATGGGCATCCTTAAAGCTATATAGTAGACACAAGCATGTCAAAAAAAGTTGAGAGTTGAAAAGGTTTTGAACAATCAGGTGACACAAAGCATGAAATTTCTTACACTTTTAGTGATTATTCTTGGAATTTTCAGCACAGCAACTGTTTTGCCATGCATTCTGACTGTATGCCAGCTTCCCTCTGGAGGCAATGCCTCACTCTCAGACTCCTGAACTGGACAGCAAAGGGATTCATAAGGCTCTCACCCAGGAACTTGGCACCAAATTTGTTTTGTCTGTTGTTTTTTTTCTATTGTATGGCACTCTACAATGACACACAATATATTATCCTAGCAATTTCAGAAAATGCAAAGGCCTATTGCTTTCTAAAAAATGAAGGTACATTAAAACAAAGTAGTCAGGATTTGTATTTTTTATCAAGATACATATGGACAGGGATTTCCAAGATATGAAACACTGCTGAGAACACATAACAAAAATTTTTAATTATTTGTTCTTAATTTCAGTATTTCCTATACAGCTTCACTAATTGTTACCAACAGCACTCTGGAACTAAAATTTGTTAGCCTTTTTGCTACAGTCAGTACAGCAAGTGCAAATTAGACTTCATAGAAGCCACAAAAACAATTACTGCACTTTTCTTTAATCCTCTAGCCGACACACAAAATAAGATATTCAGGATGCTAAAATCTTCTAGTTCAGGCAAAGGAAAGTCCATGCTTTTGTATTGCAAAGAGAAGACCTCTTGTACTCTGTAGGCCAGACCATGCTCTGGAATGGAGCAATATCTCCGACACCTGGGAAGGATCTAGCCCGTTGAACACCAGGTAAAAACCTATAAAGCACCTCCTAAATTATTTAAATTTCCAGACAAAGCTGTCAGGCTACTCTCTAACCATCTCAGATTTCATCACTTCTTACCACTAGCAACAAGAAACATGTCTATTTATGCACAAACACCACAAAGGAGAGCTGGAGAAGGTGGCAAGACCCATTTAGTAACATTTATTCACTGCAAGCTACTTTATTTCAACAGGCTTTGCATTTAGGTGTAGGCTGGCAATGAAGTAACTGGAAGATTTTTTTTTTATCTTAGCCCCAAAAAAACACAGCACCTCTTTTTACATTTCCTTTCCATTCTGCCTGCATTTACTTTCTCCCTAGAGCACTTTTTCAATCCACATCTGAAGAGCAGTTAAAATTCACAAGAACATAAGATTTCCACCAAGTTCTTCAACATAGTTCTCAGCATAAATAATGCGATACATCATACCTTACAACCAGTCTACCAAGGAAAAGGTAACAGCCTACGCCTAGCTCTTTATGGATATTGGAGAATCCCCATGGCAAGCAATGGTTCATGATTTACCTAGTGGCATTAAAAGGTTTAATTAAGTTTTATGAAAAAAAAAAAAACTCTTTTGAGGTGGGGTAAAGCATCAAAGCATCACACCTCAACAAACTTGTCTCATGAAAACTTTCTTGTATCTAGTGAGATTAAGATTTTTCCCAAATCTGTAACATTCAGAACAAGCTCTCTTTTCCTTTTTTAGTAATCATGTTTACTTTTCCTACAGTTCTTTCTACCAAAGCACTGTTTCAAGCAGAGGTTGTGTTCTAGTATCACATAAGGAAACAGAACCACAGAGGAAAAATTCTCTCTGAAGATCAGAGAGAATATCAGTGGCAGAGTACTGGAATAAAACCATAATAAAGACTGAAACACCTCACATTTCCTTTAACTGAGGCCAAAAAGCAGGCTGAGGAGAGTAAAATATTTTCAGAAACAATTTACACTATAAATCTATAGAACTAAATCTCCCTTCCATGCTCCTACCTTAATGTTCCCCTGATACTAGCATTGCTCATTCCTAGGAAGGTCAGAAATCATCTCCCTTAAACATCCTATCAGAATCCCTCCTTTGGTGAATGCACACCCTTCCAGCCAGCTGCAACAGCAACAAATTCCGGGAAATGTTCCAGCAGAAGGGTGACTCCTGCAGCCTGAGCAGCTCCACAGCTTTTGGCTTTGTATTAGCCTCTGTTTCTCAACCAACAGCTATCCAAAAGATATGTTACAGTCCTGAGCCTACAGCCACTGCAAGAAAAATCTTCCCAGTGAAGTATAACATGGAAACTTGGGAACCTGACAGTACCTCACTACCAGTAAACTAAATAATTTCACTCATCAGTGGAGTTCTACTGGATATGCACCATTGTGGGTGACAGGAGAAGTAAAATAATACTGCTTGGGCTAGAAACACTTTAATAATCTTATGTTTGTAACATTTCTTCCATGTACATTTTTGCAGGTACCGGAGTTTTTGGTCTCAAACTAGAGTTCTAATATTTAAGGAACTAAAAAAGCATTTACTTTAAAAAAAAAACCACACACACAAAAGAAGGTGGTGGGACACCACGGCATTTCATCTAAAAAAATCATTAATACTTTTTGGACCTATTTTAAATTCCTAAATAGAAAACCAAAATCCTTCCACGTGAGTCTCAGTGCTATTTTCACTGCACGCAGTTTGAGCCCAGAACAAGGACTCCTCTCTATTTAAGTGGCACACGCTTCTTACATGGATGGCTATCTGAGCTCCTGACGATAGGTTAAGAAGGTCTGGCTCCAAGCCCTCCCTTTTGTTATCACATTTAAAGTGTTCCTATCTGTGTTCAGAACCAGAGACTCTGTTCAAATAAAGTTCAAGTTGACCTTCCACTAAAAATAGGATATTGTTCAACTCATTAAAATAATAGACAATAGAAATTCCATGAGGTGCTACTAAAAGGTTTCAAATTTTTATTTATTTTAAATACAATTCCCCATTGCCCCTTGCTGCTATTTGCTGACACTTATCTATTACCACATTACACTCTGCTCTTTTGCTTAAAAAAAGTGTCTCAACTGCAACAACGTAAAAAACAGCATTCTTTCTTCTCTTTGTAGAGCTGCTACTGATTTTGCCAACAGATTTGGTTGTTTCATAACCATGCCGTATCCCCAGATGTTTCACCACCACCTACCATTTTATGCAACTATTTTCAAACCGATATAAAGGTTTGCATTATTTGTTCCATCCAGTGACCCAAACAGTGTTTTAGTATTCTAGAGTAGTAGCATTCTTCCCCACTGCTTACAGACACGCCCAAAACAACCCCAAAATTAAGGGTAGCAAATGTGACTGATACTTTATACATATAAAATACATTGACTCTGAGATATGCACGAAAATAAGAGAGAAATGAGTCTTAGAAACTGCCTCACTCTGGATGCTGGCAAGCAGCTCCCTAGCACAGACAAAAGCACAATCTAATAAAAAGGGACAGAAAACAGTATTTAAGCAAAGCCACAATCCCTCCACGCCACGCCTGCAAACATGGACAGACCTCGACATGCAGATGAACTCTTCCAGTGGGGTTCCCAGTGCCGCACAGAACCCTATTTCCTTTACCAACTCTTACAACCAGTTTCAAATCACGCCATGGCTCAGCAGGAAAATCCTATGAAGCTGATAGAGCACTTCTGGTGAAATAGCTTCAGAAATAAAGCCTAAGGACATTCCAGCCCATTCTGACCTCCGCTCACATTTCAACTCAAAACGATCCGGCTGAAGAGCAACCATAAAGAAAAAAACACAAAAACCAACCAAACTTTGTTCCAAGGTGAATTAATTAGGCAGCATTAATCAACAGATCTGAACTAGGAGAAAACAGTAAGAATTCATTATCTTTTTTTCCCTAAATGCCTGTCACAAGGCCTTATTCTTTGCTGTTGGATATCTCTGGGGCTTCATTAGATCTGAACACAGCTCTTGTCTTCAATTTTACTTAACAGAAAAGTGTGCACATAAGAGTTTTGAAATATGCACAATGTTGAACTGAATAGAACAGCCCTCCTTTAGCCCTTTATTATAATAAATATTTTTTTATATTTCGAAATTTTTTTTAAATGGTATTGTGCAGTAACTCATTATTTTCACACTGAGGTATGATACACATACATTTACACAAACCTTCCTTCACTTAGGTGCAACATCCAGCAAAGTACCAGGAGGTAAGCCAAACTTTTTAAAATAATAGCCTACGTACAACACTTTGTTCTTCCTTTTCCAATATTCCAAAATGGCTTCTCATATTTGGAAAATATGCAAAAACACTGCACAACTTCGGCTACTGGCTTAAAGTGATAAGACCACGATGATTTAAAAATTTCAGAATATTCAGAATTTTTTTAAATTTTTTTAATATTCGGAATTTTTTTTAAATCATGTTTAAAAGTTCATTTTTTAGAAAGCTAGCTAAGAAAACCAGCCTTTTAACTTTTTTAAACTTTTGAGGTGATTATTTTATTAAGCAGCTATAGCTCCATTTACAGCTTCATGTACTTCCAACAAGAGGAAAAATGCCTACATTCTTCTTCGATCTTACCTTTTGAATCAAGAGACCTTTTGAATAAAGGAGCTCCTAGGAACAGCTCTGTGAAGAAGCCCTCTTGATGCGGCAGGACTCCACGGGCACCGACAGCCAGGCTGCAAATGGTTCCCTGTCAGTCCCAGTTCGCAAGAAACAAAATGGGAGGGCAGCGCTCCACTGGAACGCCTCCCAGAATGGTGGTGCCCGACTTCACTGACAACTTGCTACTGAGAACACCACTTAGAGACACCCAAGCCCGTTCCCAGCCCCGCAAACCGGGTTTCACGCAGGGCTTTCAGAACCTAAAGCACACACCAGAGAAGCAATGGCAAAGCCCCCTCAAAAATCCATCGGGTTTAGGCTGAACATGAGAAGGGAAAGGACAAGGAGGAAAGCAAAGGCCACTACTGTAAATCCACACTCAAATATCGATGCAATGTACGTCTCTTCCATTCACCTTTACAAAACACTCAAAACACACTTCCAGATTGATGATCCCTCATTTGTAAGATTTTCCACCAGGGCAACCATTTAAAAACTGGATATGAGTGAAGCTTTGCTAATCTGCTAACACAGCAAGTTAGAGTACCCCGAAGTGCAGCTTACAATACACATAGAACGAGAAAACCCTCCTAAAACTCCCAAATGCAGAGGCTGCTCAATATTTGCATCTATTCTGCTAGAGACCGGAGGTCTTAAATCATTCCGTCTGAAAATTGTACGAGGTCCACATGTCAGGCTGAATTTTCATTTTGGAAAATTTCAACCAAAGCGATTTGGCTATTGTTAGTTGATTTAGAGGTAAAAAGGGCACAGACGGCCTGAAGGTTGAGGTAACCTGACACCACCTAACAGCCCTGGGGAGACTCAACAAGGAATAAGGGGGGAAAAAAATCCCAAACCTAAGGAAGGAGCACATATTGTGACTACAGAGAAGAGAGGAGGGGGGGGGGGAAAAAAAAAAGACTTGGACATACATAGGAGACAGTACTGAAACAGCTGCAAGGAATGGGGAAAAAAAAAAGACCAATCACATTTAAGCCCTGTCATGCAATGGCCAACTGATTTCAAAAGTGTCTTCTGCACTTAAAGATATATAGAAGGAATGCAGCAAAAAGGATTATGGATGCAAAAACATCAAATATTCATATAAACTATGCAGACTTTCCTAGATTATATAATAATTTATTATGGGAAATGTACTTGGTATTGCCATATTAAACTGACAATTTTATTCATAATTCATTCCTCTCAGGTTCATATTTGAAGCTTAAACTCTGAAAAAAAATCGTTCTTCTCTCACCTGCAACTCATGAATTTAGAAGACATGAGCAACAACAGACAGATAAGAAAGCTGCTGGAGTGAGATTTAATTTTCTGAGTACTATATTAAAACTATATCAGGCAATGCAAGTATAAATCTCACCACCTGCAGTTAGTATTTCACAGCATTTCTTAGCTCTCTCATTTACCTCATGAATGTTACTTAAAAGTTAAGAACAAAAATGCAATTCGCTTCACTGCAAAGTTCAATATAGACAAGTGGATTTATGTAAATGATCCCTATTACACTTTTTTAATCATTAGATCTTTGTAATTCCATCAGTGTTTTATTTATGAAGCAAATAGCAACCCTCTTTGTTTTGATAGGCTGACTAATGAGAGGTGTGAAAACTGCTCATTTTATTTGAAGATTTTTGACCCATCATTTTGAGTTATCAAATGAGGAATGGGATTCAGCTGCTTACGGCAGACACCTAATACCATTTCATATACCGTGGGATCCATCAGAAAAGCCTCTCAGACACCCCCAGGTCTCCCACAGACTTCAACCACATACGCAAGGGCTGGATATGGGGATGCTTTAAAAGGCCAAAAGTGCCTAAAATGGTGCTAGACACCTATGTTCAGACACCTCTCCCAACTGGAGAGGCAACTCTTTCCAATTCCTGGTGCTTATTAAGAGGGATTCCTTCAAAAGCTGTGATAACTTCAGAGCAGCAGTCAGAATTGGCAGGGTTTGGACAAGGTTCTTGCCATCCCAGACCAATAAAAATGAGTACCTTCTTACAAAAGACCCTGGAAGCATTTTCAAATGTTGCTGAGGCAGCTGCTGGCAAGGCTGAGAGGAGTATTTGTACTAATATGCCAAAAAAGAGGCAGCACGGGCAACCGTATTCATTTCCCTGGCAAGATGGACGAATGCAGAAGCCACTATCCTAAAGGAGAACTCCCAAAACCCCTGTATAAAATATATTTTTGCCTACTTACATGCTCATACCCTTCATGCCACAGAAGTCCGTTGGAAATGCTGAAAGCTCTGAGCAAAAGGCAACCAGGTCCAGGACACACCAGAGTATCCAGAAACATCTCTCTGAGCCACATTCTCTCCTCAGTAAGGGAGGACATTCATATGCCTCTGTGGCCCGAAATCTTCCTTCCCTTCTACACTGAAGGGGCCATCTACCTCATCAGCCTCCTGCTGAGGAGAAGACAGGTACACCTACTTTCCAACATGCCCAGCTCCCTGTTTCCACTTCCCTTCGCCCCTTCTCCTCCCCACAGGCGCTCTCCCCTCATTCCCTAAGGCGGGCGCGGCAACACATGGAGCCCACGAGCTGACCTGAGGGGGAAAGCGCACGAACCTGAGCGGCGGGAGCGGGCCGGCCCGGAGGGGAACAGAGCGCGAACCTGCGCGGCGGGAGCGGGCCGGCCCTGAGGGGAACAGGGCGTGAACCGGAGCGGCGGGAGCGGGCCGGCCCGGAGGGGAACAGAGCGCGAACCTGCGCGGCGGGAGCGGGCCGGCCCTGAGGGGAACAGGGCGTGAACCGGAGCGGCGGGAGCGGGCCGGCCCGGAGGGGAACAGAGCGCGAACCTGCGCGGCGGGAGCGGGCCGGCCCTGAGGGGAACAGGGCGTGAACCGGAGCGGCGGGAGCGGGCCGGCCCGGAGGGGAACAGAGCGCGAACCTGCGCGGCGGGAGCGGGCCGGCCCTGAGGGGGAGCAGAGCGCGAACCTGAGGGGCGGGAGCGGGGCGGCCCTGAGGGGAACAGAGCGCGAGCCTGAGGGGCGGGAGCGGGCCGGCCTTGGGGGGGACAGCGCGCGACCCTGAGAGGGTCTGACCTGAGTGGGTCTGATCGGAGTGGGTCTGATCTGAGGGGACGCGACGGAAGGCGCTGACTCGAAGGAAAGGGTCCTGATCTGAGGAGGGAGTCTGGCCTGTGGGGGCCCAAGGGGGATCTGACTCGACGGGAGGGGTCGGATCTGAGGAGGGGCCATCCCCTGCTCCTGCCCCGCACCGCGGGGACGGTCCCGCCGCTCTCCTTTCGCCCCTTGACAGGTAGGTAGTTCATAGAGAGAACCTATGCACTAAGCCTATTTGTTGGGTTTGATTTAAAATCATTTTGTGTCAATGTTCACGTATCCTCCCTTCTGGCAGACACTGTTTTTTCAGGTAGTAGGTTGTTCCACTCTCCCGTGATTCCCCCTCCAGTTTGGCTCACCTGCTTTTTTATGTTCTGCTGAAAGGCTCTGGGTAGGATTTCACAGCTGTGAATGAGAACTAGACTTGTTCAGACACTGCACTTCTGGCAAACACGTTGAAAACTTAATCAATCAAGTAAGGTTCCCATGAAAACAAAGCAAATTTTAAATCGAATATAGTATCCGTATCTGCATTGGGTGAAGACAATTCCAGTCCTGGCCAGTGATCATCCAGGTAGGGAACCTGGCTGATTCAGATTTCTGCATCTCATGTACCTGGATTTCATTCCCACAGAAGACAAATCAAAAATTCCTAACTGGTGAGTGGCTAAATTACTCCCAGAATGGCATCGGGGCACAGATAGACTGTCTGACCAGACACAGGACCTTGGACATAACCCTGTGCCCACCAGTATAGATATCATCCTATTTTCTAAAACTATTTAGATTAAGGTAGGCCAAAGAAAATTTTATAATCAGATTCTTTAGCAAAATTTCATGCTCCTGCAATAACTTTTGATGTTAGCTGTCACTTGAAACAGTTCAGAAATAAATCTATTTTTTTAGAGAGAGCACATTCCAATATTCTGACTCTCCATTTGCCTTCAGCTATTATCCGTAAGTAAATCCAGTAATTAGTAATTTCTTTCTATTTTCAGTTGCTTACACATCTATTTACTTCTAATGGAAGCGTTGAGTTAATGTATTTCACATTCGTATATTATTATTTAATCACCCTTGTCAGAATTATATTGACTCCATAAGACATAATTTTTACAAAGAATAAATAATATTATCTAGAGAGATGACTCTTGAAAAACAGCCTGCTTCCAAGGCACTAATTCCCATTCCTACTGAGAAACCATGCAGTATGAAATGAGCAGTTTGGGAGCTTAAACTGCAAAATTAATCATGTCACTGTAAGTGTCAGAAATGAAATAGCAGTGACTGAAGTACTTCAGTCACTTCGCTCCCTTTAGCTCTTGGGATTTACACAAATCTCAAGACCTCCATTGCTCAAGCTTTGTTTCTTCAAACTATCTTTTGCAATTTTCACCAGGAATATTTTTCTTGAGTAGGAAATGTAGGCTATTCAGCTGAGAGTAACTGGAGACTAAAATGGATTATTCATGAAGATCCCAAGGTTCTCAGACAATTCAACAAAAAGCACATTATCACTGTGCTTCTCCACGTGCAGCCCATCAGCGACAGAAACCAGCAGCAACACAGACCTATAAAAATCAAACTTGTAACCATGAGTGCTGATACTGTACACCACAGATTTCTGCACAAGTACAATGCTAACAGGAGGGGTGTAATTAGTACATCGTTAATACTGTAAAATAATGTCTGTGGTAGCTTGATTTGAAAAAAGGGGACATTCAGCTGAAAGACCCATGGTAAACTGCCTCTAAAGGATAATTAAAGTTGGTTTTATTCTATTTGTTACTGAATTTTAGCATTCCTTCAATTCAAGGTCTTGCAATTCAAAATGTACAAAGTATCTGATGTTCAATAACTCAGAAGGTTTATTGCTGTGATCTATCTCTGAGACATAATAGGAATTAAAGTGGTCATTTACCCAGGAGAGACGCAAACAGCCAATACTACAAACAGATTTAAAGTTTAGGCACAAATGTGACTAAGCCAATCACTAACCAACAGGGAGGGAGAATTTCTGATGAAGAGTTTTTTTCATAACTGACCACTATCTGATTTCATTTCTAAAGCTTCTGCTAATCTGGAGGTACTAACACAAGGTGCACCTGCTGCTTCTACCCAATATCATAATTCCTCTCTGTCGTGCCAATGTGAAAAATAGCCTGTAAAACTCAGCAAAATCACAGGCTTTTATCAGAGCTGTTTAAATCAGACTGCATATATTGTTTTTGTGGGGGGGAAAACCTCCAACAAACTGGAAAATAATGATTAAACGAAAAATAAATCAAACAAAAAGTCATATATTTTAAGATTTGAAGCACACAAAAGGTGAGTAAATCAGGGTCTCCATACCCACATCTGTGCTCAGAACAGGGACAAAAGTCAAGCGGTACAGAATGGGAGCCAGAAGCCTCTTTTACTTTCACACATGTAGGAAGAGTGTTACTCTTTATGGTGTTGCAGATGCCTTATGAAAGCCAAGTCTCATTAATAAACCTACAATGAGGGTGGTTTTGGCGCAGAGTAGCATTTTCATATGATATTCAGCGTAGCTGGATTTTGAAAGCATATCCATTTACTTTCTGTTTTAATAAAAATGTAGGAAATGTGTGGATAAACCAGTTGCAAATACAAACATGCTTTTTTGTTTAAAACAATGTGTGGATAAACCAGTTGCAAATAGGAACATGGTTTTTTGTTTAAAACAATGTGTGGATAAACCAGTTGCAAATACGAACATGCTTTTTTGTTTAAAACCCAGGAAATCTGGTAGAGATGTACTAAGGAAAAAGGTTCCTATTCAGTAGCACACACATGCCTAAATTTGCTAAGATTATTTATTAAAAATAACGCAAAAAAACATTTGGCTGCATTGACACTTACAACAACATTCAGTGATATCGTTTGACAACCTTGTACCACTGAACCTGTAATTTCATTAAAATTTAAGTAGAACTAATAGCATTTTTCCAAAAACGATCTATTACTGAACATAGGAGAGGATTAGAGGCAAAAGCAGATTGTACAGTCTGTTAATTTTAAGAGCCACATTTTCAATAGTAAAATGAAAGCTTTAGGATAAAATTGTACGCCTCTTTTTGCATATGCGCAGATGTTTAGACACCTTAATTAATATTTAGCTGCATAGGCAGGATTAGCAAGCAGGCCATGTTTATTCACACACCTGTGCTGACAGATGCCACGCTGCCTTCATTTGAAGTGTTGCTAGGTGAGTAAGGTGATTAAGCATCTGTGAGCAGAGCCAGACACACGAAGCTGCAGCTGCGTCTGCCTTCCCTGCACACGTCAGCCAAAGGCATCAGCACCTTCTCAACGCTGCCTTTGAGGCCAGCAGCCTCAAATCCTCGAGCAGAAAGGACCAGCACTAGAAGAACACTGGGGTTTACCTAACTAGCAGAAATTTCTTGTTGTTCTTCTAGATAATGTTTATAAAAAGTACCATGGGATACCAATTGATTCCATGGAAGCTGCTCAGCAGCCATTATATCACAGCAAATTTTGTCATCGTTGACAAACAAGGAAAAGTTTGACATGTCCTAACTAAATGAATGAAGCCACTTTTGATTCTCTACCTGAAATTTGTCCCCAAATCCATTCTTAGGCACTCACAGAAGGTGAAATTTTAGCCATATAGAATTTTCTATAGCAAATTCTCATTTTCATTGTCTGTATGGTTTCAGCTTTGTTAAATGATCCACAAAGCTAAGAGAACAGGAGGAATACAGAACAAATATTCCTCAGTATGCAGCATTGGTTTTCCTACTGTTATTTATTAATTTCTTCAGGGAGAAAACACAAAATCCTGTAGTGTTGTGGTGCAAGCATTATCTGTTGGAAAACATAATTTATGTTGGGGTCATTATTTCATTCATAGTCTTCAAAGGAGATGCAAAATTTACTCTTAGAATATTCTAAGTTACACATAAGCACAAAGTTGCCATTCTGCCAACATTGCTGTAAATACTTGTTAACTTAGGCATAATCTAACCTATTTTTTCTGTTGCAAGCATCATAGATTTCTAACAGGAAAAAATGTTGAAACTATTGAATTTGTAAAGCTGACAGATTTATTAAAGAAAAGGCCACAGAGCAAGTGATGGAGAAGGGATGGAACAAGCATTACAAAACTGACATTGCACTTAAGGTCCACAAAGAAAAGAAACTTGAAGGACTGAAGTGCTTGGGGCTCAGTCCTGTATTTTTAAAGAAATCACTTGTGCATTTTTGATACTGGTTGGTTAATCTGTCCCTGTGCTATTGAAGATTTTTCCGTATCTGTCCTCTTTACTTGAAGAAATTTTTAAAAATTTAAAAATATAGGCAATTCTATCCTAGAACCATTATTTCATACAACAGTCCTAAACCAGACTTTTACCTGTTACCTGTTCCAGCGTCAAGATCTTGCTAGTTTTAAGTGATTAAGAAATAAACCTGTTAGGATTCTTTTGGGAGATAAATTCACTTTCAAAACACATTTATTCCAGGAGCACTCCGCACGTGTCCCTAGGCCGTTTTGCCGCTGCTCCCGCGCAGGGATCGAGGGACTCCTCCAGGAGCCGAGCGCGGCTCCTGCCGCTCGCTGCCCTGCGCTTGCAGCCTGCGCTCAGAACGCTGGGGGTCACCCCAGCCGCGCTCAAGCAGCCGCGCCCTGCCGAGCGACGGGCACCGAGCCACGGGCACCGAGCGTCTCCATTCAGCCCACGGGGGCTGGTTAAACGGAACTCACTGCGGGCCTGCTGCGCAGCTCTCAGCCACCTCGGGATTTATTGTTTTACTGAAATTGCAGGTGGTGTTAGCTCGACTCCTATACGTGAACACAAACTAAAGCTATTACTGTTAAAGAAAAAAAAAGTAAGTTTTTTCTTAGCTCTGCTGGGAGAGAAAGGCGCCTAAATTCAAAACGCTGAAGTTAGACATTGCAAACTGTGAGACAGAAGGAGCACGGAGTCTGTTTCCCGGCTTCAGTGGCTCGGGATGCTGCACGTGTGTTTTGACTGTGTTCACCGCACCCTGGCAGAAGCCCGTGGGCCGGGAATGGTCGGGCTCTAGGCTTTCACCTTCCAGCAAGGTCTGGTGGAGCAGACTGGACTGGAGCGCTCCCGCGAGCTGCAGAGGCCAGCCCTCAGCCGCTTCCCAGGGGATGGGCTATTCCTGTGTAGCTGTCAGCCACCGAGGGGCTTCCAGGCGCGCAGTTCAGGAACGGCCCGGGCACGGAGCTCCGTGCGGGTCTGCGGTGCTGCAAGGACACGGCACCAGGGCCCAGAGAGCCCGGCCCGGAGCCGCGCTTCTTCACCGGCAAGCACCGCCTGACAGCCAGCCAGCCTGCCTGCCACAACTTCCCAGCCAGCCAGCCTGCCTTCCTGCCACACCTTCCCAGCCAGCCAGCCTGCCTGCCTGCCTTCCTGCCACAACTTCCCAGCCTGCCTGCCTGCCTTCCTGCCACAACTTCCCAGCCAGCCTGCCTGCCTTCCTTCCTTCCACACCTTCCCATCAGCTGCAGCTGAACGCGCTGCTTTCCTCACTCTGACAAGCATAGGAACACCTGCTGCTTTCTCATGTCTGTCCGTCCTCTACAGTCCTCGGGTCAGGTTCCAGAGAAAAGTCCTAACAGGCGATTTTCACAAGCCTATTTTAAAACCATTACTAATCCAGCAATATTTTTGGTGCTGAGGTAAGTTAAAACAATTATTAAGAATGCTTCTTGATCAATAACTCACAAAAAAAAATAAAAAAAGAAGGTGGGAAGCACAGTCACCAATATCACTCCAGCTACTTAAAAAAATAAAGCAAAAAAGCTCTGACTATAGGAATGAAAAATCAGGTAAAATTATTATTTTTACCCATTGCAGCACAGGTAGAAAGTCCAGTGAAATTTAATATCCATTGTACTGCTGCTGCCGTAATTAACTGCTGCTAGCATAAAAAAAAATTATCTACAGCAAATTAAATTGCATACAAAGGTCATACGATAGAGACACTTTGTAATAACTGGAAGAAAGTAAAACCAGGAAAAATATTAACGCCCCTGTAGAAGCTAATGCAACACCTAATGGTTCCTGTCTCCTGTAGTAGTTCCTGGCTGCCTCCTCCCTGGCAGACCCAGGTGCGCAGGTTTAATTCGCAGGGGCAGACACGGCCTCTGCGTTTCAGGCCGAAAAGTGAAAGTTTCAGGCTGAAAGTCTATCAAAGGAGAATTGCGATTTATTTCTCCTGCGCCGTCGCTGCGGAGCCGCGGCCGCCATTGCTGCGGGGGCGGGGCCGGGCCGGCG
>VWPU01014910.1:0-10943 GCA_013398955.1 Callaeas wilsoni | reverse complement strand
ATTTTTATATATAATTATATATTTAGATATAACTGATTCTCAAAACTAAAACAAAAGCTCACCTCTGCCCCTGTTTCTAAACTTCCAAAAATGCCTTAATCCCTACAACACCAAACTTCCAAAAATACCTTAAAACAATCCCTGCAACAATCTCTCCTCTCTGGGTGAAGCAAGGAGATGCTAAAGGGATTTCTCAAGGCAGATCTGACCTTTTCTCTCTGCTTCCATCAGGAGTGTGGCAAAATCATGGTTAATTTTGGTTTGCTCTGTTCTCCTCTGTGAGGATTAAACCCTGGGGCTCCTTCCAGTGAGGGCTGTGCCCTCATTAACTCTGGAGTCAATGATTTCTCCAGATGACTTCAGATTTAAAGTGTCCTGAGTGAGACAAGAATTTGACCCGTTTTTTTTTTTTTTTTAATAAATTATGGGGTTTTTTTTCTTTGCAGTGTCATCCATCTGAAGACTCCCTTTACTCACCCATCAATATTCACACTTTAAAGGCCAATTTCCATCAAATCCTATCCATGACATTTAGAAACTGGGCCCTCCAAATAATAAAAATACCCCAAATACAACAACATCTGCTCCATCCAGCCCTTTATTGGCCTTAGAGAAGGCCTGGAGTGATGAGAAGTTAATGGACAGCTCATTTCCAACTTCCACATTCCCATGTAAGTGGCTCTATGAATCCCCATTTATTGGGAACCTGGTCATGGAAGCAGTGACGAAACATCCACTGACCTCCACAGGATCCTCCCCTGCACACTTCAGAGGGCAAGAGTGGACTACTGGCATTTATCAACCTTTACAACCCATAGAATTATATATTTGTGTTTTCTTGGGCATGGAAAACATCCCCGAGTGTCCTCAGGCTCCAAAATTCCCACAGCAACCTCGGCTTTTCCCAGGGACACACCCTCAGGCAGCATCACAGCCCTGCAAGCAATAATCTGGCAATTCTCCTAACAACAAAACCTGGTGGAACGACAGAGAAGAATCATTTCTCTGCCAACTGATATTTCTTTACTCATCTGATGGAAACATAAAAGCAAAGTGACATGGCCAGTGATGGAGGGAGATGTTGCAGTGTCCCAGTGCGTGGAGATGAGCTGGAAGGGACAGAAAATTGTCTGGGGTGTGTGCGCTGCTGCTGGTGACCATGGCAGGGACTTCCCTGAGCAGAGGGGATGTGTAAAATGCAGGGGGTGTGAAAAGTAGGCTGTGTGAAATATAGGGGGTGTGAAATACAGGGGATGTGAAATGTAGGGTGTGTGAAATGTAGGGTGTTTAAAATACAGGGTGTGTGAAATAAAGGGTGTGTAAAATATAGGGTGTGTAAAAGGGTGTGTAAAATGTAGGAGGTGTGAAATGTAGGGTGTGTAAAATATAGGGTGTGTAAAATACAGGGTGTGTAAAATGTAGGGTGTGTGAAATGTAGGATGTGTAAAATACAGGGAGTGTGAAATGTAANATAGGGTGTGTAAAATACAGGGTGTGTGAAATGTAGGGTGTGTAAAATGTAAGGTGTGTAAAATATAGGGTGTGTAAAATTTAGGGGGTGTAAAATACAGGAGATGTGAAATGCAGGGTGTGTAAAACGTAGGATGTGTGAGATGTAGGGGGTGTAAAATATGGGGTGTATAAAATACAGGGTGTGTAAAATATAGGGTGTGTGAAATGTAGGGTGTGTGAAATCCAGGGTGTGTGAAATATAGGGTGTGTAAAATACAGAGGGTGTGAAATGCAGGGTGTGTGAAATACAGGAGGTGTGAAATGTAGGGTGTGTAAAATACAGAGGGTGTGAAATGCAGGGTGTGTAAAACGTAGGATGTGTGAGATGTAGGGGGTGTAAAATATGGGGTGTATAAAATACAGGGTGTGTAAAATACAGGATGTGTGAGATGTAGGGTGTGTAGATAATGAAGTGTAGGGTGTGTAAAATACAGGGTGTGTAAAATATAGGGTGTGTGAAATACAGGAGGTGTAAAATGTAGAGTGTGTAAAATGTAGGGTGTGTGAAATGTAGGGTGTGTGAAACACAAGGGGTGTGGAATACAAGGGGTGTGAAACACAGGGGGTGTGCAATACAGGGGTGTATCAGCCACAGGAAGAGCAGAAGAGCTGGGCCTTTGGGGAGTTATCCAGCTTCATTTGGGATGAGAAGGCACAGAAGCAGAGGCTGAGCCCCAGCTCATCCCCCCGCGGCCCCTCAGCTCTTCCTGGGTTTTCTGCAAACCCATCCCCTCCTCCAGAGGTCCAATCCCACCCGGATCTTGGCAGAGCAGCCTCCAAGGATCCACTCTCTGACCCAGCCCAGCTTTGCTGCTCTGTTCTTGGCCTTCCCCAAAACTGTGCTGTGAAATTCCCTGTGTGTACACAAACATTTATATACCAACATATGCACAGGTCATTGTATAGATATTTATATAAATATATATACGTGCAGGTTGAGACTGCAAATACAGATTGAACCAAACCCAGTATATTTTAAAAGAGAACAGAAGCTTTTAGCAAATGAAGGTTAAAGAGATCAGGTTGTCAATGAAATAGAAAAACTCCTATTAAAAAGCAAATTAAGCACTGCTAAGCGCAACCATTTTGATGTGGTTTCTGATACATCATTTTAAAAAGATTAAAAATTATTTTAAAATATTAAAAATTATTGAAAATATTAGAACTTATTTAAAAATAAGGAGGAAGCAGAACAACTTGTAGGGCTGACACTGAAAAAAATGGAACCAGCAAACCCCACAAAGCAGAGCTCTCCTCAGAGCAGAAACACATCATGGAGAGAGGCTGTTTGACCATTCCATTTGCTGACAAAATTATCCAGATCAAGATCATTAGGCCGAGAGAGTAGATGAGATTTACAAGAAAAAGGAACTGTAACATGGAAAAATAGAGGTGAAGGGTTTTATTTGAACTGCCAAATTGCCATTTATTATTTAAACACCATGATCATCAATTGGCTGGATGCCAGAAGTAGCCTGGAAAGAGGAGATTTTAAAAAAACTTAGACATGAAGCTGGAGAGGAGATCAGCAGAAGGATAACAAAAACCAGCGCAGAATGCTGTAAATTGAAAGAGCAGGTTTGGATGGGATATTGGGAAAAATTGTTCCCTGTGAGGGTGGGGATGCCCTGGCACAGGGTGCCCAGAGCAGCTGGGGCTGCCCCTGGATCCCTGGGAGAATCCCAGGCCAGGCTGGATGGGGTTGGAGCAGCCTGGGACAGTGGAAAGTGTCCCTGCCATGGCAGGGCTGGAATGAGATGAATTTTAAGGTCCCTCCCAACCCAATGAGCCTGTGCCATCAATGCTCTCCCTGTGCCATGGGCTCAGCAGCAGCAACATCCTCAAAATACCCAGAAGCTGCATAATTTATAAATTAAATAATATATAACGGCTAGAAATGCAGACTCAGAAAATGTCCTTTCATCCTTACTCGGAGATTTGAGTGTACACACACACGGATGCTCACACAGGGGGATAAAAATGCACTTTTTCTGATGGCAGGAGTTTTCCCTGTCTCCTCTGATAGCATGGCAAGCCAAAATAATTCAGTATCATGTTGGAATAGATCTGTTGTGAGCAGCAATGCATCTGGGGCTGTGATAACATAAACAATCCCAAGCAAAATTTTATTTCTCCAGGGAATCTCCCTGTTTAAGCTGCTTTTCCTTATCCTTCAAGGATGTGGCCTGCATTCATCTGGAGATAACTTCTCTCAACTCTAAAGCACATTTGTGAACTTCACTCAAAAGCCAGGGCTCCTCTGAGTTATTAAACCATCAAAGCCCTCTGTCAGTGCCCGTATCGAGGTTACTCATCAAGTGATTAAAGCAGTTGAATTTCCAGCTGCAGCAGGAAAAATGCAGCGCTGGCACCCATTCTGTGAGATCCAGAACGATCCTGGGTGGGTTTTACAGGTGAGAGCTGTGCCGAAGCGCTGCTAATTAAAAGGCAACTGATGGAAAAGGAACTCAAGATGTTGTTCATAACGCTATGAAAAGAGAGCTGGTCCAGGCTTCTTTCCTCTGAGGAAATTTATCTTTCATTTCATTTAAAAGTATTAAAAATCCTCCATTGCTTTGATTTAGCTGAGTTCCTTTAGGTTTGGAGGCTGAATGTGCTTCCAGGATGGGAAGTGCCCAATCAGGAACAACGCTGCCTTTGCTCTGAGCAGCCAGCAGCTGTTCTGATCCTGAAAAACTCTGAAACCAGGGAGTACAAAGTCCCTAAACATTCCATACACATTCCATGACTTTTTGACTTAGAATTTTGCCAGCACACAGGGAGAGAGCTGGAAGAACTATCCTCGTGCAGAACCGAGCCCTGAGGTGAGTTTAACTCCTGTGTTGGACCCACCTTGAGTGAAACCCTCGGTCTGGTGGAACATTTCACCTGCCAAGAAAGAATTCCAGCACGGAGCATCCTAACATTGTGGAAAAGACAGAAATTTGACTTCTCTCTAATTTCTGTGGAGCTGCAACTTCAGCGTTGATCTATTTGGGGTTTTTTTGTTTTTTTGGTTTTTTTTTAGCTGTTCATGGCCTCAAATTCACCTAAGACCTCAGACTTACCAAATCTTTCTTCCAGGAGCAATCTAGAAAAGAATCTCTCATTTTGGGCCAATCTCCTCCTGGAATTTTCTGTCTCCCTCCGTGTTTTGTGGAGGGTGACCACTCAGTTATTTGTTACTCCATCAAGCAATGCTAATTCAGTAATGATCACTGCTGCTCCAGCTTGTTACGTTCTGGAATCGGGCATCCTTAATTAGTTTCCTTATTGCAACCAACAGAATTATTCATGTGCTTATCTGTGTGTCTGAGCATTTGGCTGTTCAGAAACTTATTTTTAAAATGCTAACCAACAGCTGGAGTTAATGTTACGTGAAAAATATTAATTGAACTGATATTTTCAGTAACTCTTCACCTCCTGAATTTCCGCGTTTGGATTTGGATCACCCAGACTTGGCTTTTTAAGTGCAAGCTACTCTAGCAAAAAGTGAATTATTCAACGATTATAAGTAAATATATGAGTGTGCATATATAAAAATATATATATTTGCAAGCTGTTTTTAATAGGCAGAGGAAAGTTGGAATTTGCTGCAGAAACCTTTGCTATAGAAACCTTTTCCTGAAAGAGAGATGTGTTAAAATTCATTCAAGAAATCTTGCTGACAGCTTCAGAGAATTCTATCCCTGTTTCTATTTCGGGCTGGTTTGTGAAGGGTTTATCAGGTTTGTGAAAAGCTAAAAGATGGTGTTGTGCATTGTGTGGGGATACAATGAATTCAGCCTTCCTGTTGCCATTCAGGCTCGTGCAGAATGGTACAGAATATTTCAGCTTCATGATGGGCTGGGGCTCAGCAGGCAGCACCTGAGTTTTGTTTAGGGAATGAAAAAAAATTATGTCTTTGAATGAAAATGAGGTGTTGGGGCACAACCAAAATAAAATAATAATTAATGTTATTAACATCTCTAACATGCCAAGGCAAAAAATGCCTTTGGTAATAAACAACATCAATTGTGCTTCTGGATTAAAAAAATAACCTCAGAAAGCAGGAAAGAAATAGAATAATAGAATCCCAGAATGGTTTGGGGTGGAAGGGACATCCAGTGCCATCCCTGCCATGGCAGGGACACCTTCCACTGTCCCAGGCTGCTCCAAGCCCCTCCAGTCTGGCCCGGGACACTTCCAGGGATCCAGAGGTAGCCACAGGGAAGAATTCTTTCCCAATAAACTCCATTTTTCACAGGACAGAGCTGGGCTGGAGCTCAGCTTGGGAGGAGTTCAGGGTGGAGGTCCAGCATCCCCAACCTGCACCTGCAGAGCCTGACTGCCACGGAGGTTCAGCACGGCTGTGCTTGAGGCTGTGCAGGGGAAAACGATCCGAGTTATTTCAGCTTCTTCAACAAAGCCCTCCCAGAGAAAGAAATAACCCCAAGCAGAACAAAACCAACTCTTCCTCCCCAAACCCCAAAATAAAGCAACCACAGGGCTAAAATCTTTTTTAATTACATTGATGATTGGCTTATTTTAATCATCTTTAGACACACTAGGAAAACATTTTCCTTTCAAACTGAACAAAACATAGAGTTTTAGATTACTTGTACTTATGAAAGGAATTATGTGATGTGATGTGCCAGCAGGAGACAGGATATGCCAGCCCAGGAGATCTTTTCCCTCTTCTGTTTCCCTTTCAGTGTTCCTGTGTTCCTACTTAGGAGCCTGCTCCAATAAAAGTAGTGCTCATAATATGCAATTCCAGATTACTTTAATGGTGCCAAAAAGATAACCAATGAATAATCATAATAAAATATACGTAAAGGGGATCACAAATCTCACTGATGCAGAACAGGAAGAATTTATTATCAAAGTGCTGCTAACGACTTTCTGCCTGTCCCTTTGAAAATGGCACTATCCCTTGGAAATCCCATTCATAAATCCACAAGCAGCATGGAATTCCAGTAGGAAATAAAGCACTTTTATTCCAACGTATTCCAGCACGTTAATGCTGTTTGTTCGAACATGAACTGCAGGAAACACCGCTCCGAAACACAGACAAGGAGCGACCTCAGTGTGGGGGTTTGGAAAGTTCCGGGCTTACAAGCCAAAGCTCAGCTCACAGACAGCTCAGGTTAGGAAAAACCAGACCCAGATGAAACTCCTGAGGCAATGGAAGCGCTGCTGCTGGGAGCAGAGCATCCCTTCCCTGTGCTGGGAGCGGCAGCGGGGCAGGAGGGCACTGCGGGGCACAGGGCCATCCAGCAGCTGCTGCTAAAGCATCGTTTTTCCTGGGAGCTCCCACCGAAGCCTTTCTCCAAGTGCCTGCCCCTCGTGGCTGCCTCTGCTGCCATTTCCCTCTGAGTGCTGCTCTCCAGCACACTCGAGTGATCTGCTCTGCCTGGAGGGGGAGAGGAAGCTGCTGAATTCCTAAATATTGCCACTAAACACGCTGGCTGGTACCGGGACTCTGGAAATAACTGGAAGTCTCCTTGTTTCATATTCCCATAGCTCTGCTGAAGACTTCTGCTCGGTGCAGCTGGAAAAGGTTTCTTGTGCTACCCAGCATTGCCAGGACAGATTTGGCTGCCTCGTGTCCAGAGGTGCTCATTCCCTTTTCCTCTTCTTTTAAAGGAAACCAACCGATATTTGTAGAGAACCAGAAGAGGAAACAATAGAGGTTTATGAGTGAGAAAAAAACGGGGACCTCAGAACTCCATAGAATCTCAAATGGTTTGGGGTGCAAGTGACGTAAAAAATCATCCAGTGCCACTCTCTGCCATGGGCAGGGACACCTTCCACTGTCCCAGGTGCTCCAAGCCCCGTCCAACCTGGCCTTTGACACTGCCAGGGATCCAGGGGCAGCCCCAGCTCCTCTGAGCACCCTGTGCCAGGGCCTCACCACCCTCACAGGGAGGAATTTCTTCCCAATATCCCAGGTAGACCCTGCCCTCTGTCATGTGGAATCCATGCCCCCTTGTCCTTCCCGTGCTGGGGACTGCAGAATCAAATGGTTCTTCTTTGGGAAAAAAAAAATTCCAAAAAATCCTTTATTACAGATCAGAGCAATTGCCTCTGAAAAAAGAAAAGATTAATTAACTGCAGCTCCTGTAGGTCCTGGGGAATGGGAGGTTGTCACGCCCAGCCCAGTTCCTGAGACAAGAAGTGAAGGATCAGCCACCTGGAACGGCACCACCGGGAAGGCTCCGGAGCCACGGACGCGGCTTCCGTGGGAAACCTCACGTCTCTCTCAGCTGCAGTTCCCTCAAAATATTAAAAGGTAAATGAAGGTGACCTCTGCTGAACATAACCTTCTTCAATAATCAAGGAATTCCCCTCTCCATAGTTCACCTTTAATTGTAATTTCGTATTTTTTAATAATTCTGTTAAGTGCCTGATAAAGAAGAAACAGCAGCTTCACCATCTAGGATGATTGAATTGCTGGAATGACAGAAAGAGGAAAAGAAAGGAGGAAATATGAAGAATTGACTGATTTGGGATCAATGTTCAAAAATCTATATGGATCCATAAATGCTGTCTTGGTATCTCCATAGCTGTATGATTTATCTCCATTATCAGTGTGCTGATTTATAAGAAAGCAGGTTAAAGTTGCCTGTGTTCCTAAATAAACATTTTCATCTCATCCTTAGCCCTGGACTTCTTTCCCTTTTCCTTTTGATCTCCAAGATCCTGGGTTGGGTAAAACACCATTGTGAGTTGAGAAATAAAGAAGCAAAAACAGGAAATGCCCAAAGCAGCTGGGGGTGCCCCTGGATCCCTGGCAGTGCCCAAGGCCAGGCTGGACAGGGTTTGGAGCAGCCTGGCACAGTGGAAGGTGTCCCTGCCATGGCAGGGGTGGCACTGGATGGGCTTGAAGGTCCCTTCCCAACCCAAACCATTGTGGGATTCCACATCCATGAGCCGAGAAAGAACACAGACACTCCTATTCCAGTTTGATGGTGAAAGACCGATTTTTGGGTTTTCCACCTTGCTCTTTCTTCCATCTCCGGGAACCCAGTGATGAGGATGAGGAACAAACACGGCTGCAGTGACTGATGGCCTCTCCCACCGACTCTGATGCATTTGGTATTCCTGCCCTGCAGCCTGGGAAGAGTTTAGTCCGTGATTTAACATAATTCCAGCTCTGGCATGTCAGGCTTAACGCAGCTGATGCTGTCTTTGAAAGTCAGGGCCCACAACGAGCACGTGGATGTCTCACTGCTTAAAATGAGACATCTAAATCCACCTTACACATCCAAATAAGCCAGAGGAGTTCTCAGAATGCTGAGAATCTGTAACATCCACAGCCCCAGTGAGACCTGGTGATCTCCAGCATCTTTAGGAACAGAGAACTCTGATTAGTACCAAAATAGTTGTGAAATGCCTGGTACCCACACTTGAGTATCTTCCTCAGAGAACTCTGTATTTCATCCCCTGAAATGTTTTCATTTCCTGGAATAGCTGTGTTTATTACTTTAATAAACTGAATTAGGAAATATGGTTATTGGTTTCCTAACTAGGCTGAATTAAGTTTCATTAAAAAATAAAATCCAGGATTCTAGTTTATACTTGGTATAAATGCACTTAAAATGTTAGAACAACCATACTCCTTTCCCTTTTTCTTTTAATATGTAGATAAAAAAATTCCTTCCTGCATTAAACCCAGAGCTATTCCCAACATTTCAAATAGACTAAAATATCATAAATAAAAATTTTAATTAAAACACCTGATATATAATATTTCTGGACTTATTACGTGCACTATTTTTTTCTGCTTGCTGTAGATCACAGAATAAGATCTGTAAAATATCCTTATTAAACCAGCAGGGTGATGCTCCAAAGATATCACCTGGTGGGGTGGTGGTGGCCACAGTCCCTCCTCTGGAATTAGGGCAGTGACAGGGATGTGGCTGCAACATCCCAGCAAAATAAAAGCCAGGAAGGAGCAGGACAGAGGCAGCTCCACGGCCTGAGCAGGGATAACCCAGCCTGACACATCCAAACTGCCCGGGATCATCCCTCCTCACCTGGGGAGCAGCAAAGCTGATGTAGCAAAGCTTTTTTTGGTGGAAATCCACGATAAGACAAAGTTTCTCCATTAACTGCAGCCCTCCTGTGAGGTGGCTTTGCTCCCACTGAACTTGGAAAGGCAAAGTTCCTGCTCTGTGAAGAGCTCTCAGCTTCTCGCCTCCCTCACAAGCCAATTCCAGCTGCATTTATTAATGACGAATCACTGAAGCACCAGCTGAGTCTTTTAGCTACACTTTTATCCCAGCAAATTGGTGTTTAATTGTCTGAGTGAAAAAAAAACAAAAAAGAAATGTGGGTGGACACTGTCCCAAAGATAAAACCCCATCAATTCCCATCACAGGAAGAGATAAAATGCTGTTTATTTCCACACAGGAGCCTGTTCAGTGTACTTTTAAAAGCCACAGAGCTGTTTTGAACTGTGGGTGGGTTATTGAGGACTAATTTCCACTTGCAAGGTTTTCAAATGACAGATTATCTCCCACAAAACCGATTGTGGAGCTGAGCTGAAAAGGTTCCCTGAGCTGAAAAGGTTTGGTTACCTCTAAATATAACGGCAGATTCACTAATGTTCGACTCGTGTCATGAAAATTACTGTCTGCGTGTCACAGGGAAGTTCTGCAAACTCCTTTTCCACATTCATAATTAAATCACTGCTCTTTCCACTTGCCTAATTTGAATATTGCAGGGGTATAATACGGGAGAAGAGAGAAAGCATCAAAACCACTTCGTGTGACAGAAGTTAACAAAAGAAGAAATCCTGAAAAAGCTTTGAGGGCTTTAATAAGTCACTAAATGACCAAAGCCAGACGAAGTGCTTAGCGCTGGGAAGTCAAGCTGTGCCAAAGCCCTGTCTGCAAATGTTGAAAGCTTAACGACACAACCGCTTAATTCTTTGTTTAATTCTTTGTCTCCTCGCAGCCTTTTCTCTTTCCAGCTCGGTGGAAGGGGACACACAATGCAGCTTTAGCTAAGCCACCTTCCAGGGAGCCAGGAGAGCCAGCCCGCTGAAGCCAGGCACGGGATGTCTGCCAGAAGGCACTTGCACACAGCAGGATGCGGGGAAATTGTTGTTGCTTATATTTTATAACAAATCGCACGACTTTCCTGCACCCCAATCCAGCCCGAAGCGCATTCTGTCCTCTGGTGGTTTATCAAAAGTTAGAAAGGGTAAATTATGTATCTAAAGTGAATAATCTGTCAGAGAGCGTAGGTTCAGAAATCACAGGGTCTTAAAATGCAGATTTTCCTGAGTCTCTGAGCGTCTCCAAGGTGCACTTGTGGAGGCAACAGCTCAATCCACATTCCCAGGTGATGCGTGGCACAAACAGAAATGCAGTAAATCCCAAGGAAATGAGAAGACATTCGAGAACAAAATGCTTTTTTGAGGTGAAAGGAATGAGGGACTT
>VWPU01014909.1:0-39806 GCA_013398955.1 Callaeas wilsoni | reverse complement strand
GGTTACAGCACCAGGAAGGCTTTGGTAGGGAAATGTCATGTTCCAGGCTCAATCCTCTCAGCAGCAGCTCGGAGAAAAGGTACAATTGGTCTGGGTGGGTTGGGTTTTGGTGGTTTTTGACCCCAGGTTGCACATGTGCAGAAACTGCAGTGCCATCAGCCCACACTATCTTCTGGTCCATCCAGGGATTTTCCATATCTGGGTAGGAGAGCTCTGTTTTCTGGGAGGACGAGCTTTTCATGACTTTTCAAATGAAATGAGGTGTGAAAAACCCAAACAAAAGCCCCAAAACAAAACCAAAAGCAAAACAAAGAAAAGCACACAAAACCCCATTTTTTAAAAAAGAAGAAAACCAAACATAGGTACCCGTACAAAGGAGTTGGTCTCTCATCAAAGCAAACGTGATCCAGTCCGGCCATCAGGGTGACCTCCACTCAGCCCCCCCCAGTTTGTCCAACTTCTCTCCTGTCTAAACCACAAACAGCTCTTATCACCAGGGAACCAGAGACTTGTGGCCACGTCAGGATGTTACATCCTTGTATCTGCTCAACTTTTTGCAGTGTTTTATCAGGCTTCACAGAAAAAAATCTCCCTCTTCTCTGTAGCCCATCCCTCCCTTCTGTACAATGCTTGCAGGGCAGCTCAAGCAAGGCACACATTGTTTAGGAAGGCTCCTGAACATCACTAGGGTGCCATTTTTTATGTGCTTTCAGCCTTTTCTGCCTCTCTTACCCCACTTTAACCCCATTTGTAAAGAAGAGAGAGGAGCATAACAAACCATGTGAACAAGTTCACTGAAACGTTGAGTTTTTGCTTGCTAGCTTTTCAAGCTGCAATGGGTGCACCTTAGTACTTTAGTCTGTTCTTTCTAACCAACATAATAGTATCCAAAATGCACAAAAATATACTTTAAAAACAAAAGCCTAAAAATCAACACGGTCTTCCAGAAACAAATGAAAACCAGTCAACCAAGAACAAACTGATTTGAGCTGTGTCTGAGTGCTACATCTCTTTGATGGAAATCACTAGACCTTGTGTGTCAAGAGATTTGTCAATTGCTGCTTCAGTGCTGTCATAACTCAAAGAGGATGCTGAAAATTTGACAGCTCCTGGTTTTTCAAGGGAGCTCAAGGATTTTGTATCTCTGCCTCCAATAAAAGGAAGCAAACGAAGAGAAATCTGGAAAGCTTACCACTGAAAAGCCGCTACCTTGACATTTCAAACATAAATGCTGAAAAGAGGTGCAGTATTGTGAAGGACTCTGTGATTAAAGTTGAGGTAATTTTAAGCGTTGCATGCACTAAAGGGCTTTTCCCATGTTATTTGAATGCCTGGGAAGACCAGTGTTCATTGATTCCATTAAAACATAAAGGGTATGCAAGCAATCACTGGTCAGTGTGCAGCCATCCAACTCTTTTCAAAACAAGTGTTATAATTTGACTCAAAAAAAGTATTGCAGAGCATTCTTTGCATCTCCCTCAAACGGACACATAAATAAATACACAAGAGTGTCTTGTACCTCATGAGAGTGGCAATTTTCTCCAGGTTACAGTATGAGAATCTTGAGTATCTCACGAGTAATAAATATATAAAAAAATATTTAGCTACAGTTTCCATACACTGATTTTCAATTCCTTGACGTTACTGAGACAGCTAGAGTTTAGGAGTTACTGTCATGGTTGGGTATAAGGAAGGATGTTCATGTACTTGTTTTTCACTTGTGACACATCTTCTGGGATGTTAGCCTAACTGATCAAGAAGCCTCTGTAAATTTGCTATTTCAACACCTTAATTTCTTCAGTGTAACACCCTCAATACTGTCAGCATCCAAATGAGATGTTGTTAAGCACTGCAGAAAACATCACAGATGTTTGAAATGATGATTTTGATAATAAAAGTAAAAAATACTTAATCAAGGCCTGAGATATCCTTGGGGAGTTTGCGTTTTGGGGGTGTTTCTGCATTCCTTGATCACTTCAAATGTCTACTGCCTTCAGGGAAGACAGAGAAGAAGAGCAGGGTAAGATTAAGAGAATTTGACATGACTGCTAAATGCAGAGGGAGTCCTCTCTGACTGGTGTGAGGCTCCCTAAGAAACAGGCACATGGTCAGGTGCACACACTCTGACCCATGGGAGATACTATACACACTGCCATCTCACGACCTCCCCCGAAAGGAAGGTGCTGAACACACTTAGCACTGTGCTTTGGGTCAAATGACCTTCCCTGCCACTCACTTGTGTCTTAGTAATGTGTTGGGGTTTTAGGAATTTTCCTTTTGTGGTTTTTTTTCCCTCTTAAGGAATTTTCCCCATACGCGTTGCTAAGAGACAATAACTACTGGATACTTAACAAAGACAAAAGAAGTTATCAGCTCAAGGGAGGGGTTCAGCTGGCTACTCTCTCTTTACCTGAGGTTTCCCGTGTAGGGGAGAGATACCAAAAGGTTTGAGACTGGGAAAAATGGGGTTGGGTACAGCTCTTAGCTTGGTCAGAGCTGCTTCTTGGGGAAGGGAATTCACTGCCACCACCATAGTCCAGCCCAGTTCTGCTTCTTCGGCTGTGGAATGAGCCTTTGCTTGTGAGAGCAGCCTCTGAACTAGGACCTTATTAACACCGACCTCACTAAAGAGGGACTTTTTCACCATCTGCCTGGGTGCCCTCGATCCTGAGCCTGCCTCTCCCTGCCCTGCTTGGAGCCAGGCTGCTGCTGCCCTGCCCCGCCGCCTCTTCAGCGCTGCTCCCAGCCTTCACCGCACTACAGCCCCGCACCTCCTGCCTGCCGAGACCTCCCGGGCTTCCCACTATGGCTCCAGAGTGTGATACATCTCCTCCACCACCCCAGGATTTTTGCTCGTCTCTGCCATTTCAGCTTGCCGCTCCCGGGAGTTCCGCTGGGGCACCGGGCTCAGCTGCCCCTGGGGTTTTTTGGGGCAAGCCTCTCTCCCATCTCATCTCATCCCATCCCATCCCGTCCCGGTCATGCCGGTCTGTTAGGGAAGATTGTTTAGATTAATTCTGCCTCACGTAAAAGCAAACCCATTCGTGGGGTTGTTTTTGCTCAGGGACCAGGTTGCACATGGTGGGTAATGCAAAACAATGGAGTAACACATTGTGTACCCCAGGGAGATTTGATTTTAGGTGAAAACCGTATGTAACGTTGAAATTTCCCTCCTGCGCTCTCTCCGAGTTCGTGCCAGAGCGCCCCCTGCAGCCGCGGGGGAACCATTGCACCTGCCCTGCGCACCGGGAGCCACCAGCGCCCCTGCCGGCTGTGACCGGAACTGCACCAAAGGGGAAAGTGCCTGCGGCCGAGACGGCCGTCACTGGGTTCTGGTTCTGTTTTGTGGTTAATGTCAGAGTTGGTGTTGGTTTTGCCTTACTGGATATACTACTAAAGAACTGTTATTCCTATTCTCATATCCTTGCCTGAGACCCCTTTAATTTCAAAATTATGACAATTCAGAAGGAAGGGATTCACATTATCCATTCCAGGGGAGGGTCCTGCCTTTCTTAGCAGAGACCTGTCTTTCAAACCAAGACATAATGTCAATTTCAATTGGTTTTATCCTAAATGATTTTCTAAGTAGGGAAGACTTGAATAAGAGAGTGAATGACACTGGGAAACAGGGAAACAGACACACCAGGAGTTAGAAGAAGTTAGTGCTTGACATAAAAGGCTAGTGGGAGAGAGGACAGGTGATTTCCAGCCCTCTTCCTTTACAACATACTCCGACTGAGACACAAATAAATACATGAATCTGTTTAGATAAATAATATGCTATCATTAGACCAAGCAGGAAAGAAAGTCAATAAAGCAGGAAACCAAATGGGATTCAATGAGGAAAGCAGATAAAGGGACACTGAGGCAGGGCCACTCAGATATGTTTTGTCCAGACCTCTTAAAACTTCTTAGCAGAGACCTGCCAAATTAAAAAAACAAACAAAAAAACAAAACAAAACAAAAAAAAAAAAAAAAAAAACAAACCAAACCAAAAAAAAATGGTCTATTTTTCAATCATTCATTTTCAGAAAAAATATTCTATTTCCATAAGCCTTTCATTACTATGTGATTCCATGGTGAGTTTTTGAGAGAGTACCACTGTCCTAAGTAAGTAATTTTTCAAGGCCCTCAGCTGATGGTGGTGAGATTCCTATGGTATTGAGCATCTGGGTTTTTTTAAGCTACAATCAAAAGTATAGTTAACAGCCCAAGTATCATGCCGCATGCAACTCTGTTCATGGTAGAATTTGTTGCCAGCCTTTCATGACTTCAATCAGTTTCAGGACCAGTCAGCAGGCAGTGACTGTTCAACTTTTAGAAAATACAGAAGCAGCAAGCAAATAAAGTAAAATGATGACCAAGTTGCTGTCCACGGTGCCCAGACTCTCATTTCTCTGACTAACAGCCGTGAACCTGTTGTAGATATTCCCATTGCCAAACACTGAAATGTGATGCTGTGTCAATAATATGGTCATGAAGCAAGAAAAAAAGAGCAGCTCTTCATTCCAGAGCTCTGCCACTCTCTGTGACTCTATTAAATTTATACTGGCCAGCTACAGCAACAACAGCAAAGCAGAACTCGGGGTTTATTTCATTGTTTGCTTCTTTGGGCCTCGGTAAACCCTTCTGCCAGAGAGATTCCTTTGGAGCAAACAGCCTGAAAAAATGAGATACAGATCTGTATAGAACGAAGAATCCAAGCCTGTGCTGGGGTGCATCCTCCAGTGACAGTAATTTTTGCTGCCACAGTGATGTAACTATGTCAGTGAAATGAAGATGCCTTTGATATCAATGGATGTCAAGCTGGGTTTGGGAAGAGCAAACAATCCCAGGGGATGAAATCTCTGACCAATATGCCTGGGACTGAGTATGCAGTGCATTCCTCAGGTGTTACTATGAAACTTTGCAATGCTTTCCAGCAAACTGCACAGCCCTTCAAAGTCTAGTCTCTCCTTGGAAAAGTCACTTTCCAATTGTAAAATGTCCATTGCAACTTGCGGCACACAGAAGTTTGATACCTTTTTTTAAACAAAAATAGACCTATATATAAAAATAGACCTATATACAAAAATAAACTGAAGTAGGCAAAGAAATACCCCAAACTATTAATCTGCACAGTTGGAATGAGAAGCATATACTATGAGATGTGCAAATGTGTGAATGAATTTTAATGATTTTAATGAAGAAAACATTTTGTATTGGAAGGAGTCCATTCTAATCCTGCCATTTCACTAAATACAGTGACAGATATTCAAAGCAAATGGCTAATTTAAGGCATTTCCCAAGCTGAGTTTTACTGATTCCTGTGTAATCAAGCTCATAACAGAATTGCTTAAATGAGTCAAAGAGTTATTAAACATTTCTTTTATTATTTCTATAGATATTTCAAATATCATTGACGGAGAAATCTTTGCTTCCTGATCTATAATGAAGCATACTTTGCTGGCACATGCACCTTTGTACTGGGTTTGACTGGGACAGAACTAATTTTCTTCAGAGTGGGTGATATGGGGCCTTGTTTTGGATTTCTGCTGTACACAGAGTTTGTAATACAGAGGCGCAGAACTTGCACAGTCAAGATCTTTTCTGTTTCTCACACCTCCCCACCAGCTGGATCAGTGGCAGCTTATTCATGGGGTTATACTGAGCTCCTCAAACTGTGTGTGCCTTTGCCTACTGAACTGTCTTTATCTCAACCCACAAGTTTTCCCACTTTAACCCTTCCAATTCCCACTGCCATTCCACTGGGAGGGGTGTGAGCAAGTGGCTGTGTGGGCCTGACCTGCTGACTGAGGTTCAACCACAACAATTACCAAAAAGACCCTTCATCACAGTGATTTTGTTCCCACTGTATTTCTTTTTCTTGACGAAAGAAAGAAGATTCTAAAAACTCCCAAGCCTCTCAAAATTTATTGAAATACATACTTATTTTCAAATCTAATTTCTGGTTGGAGTGTTTAGCCAAATATCCATTAGCCAATGAAAAAAACTGCCTCTTTCAAGTGTCATCAGATTTTTCCTGTCTTTGTGGAGGTATGTGGTGTCAGATTTTAGCAGCCTAGAATTCAAACCTGATACTGAGGAAGAAGTTCACCTGTCAGGTGCTTCCACAGCTTTGCAAATAAATTCCTGTTTCTGCTTGTAAATTCACTTGCTTCATCCACTTTGAGCTCTTGTAAAGTTCTCCCCTCATAATACCTAGAATTTACCATGCTTTGACATCACTTTTCGTCATCAATCTGCATTTTTGATGAACTTTGTGTTTACATTCGTTTTAGTTATTAAGAAACTGAAGCAAGGAAAAGTGAAATTACTCGAAGAATAGCTAAATGAGAAAGAGAACTCCTAGCCCTAATCCAACCTACTGATCTACTTGTTGTACCCAGGATTCCCAGAGGACTGAGGAATTATGCTAAAGACTATGTGGACAAAGTTTACAGAAGTTCAAAAGGCAAATTAACAATTATATGGAGAATAAATTCCATTCCCCTTGTGTTCTTTCACTATGAAGAGGGTTTTTTTGCTTAAGAAACCATTCAACCTCAAAGTACTGCAAACGTGGGAGGGCATCTCACTCTAAGTATCACTTTGTTCTTTCATGCTTCCTGGAAAGTTTTACTGGTTGCTGTCAGGCTTTTTGTTTGAGGGTAGTGTTGCCATTTGTATGCTACTGTAAGTTCTTTTGTGGGGAAGTGCATTAATCTATTCTCAACATTAAAGCAAGTTTGTGCACCATCTTCCTGCCCTGAATAGACATGATTACACAATGAACACACACCCAGTTGTTTTCTCTTTGGAAAAAGGACCTTGTATGCCTTTCTATCAAAAAAAAAAAGTGAGGCTGAGCTTAATAAAAGTATAAGCAGATTTTGGAGAGGTGATATTAGGACATCCTTAGAAATGCTGCTATTTTATGTGGATTAAGAGTCTGAACCCATAAGACATGACACACCTTCTCCTCAGCACACAGCTGATCTTTTGTGCCTGAGACTCCCACCAGGTGTTTCCATCAAAAGCCTGGCCCTGGCCACTCAGTCCCTCCCCCACAGACACAGGGGTGCTGTTTGGAGTCCCAAGGCCATCTCTGCTGCAGGCTGAACCAGCCCCAGCCCCAACTCCTGCTGCAGTGCCCTAGTGCAGGAATATTGTTGAGACTCAACTGAAAGCTTTGCCTCTGTGCCTCTATTGCGTAACAGGAGACAACAAACTGCACGTGCTAAATACACATCATTAATAGGGTAGGTATGCTTTGCATTTGCCATGGCCTACAGAGGACCACTGAGGTGAAAGACTGTATTTTGGGTGTTGGTGTGGCTTTTTGTTCTGGTTTGTGGTTTTTTAGTTGATTGGTTGGTTGGCTGGCTGGTTGGTTGGTTGGTTGGTTGGTTGATTGGCTGGGTTTTGTGTTGTTTTGGGGGTTTGGTTTGGTTTGGTTTGGCTTGGTTTGGTTTGGTTTAGTTTTTTTCCCCTGTGGGATGACTCAGCCAGTCTAATTTTCTGAGACCAGCTATTGAAGTGCAAATAATTTTTTAGAACTTTGCAGATAAAGCTATTTCCAGATATTTTCACTAGGAAAACATCTGGAAAACAAGGAAGGGAGTTTTGATGTGAGCTGCATTTGGGGTTTCTGTTTCTTCTTTCCAACCATTTTTTCTTTGTCTGCCTTCTTTCTCTCCCTTTTTCTTCCCTCCTATCAGACCAGAGCAGTAATGGCATCACAAGTGCAGCCACTTAGAGTTTACTGGGAAGGTATTTGGTTCAGTTGTTAGGTGCAAGTCCATGACAAAGCTAGTGACGTTTGGTCAGGTTTTCCCTGTCAGCACAAAGAACTAATTTTCACATATTTCTATTTCTATTCCTATTCCTATTCTTCCAACTCAGAGCAGTCACTAGAAAGAGGGATATTTTTCTGAAGAACCTAACAGATTAAATGCACTATTTAATTAGAATAAATTTCTCACCATCAAAAGTCTAATTTTCTTGGCAATAAATGAACCGTCCCCAATTCAAATTTGTTTTGCCTTTGAAGGTAATTAATAAGTGATTTCCTTGAGCTGTTTCATCCTATTTTCTCCTCCTGTCCTGTTAAGGAAGGGGAATCTGAGATTAGCTGCATGAGCACTTGGCTGGCAGGTTAACAAGGTTAAGCCTCCACAGAGCACTTCTACCAGGAGCCCTGCATTTAATTTTAGATATAAGAATATTGACCACCTGAACATCACACTGTATCAAGTGTGGTCATACAACCCATCATCCATGCATAAAAACAGAGAAAATAATTTATATCATGCTGTGTCTTGGGGCTCGTTTTGCTTTATGAGTTCAAAGTTCAGTGTCTTTCTAAAACTGATGCATAGCTGAGAAACGTCCTCCTTCAAGAGAAAGGACGTGTGTATGGATATATGGATGAACATTATATATATATGGTTTTTTGGTTTTTGTTTTTGGGGTTTTTATGGTTGGTTTGTTGGGGTTTTTTTGTGGTTTTTTTGTGGGTTTTTTTGGTTTTTTTTTGTTTTTGTTTTTTGGGTGTTTTTTTTGTTTTGTTTTGTGGGTTTTTTACTCTTTGTACTCTGACTGCCAGGTGAGCCCAGGACTGTGCCCAGATATGCTGCTCATACCAAGAGGTGTCTCACAGCTCAAGGCTGTTGAGGACACAGATAATGGGTGGTATTAGCAAGCACCAGGGCCTGAAGTCACGCTCTGTGCTGCCTCCTGCCCTGCAGTTTCTGAGTCTGGAAAGCACACTTTTGGCACAGTCAGGTGATGGATAGTCAACTGTGATTCCCATGGGAGTTTGATGCCTGTAGCCTCTTCTTTGGGAAAATTCTCCAATATAAAAATTGTATCTTTTACTCTGAAGGCAGATTTTATTCTGAAACCACTAGCTCTGGTTCTGAAAACAATTTCCTCCTTGGAATCCACTGTTACCTACCAGTGAATCCTACAGATTATGCAGCCTGGCTTTTAAAGCCTGGATGAAAATAATCAGCAGAGTGCTCTGAATGTATTTAAAGCTGCCACTTCCCTTCACTGCTTGAGTGTCCATAGAATAAAATCTGTGCTTGTTTTACTTATGGCAGCTGGATTACTTTGGAAGCTGCCTCTGAAATTGCTTGTTACAGATGATTTTCATATGGTGCTTTAAAAAAAACTTAAGGAAAACCTAAACAAAATACTCATTCCCTTTAAAATTCGCTCAGTCTCATTCTACTCAGCTATAGGGATGTATTTTCAGGTTGTCTTTTGTCCAGTAATTAGGCCTTAGAGTGAATATTTTTGATTTAATATCGTTAGTAATTTGATACATCCCCTAGTTCTGACAAAAAGCCCTCATGTAAGACAGCACAAGAGGACAAAATCAAACAGCATCTCACTTAGTAAAGGATGGTTGCATTTACTGAAGTAGTTTCTGATTCCAAGGTCTTAATGCACCCGCAGGAGAGGTAAAACAATGCCCAAAGGGTATAAATAAATATAAATACTTTCTTTCTTGCTGGGTATGCAAATGGTAAAACTCAGCTCTGAGTTCTGTTCTGCCTGTCTATCTACAGTTCTTTTGATTTCCATATTGTTTCCCTACCCATTCAGACCATCTCACAGGTAGGTGCAGACAGTGTTATGTGTGTTCTCAGGTTAAGACAACAGAAAGGAAGTACTCTTCATTTATGCAAAAATTCCATTCTTTCTTTTGAAGTGATCTGAAGGGGTCTGTCTGCAGCTGTTGGCAGAAAACAAGTAATTGTGCTCAGGACAGGTGTTGCTTAAACTTGTCTTTAGGGCATGGTAATTTCTCATACATCAATAGATGGAAAAGATAGATAGATTTTAGATTCCGAAAGGGGCCAAAAGGTGAGAAATGTCCTGCAAAACTTTCAGTGAATTCAAGCTTTTGCTGAAAGTGATAAATAGTCTGTTCAAGAAACCCATCTGTGATTTTTTTTATAAGGGAAGGATTTATTTCTTCTTGGGTGATCCAGAAAGCTGAAGTAACATAAATTTTTATTGTGTATTATCACAGGAAATTCACTGTGTACATGACTGTGGAAGGATAATGAAATCATAGCTGTTGCTCTTTTTTACATGACTATTGTCCAGTCACCTTAGCTGCTCCTGCAGAGAGTCAGTGTCACTAAATGTGTATTTACAATAACATCTTGTGACAGCCTCTAGAGAAATTTGTACTGGACAAAGCTGGAAGAGAACTAGAGAACTAGAAGCAATAAACAAATACACATTCTGACTCACTGTTTGATGATTTCCTTCCCAGAAACCACCACTCTTCAATGCCTTTTGGAGACAAAATGATGCTTTTTGGCAGAATTCTCAGGGGCTTGAAGGCACTGAAGGGTGTTAATTGTGTTGTATGTCTTTAGCAAACTGAGAAACCAACATATTCAATGATAAAAAAAAGGAGTTACTTCTAAACAAACTCTTACCCACTCTTAGATGGACACCCAAAGAAGACAGCCCAATGTAAATTATTTTATAAATACTATTATTTTCTGATTTTTTTTACTAGTGTATAGGAAGAAAATTAAGTTCTAGGTTAAATTTGTGTAAGTAAATTAGAGTCCTAACTAGTTGTAAAATTAAGCCATATTAATCACAAAAATAATTCAGGAAGTCTGGATATGAAACATGAAACAGAAATTAAAAATGTGCTATACTGTCAGTAGAAAATTATAGGCTTTGAAGGATTTGGCATCTGAAATTCTATATGCACTCAGGTATTGATGCATGAGACACGCAGACATGGGCTAGTGGCTCTTCTGTCCTCAGAGAACAGAATAGGATACATCTCTGTGTGAATATAAACCTGTCAATAGAAAAATCTAGAAATCTAGACAACCAATGGGAGAAAGATGGATGTTAAAAACACAGTGGAATGAAAAGCTTATGGCATCTGACACAAGAGTGGTACCTTATTCAAACAAATCAGTCATTGAAGGACTGCCTTTAGAGTCCAGGAGTGACAATAAATTTTGAAGAGGTAAAAGGAAGTCTGGCAGTGTTACGGAGACCAATAAAGACTTTAGAAGGTTGAGCCAAAAAATCTACAGGTCTTTAAAAGATGTATAGTTGTAGCATTTAGGGACATGGTTTAAAGCTTGGGAGTCCTGGGTTAACAGTTGGACTTGATGATCTTAAGGGTCTTTTCTAACCTAAATGATTCTGTGATTTTATGATTCTATAAAGAAAACATATTTACAGGCTTGATTTGAGAGGCTAGATTCCATGTGGTGGTTCTACCAAAACACTCCCTGGGATGGACACTCCATTCCTGCACTTACACTATGCCCTTGTCAGAGGATGGCAGGATTACAGGGGCAGGTGAGAAGAGAAAGTGTCTGAGGCCCAGTCCTTTCTGCTTCACCTCTTTCTGGGTCGAAGTACCCCCAGAGACTGTCCATGAGCCATGGTTATGAGAGCTCAACTGCTGTTGCTAATGGAGCAGCACTAAGCCAGACATTTCTTAGCTTTTGAGGGCCTCACATTCAGCTTTTACAGCTTTGCTGTGTGCAAAAGACTTGCACATTTGATAAAAACAATAGACACTAATGCACTTAAAAATCCACTGACATCAGCCACACAGACATATGAGTACTTGTCTGTAGGGACTTGAATACCAGAGAGCTGGAAACTCTCTGGCAAGTATCACCCTAGGTGGCTCTCTCTGCTAACAGGGGAAGGCAGAAGGGCAGATTTCACTTTTTCGTTTTCCCTACTTTCTTCAGAGCACTGTGCATGTCTATTACAGTGTGCCTGAGCTTTTGTAATTATGGGAATAGTCTGAAAATTGAAAATAGAGAAGTACTGCTCTCTCTGAACTGTGCACTAATACCTGTTATTAGCAAAGAACATAATCTTCTGAGTCCCTCAGATGGAGATTTTAAAAACCTTGCAGTTGGCTGAAGAGCTTAACAGAGGTAATTAAAGCCTGGCTCAGCATACTTGCTTTTAAGAGACCCAGAAGGGCTTGCTCCATTTCTATGAAACAGAGATGCTGCCTCAGCACAAATCCCCTCCTGATCAATGGTTTCTGAGAGAAATCTATTAAACAGCCCTTCTCGGAATGGTGGAGACAGTATCTCTTGAAATGTTGGACTACTGCAATTTCCTATTAATTTTATAAAAGATGCTTTGTGAATATGCAGGGAGGCGATGAAACACAGGAGGTATAGCTGTTCCTAATTAAAAGGAAAATTGACCAAGGGGAACTGTCAGGCAGGAACTGATCAGCTCCTTGGCTTTTTAAAGATAGTTTTGCAGTATTTCAGTTGCAGACATAATTCTGCAGTGTGGGAAAAGGAGGATATTAATGAGTCTTATAACCCATTCATGTTTGCAGTGGTTGTTTTCCTTTTTAACGTCTGTGGGTGTCACCCTTCTCTAAAAACCGAGCAGGCTGCAGTTTACCTCTGAGATTTCAATGCCTGCTGCTGTCTATCATGCCTTCTCAATGTCTTGTCTAACTCATTACAGATTAAGCTGCCAATACCACCTGGAAGACTTGGCAGCTTCAGCCCCGGATTTATTCATACCAGAATCTCCTCGTGCAATAGTGCTCTGCATCCAGCATGATCAAGTCTCATCTCTTTTGGTGGTGCCACACTTGTGTAGTCCCTGCAGTATTTCTCATAATGTCACAATTTATCCCTAGACAGAAAGTTAGTGCCAGAAATAATTGCAGCACTGGAGTTATCTCAGGCTGCTTTACCACACTGATGCTTTGAAAGTATTTCTAGCACTGAGTAAAAAGAAGACAGACATTTTCTCCCACTGTTAGCCTGAAGTGTCATCCAGAGAGAGCAGAGGAGAGCTTGGATAGTGATGGTTAGTGGTGAACACCACAACAGTCACATCCAAAATTTCCAGGTGTTTCATTTGTGTGCCAGTAGGATGCTTTTTTTTTTTAATGTGACTGCACTAAGGTAACAAAGTCAGAAACCATCTGTATTTAATTAATTTAGCAATAAATAAACATACAGGACTTGGAAGATCTAAGTGGTATAATTGCTCAGCTCCTGTGAAGGGTGAGTAATTAATTTTGCTATAATTATTATCAAGCCACAGTGAGCAGAGAGATTGTTTTTCTCCTTTGAATTACCTCCTTCCCTCCAAGTCTGTATTTCAATGAAGGTCTTTTATTGTTCAATGTATCTGTCATCATCTGGTGTCAAGATAGCATCAGGCAGATGCAAGCACTCTCATTTTATTATTGTATTATTTTCCCTTTGTTTGCCTCAGGAAAGACATTTTAATTGCTAAGGATAAGGACAAATCCATAGATCTAGAAGCTGAAGGAGAATGAAAACAATGTCAATATTTGCATGACTGAGAAGACAATCTGTCTGTTCATATTGTTCTATAACTCTTTATCATTTATGACTGGAAAAATCTGACAACAGTAACTGAAGAAGGTGCCAGGGGAGGGAGGGAAGGGGATTGTGAACGACTACACAACCTCTGTATTGAGGGGATTCAGAAGAACTAACAGCAGGGAGGGTGTAAACCAAGTGGCAAACATTAATCTTATCGCTGCTAGAGCCACCTCTCATTTCTGAGGACAGGAGAGGTGTGGGTCACATTGCTGAATGCTGTGGACACTCTGTCATGGCTGAGGCTTGCTCGGCACTTGGAAAGCACTACACCGAGCAGGAGCGAGGAAAGTGATGAAAAAACCATGCCCCTGACTGGCAAAAAGCTCCTTGCCAGAAGATTGGGATCGAGACATGGCTCCGAAAGGGTGGCTTGAATTGAACACAGAATCACACCAAATCACAGTTATTGTGAAGCACCTCTGGAGGCCATTGAGTCCAAAGTCCTGTGCAGACACCGGCTGGCTAAAGCAGGTTACCCAGGACCACATCCAGTCATGGCTTGAATGCCTCCAAGGATGGAGGCTCCACAAACTCTCAGGCTCTGCTCTAGTGTTTAACTACTTCCCTAATAAAACAGTTTTCCCCTTCTGTTTAAATGGATTTTCTCGTACTTTGTTTTGTGCCTGTTGGCTCTTACCCTTCACCACAGGGTCCAACAGCAACTTCTTTACTTCCTCCCATCAGATATTTATATACATGAATTACATCTCCCCCTTACTCTTCTTTTCCCCAGATTCCTGTGGAATCAGCCAAGAAGAGACCAGACACCACCAGCAATGCTCAGAAAATCCTCAGAGTAGTTCAGAAAGTTGCACTTTTAAAAGGATCTGAAACTGTATCTACATGCTTAGATTTCCTTATTTTTTGAGTTCTTTATGTGAATAATGTGTATTACCTACATCCCAGAATAGTACTATGGCTAATTTCAGTAATGTAAAAAGAATTTAAATAAATACTTTTATATTTTCTTCTCACCTCGCCTGCCTTTCTTCACTGTGTGATCACAAAGTAAGAGACAAAGCACACACTGAGCACAGGTCATCAGGTCTGACAGATTTCAGTTTTGTTTAAAGATATGACTGTCAAAATGCAGTGCAACATAATTAAACCATGTAGGTTCATCCTCAGTATTTCCCTAGAAAACGTGTAAATTTGACTTATTATCATCATTTGGCTTCTGAATACCAAATAACAAAGGAAAAGCATTTGGACAAATACAGAAAAAATAGTTAATATGGAAATCAGCTTGTCCCAAGTGGGAAAATGTCTCATTTGCATTCAGATTCTGTTTCTGCTGCCTCTTCCTTTGTTTCCAAAGTGACAAATGGTCTTTCCCTCCTCCCCAGCCCTTTCAGAATCTCATTAAAAGGTGCAGAAATGAGGCTTGAACGGCCCCATGACCTTCTTTCCTTTGGGGGTCACATGCAGAACACAATTCAATCTGGCCCACCGGCATATTTTATCAAGGGGGTTTTTTTCATCGGGAGGAGGTAGAATAGTACAGAGTGACCCAAACCCCTGTTGGTACAATACACATAGCAATACACATGCCATTACTCACAGCAATATATTCCGATGGCACACAGATTGCTGTATAATGCGATTTTCCCTCAATGAAAGGGAGTTTTAACAATAAATGGCTCTATCACAGGCATAAGCTGCACATACTGCATTTTGAGAAATGAGGTTTCTCACTGATTTAACATTCTTATTTGCTGCACAGTATTTTTAATAATGGGAGACTAGTTTGTTTATTTCCAGCTTACTTTACTCCTGTTTTAATGTGAAAAGCAAATGGAAGAGCAGCATGGTATTTAAGTGATTAGTAACTCTGAGAAATACTTGTAGCTTATAGCAGTCATGGAATTTACTGTTGAGATGCAGTGAATTTAATGGCTAGCAAGAAATGGATGAGAGCCAGCATTCCTATTAAACATAAGGATCCCTTCAATATCTGTCACTGGAGCAGAAATCTAAACAAAAATGGAGCTGTTCCAAAAATCATTTTCACAAGCCTGACAAATCTTCATCCCAATTTTCATTTGGGAAACATCTTGGAATTTTCAGTGGCAGACATGCATCAATATTAAGGCTTGAAATAGCATTTTGTGCATTTATGCCTTAAATATTTCAGCAATTCCATTATGGGCTCCTTCGGAGAAATAAACCGACAGCTGGTCCCTTTCACGTAAATGAAATGCTAACGTGACAAAATGTCGTAGCCAGTTATTGCTGCCCAGACTGAAAAAAGACTCCACCAGATAACATAATATTGACTTGACTCTATATCATATTAGGATCTTCCTTCTAGAACCTTGTGCCTTTCCTTCTCCTGCAGGAAAACCTCTGTCCTTTGCTTTTGTGGTTGGTGAACAGGAACAATGAACATTAACTAGTATCTGCACTACTCTGACAGTGTACGCCAGCTATGAAAACTACTTTAATGTTTTTGGAGCAAGCTATTTAAAATTATAACAGTATTCTCCAAGTCTTAGAATTATTAGTCATCCATTTAGAGACCTGCAGTAAATGGTGAAAAGCCATAAGTAATGCTATGTCAGCAATTTGCTGATGTACACTGCCCAAGTTCAACTTGGCATGTAATATCCATTTGTCTGTCTCAGTTACCCCTGAGTCTTCACTGCACTTGCCTAAATGTGACTGTATCTTGTTCAGATTTCTTCTGGAAATGAGACTCTTGGATAGGGGAAAATGGGCATTTCATCTGTTCCAGCTAGAAAGCTGTTTGCATGCCCCACATACAACACATTTTGTGCCACAAACAGTTATTTTTCACATTTGCTACATCCTAAAGTCAGAGATGACTTTGTGTTTGGCACAGGACATCTGCAGAGCTCTTACAGAGTAGGAGACAGCCACTGAGACAAAATGAGATGAAAGTGGCTTAAGAGTGAGTGAGTGTGTGTGTGTGTGTGTGTACATGCACATGAGTGTGGGTATTAGGAGGTTTGGCATGCCTGCACCACTGATGACACAGAACTGTGGAGTCCAGGTTATTCCAGGCCACCTACAAGCACATCAACTTCCAGTAATTATCCTGGATTGCAAAAGTCAGGCCATAGATACCAGTGAAGAGCATGCCCAAAGCCACTCCCGTACCAGCTCTTTACAGGTTATCATGAACACGTATTTTAAGGTCACCTAAAGAATCACCAGCAAAAGTATTTGCTCAAGCAGATTTATTATTGAAGTGAAAGAATGACAAAGTGCTTTGGCAAGGTTCACTCTACTGCTTACCAGATGGTTAAAGCAGAAAGAAAAAGCAAACAAAAATCCCAAATGAATCTAAAATGACTTATGTGAAGGCTAGCAAGGGGCAGGGGAGGGTGAGTGAGTGGGGGGTGGGAGTACGGGGGAGGGAGTGTGGAAGGAAACTGGAAGAGAAGATGATAGGAAAGGGTAAGGATGAAAAGAAATGTGCAAGACCCTTGTTGGATCACAAGGTTCAGAGTATATCCCCATGTTAAACTGGGCCCAGACTGGGCCTACAGTTTATGCCAAACACCCAGCAGTACTTAACCTTAACATCACTTAAACTTCACAGCACTTAACCTTAACATCATTTAAACTTAATAGCACTTAAACCTAATAGCACTTAAACTTGGAACATTTAAACTTAACAGAACTTAACCAAAGCATAACAGAAATGAACAGAACCTAACCTTAACAGAGCTTAAACTTAACTCAAAATCAACAGAACTTACACCTAACATCACTTAAATTTAACACTTAAACTTAACAGAAATTAAACTTCACAGAACTTACATTTAACAGAACTTAACAGAACTTCACTTCACTTAAACTTAATAACACTTAAACTTAACAGAAATGAAACTTAACAGCACTTAAACCTAACAGCACTTAACAGAACTTAAACTTAACAGCACTTAACCTTAACAGTACTTAACACTTAATGACACTTAATAGATAATTTAACTTAAACTACTTAGCAATGGATTCATATAGAATTTACTATAACACAGTAGTAACTTAAAAATCTAAAATACTTAAGAAGCTAGAACAACACTTCTTGTGTATTTGCTCCAGCATTTTCACACTTGCATGCACACAAACATAAAGAGTCTGTTCAAGGTATACCTTTGAAAAAATCCCTTTGAAGCAGTCACTTTGGATGCCTCTGCATCATTTCAGCAAGCTCAGGGTTGAGCCTTGAGGAGTGGAGATATGAGCTCAGAAATCATTGTTGTTTGGAGATTGTCCTCCAAATTTGGCAAGTTTGAGTGTTCTCTGGGTGTGAGAGGCCCCGCGTAGAGGGCGGTGCTGGTCGCAGCCCCCTGCTGTCCGGGAGAGCTCAAAGGGTCTCACTTTGGACCACTGTTTATAATGTCGCAAGAGAGTGGGCTTTAGTCATACATAGGAATTTTCCGTCCTGACCTCAATTCAGGTCAGTAACTTTCTTCCAAAGTTCAATAATAACAACATTTCACTTGGGTTGTTGTTCAGGAGAGAAAAATAAGTTTCCAAGGCTGTACATTAAAAAAACGGGAGCTCATTAGACAGCAGCAGTTCCTGGGAACTGGCTGATTTGCGGTCTGGTCACCTCTTGCCTCTGTGCCTATAAACAAAGATGTATCATGCTCCAGTTTTAAATTGATGAAAATTCTTGATCAGGTTACCTAAATAATGTTTTTTTTAAGATTGCTTTGAAGATGATAAAACAATATTATAAGTGAGGAGGTCTGTGCCACAGCATTACCTGTCTAGCTAGTATACACACTCTAACATATAGACCTATATTCAACAGTAAGAATAATACAACATAAATCAGAAAAATTACAATAAAGTGCAACATTATGTCTAGAATTCCTGTTGCAGCTGATGACCACCCAAACCAAATGTCCCACTAGTGATGTTCTCCATTTTTCATCACTCTTTACAAGATCATTTCTGTGCTATGTATCATTTCTCTACTGTGTATCCCTCCCGTACTGCGATGAATAGTGATTAGGGTTCTGTGTCCATTGCTTCAGATGCATTCCAGCAGTCGACACAGGTCATCTTGCTGTGGTAATTTTTTCACTAGTGCACGGTTCATCCCAAAGGGGTTTGGCAGTAAATCTCAACAGTATGTGTAGGTAGATTGTAGTAATTCCTGTGTTGTGACAGGAGCTGGATAATTAAAGTCACATCTCCTAATATTGGATGCTTATTTCTGTAAGCCTAATGAGCATTTGTCAGATCACAGTCCAGCCTAGGGTGGAGGTGGGCGGGAGGGCACCACCACACAGGTCACTTGGAAACAAACTCAACTCACTCTTTTTACACAACTTCTACTTCCACAGACAGCAGAAGAAAAAATGCTGCAATTGCTGATAGTCATCCCTCTTTGAAAAGGCCAGACTCAGAAGTTTGGTTTGCTAAAATAATGAGGGAAAAAAGGAATCTCTGTTTTGTAAGGCAAGCTAACAGCCTAAATTCATCTGGGGGCCTCACTCTCAACTCCAATGCAACCTGCTTACCCAGATTATCTTCAAAGCTTTTTTCTCACGACGCACTTGCAGAAGTAAAGAATATACATACATACATGCATATACATATATATATACACACACATATATATATACACACACACATATATATATACATATATATATAGTTACAAAGGCATATTTGACATTTCTGCAGTGGAAAATATATTCATGTGGAAAAAATGCTTAATCAGAGAAATTTTTGATGCACACACAAAGTCATGTGTTCAACTGGATGAGTGAATATTTGCCTGCAAGGAGATGAATAAATTGCAGGCAGTACCTAACAAGTACATAACAGCATGGATTCTCTTCTTAGAACAGTTTCTTGCCAATATGGTGCACAGACTCCCTCCCTTATATTCAGTTTACACAGAATGTTTCCAAGTAGACAGTTTCTACACATTTTGCGACTCAAGACGTTTTCTTTTGGGCAGATGTAGGGTTGTTTCAGCATCACTAGTTACCACCCGTTTATGTGATAGAGGAATACGGCTGCTCAGTCCGATATTAAAAAAAGTGGCCAGCTACTAAAATTTAGAAAATATCTTTATGAATGGCTGCCTTCAGACTGCTCTAATTCTGCTCCTTCTAATCCTGGCACGCTCCAATGAGCCCTCTGGGATCTGTGGAGCCAAATCAGGGATTTGCAGGAGTTGCTCTGGAGGGCCTGCAAGCGGCTCTGGGACCTGGAGATGGAGAGGCGAGAGTGGGAGACCAGGAACTGGGAGCTGCGGCAGTGGCTGGAGGGGCTCCAGAGGGAGAAGCAGGGGCAGAAATGCCAGGGGAACAACCTCAATCTCTGGGTGGGGTCCATAGGGTTGGAGCGGTTGGAATTTCAGGTGGAGGTGGAGCAGAGCCGGTGCAAGACTGAGGTTTTGGCAGATGAAAAGTGGTGGCTGTAGGTAGAGGAGCAGCGGCGGTGGGAGCATGGTGAGGCCAAAGGCTGGGAGTGGGTGCTGAAAATCATGAAGGCCTGTCTGAGCCAGATGAAAGAGCATCTGGGGGTTCATGTGGACCATGTGGCCAAGCTCCAGGACGTGGAAAACCCTTCTGGAAGAGCAGAAAGAGCAGCACTTCCACAAGCCAGGAGCTCAAGAGGAATACCCCTGTGTTCTCCTGGCAGTGGTTCCAAAGGAGTCAGGCTGGCAGCAGGGCCTGCAGCACCTGCACTTCACCTTCCAGGAGTCCCAGGCACTACTGCCAAAGAGGCCCAAAGGAATCCCAAGTGGGTTGGGAGTGCAGCCCACAGCTCCACTACAACTTCACCTTCAACGTGTTCCCACCCAGAGTTTACCAGGGGAAATATTCCAGAAGATTCAGCTGCTCATCCATGTGCACCTTCACCTTCAGATGGGAAGCTTTTTCCTCCACTTTCTTGGAAATCTACAACAAACCTCAGTGGGATATGATGCTGGGAAAGGGGGAATGTGGAATGCAGCTGGAAATCTGACAGACTGGCCTGGGCAGCAACAAGCTCCATGTGCACAGCATCATCTGGATGTCCCTGATGCAGAAGGAGAAGGTGCTGGATCTGCTTCAATACGTGTATGCTGGGCTTAACAACCGCTCATCCCACAGGTGCTCCGTATGCCAGCTGTGTGTCCACAGGGAGCACTTGTGCATCTGATATCCCCAGTAACTGCTCCCAGTAACTATCCCTGGTGCACCTGACAGAGTGCCTTGACAAAACAGCATCTGAGGGGAACTGGCCCCAGGAAACTCAACCCATAAACTCTAGCTTCAGTGCCCTGAGGCCCATCACTGTTGCCCTCTGCAAAAAAAAATGGCACATTCCACACCAGAACAGCAAACTGATGAAGCCTCTACACTACACCCTACGGCTCAGACTTTGATATGGACTTGGTGATCCCTGGAAATGGAAAAAGAAGAGCAAGAGGGAGAGGGACAGAAGAACTGAGGGACAAATACAATCTGTGAGCTGTCCCTAAGCATTGGGGATAATCTATAGTTCTACACAATGTGCAAACTGATTACCAAAACAAAAAGCAGAATGATTAACATTAAAAAGATAAGCAAAAGGTGCAACATTTTGTTAAAAATCCTCACTGCTGTTGGCAATGACTCAAATAAAATGTCCCACCGGTGGTGTTCCCCATCTATCTTTGCTTGTTCCATCACTCTGTGGATGCCTTTCACATCATGATGAACAGAATCAAAGTCTTTTTTCCTTTGTCTTGTGCTTGCTTCAACAGCCATCTCAGGTCATCATGTGGCAGCTTCTTTACCAGCATGAGGTTCATGCCAACAGGAACAGGTTCTTAGGCTGGGAATAGGGTATAGTCAGATTTCAGCAAATGGTAAGAGGTAACTGGAGCTCAATAACTAAAACTGTGACCCTTAATTTGAACTAATTTATAAACAAAAATGTTAGATTGATTATTTGTCTCTACAATAAGGTTGTACAAGTCTTGTCTCTACAAGTACAAAATAATAAGGGGTTCTCATTCAGGATGAATTCTCACGCATTCCATCAGGCTACACTCTGTGCTCCAGAGGATAGAATATACCTCCTCTGTGATTTAATCCTGGCACAATGATTGGGCATGTGGTATATACCAAAGAATTGTCTGTTGCTAAAACAAAACCCATGACTTTGCTGTTAGTGAGGTCTTAAGTGAAATTAACTAGTTACCACCAACAGTGGAATTTCCTTCCAAATTTAGCTGGGTTGTTTCAGATTACCTTTTGAATTTCAGAGGCCAAATTGCTTTGAACTCCTTTGTAATTGCTACCACAATAAATTGCACCCACAGCTGATAAATATCTATGGTGGAGAATGTACTATGGGTACCACACTGCTTAACATAAATAAAATGGGTTGAGCTTGTTCATGTGTGAAGCAAATTTGATTCATGATTCAATAATTGCACCTGCAAGGAGGATAAGCTGTGCTTCAGTGTTTAACTTGATCTTCAGTAGGGATGTGCTGAGATCATTCCTAGGAAGAGAAAACAATACAAGTCTCAGCCAAGTTTGCTTAACAGCTTGGACTAATGACCGAGGTCCTTTTCCCCACACAGAATATCTGTTTTGTCTCTTTAAACCTAGTTGAATTGAATAGTAAAGATCTCTTTGGTCCATCAGGACTAGTTTGGTCTTAACATTTCTCAGGTGGAATCTTGTCTTCTACTTCACAAAGTGCTTCCCACACTGCTGTCCCTGCTTCCCTCACCTTTTCTGGGGCTCAGGGTGGTCTCCTGCAATTAGAGTTGTCCTCCACAAGAAGGATGCTCTCTGAATTTGAGTTACCAGTTCTGCAAAACAGCATGGCAGTGATTAAAGGCACAGTATTGGCATTCGATTTTCTGTAATAAACCTGTAAGGCACAACTCTCAGTTCCACTTTTTCACCAGCCAAACAGGAGAATTAGAAGGGAAATGTGACTGAGCAGTAGTACCTCTTTTCTCCAAATCTGTTACCACCCTGTAAGTGTCTGAGCATCTGCTTGCTTTGTGCCTGTTGGATTGGCAATATTGAGTACGTCAGCTGTTATTGGCACCAAATCAGTCAGAACTCCAGAAATTCCGCCTTACTTCACAGCAGACATCCAGAACTGAGATACACCAGCAATCCTTGGATCAGAGAGTGCAGACACTGCATGGAGCAAGAGCACTGCATTCTCTGAATTTTTTGGGGGTCTGGGGTTAACGTTTGAACCAAAGTACCACACCTGCCATCCAGCAAACACCACGTTCTATGATTCAAAACACTGAAACCCAAATTTTCATGGTGATCTTTAATTGCAAAACAAGTAGTCAGCTTATTTCTCACACAGGAGCCATAAATTAAGCTTAGCATCTTGGCAGATAACACTTGCTCTGTTTACTTTGGTGTTTTTAGCTCTTTGCCACCTGGGTGTCATAGAATAGCTTCTCGGCATCTCACTGTGTTAATATTGAACGTAGTGGTCCTGTTTCTGTTAGAGATTTTATTAATTGATAATGAGAACCAACTGTAATCTGAATGATTTGGCCTTTATTATGTATTCTTTGATAGAATTCCAATTGCTGAATTTCAGTATCACTTGGTTTGTGGACATAATGCCCTGGCAAATCAGCCATCTGAATTGGAATCTCTACAATGCTGGGTGAATTGGGAGCTTGCTTAAGCATCACCTCTACCTTTCTTCCAATTTTTGGTTTATTTCTTCCTTTGTTCCTTCAACTGTTTCTGCAGCTGCTCGAATTTCAATGACAGTAATAATTCAGCTGCTTTCCTCCCCTCTGTTTCCTCTCTCAGATCTTGTTTCTTTCTACTATGATTATCTGAATTCCCCAATAATTGTCTTTCCTTACACTCTGCCAAAGCAAGTAGAGTCCTAAAATGATCATTCTCAGCCATAAGTTTATCAGCTTGTATTCTCAGCCTATCTCCTGTCTCTCTGTGAGAAGCCAGTGATGTCTTTAATACCTCCTTTTCTGTCAGTTTTATTTTTGGTGAGTTACCTTAGATGTTTCCAACTGCTGTTGCCCTGTTCATTTACTAAGGACAGCAAGAAGTAATTTCCCATCTCCTGATTAACAACACCAGCCTGTGGGGCCACAGGAATAAGTCTTTCAGGACGCCGTGGAGTTCTAATTCCTGTATCATCCTGTTTCTCCCACCTGTGGCAAGGGAGTGCAACTTTCCTTTTCCCCAGGCACTGTACTACCTTCTCAAGAACAGCAGCAGATCATTCATTCATCATTCCTGAGAAATTCCCTTCTGCAAACCTTCCACACAGAACACATTCCGTCGGACACTAGGACCCTGCTGCTCCTGTTTGGGAGGTCAGCTTCCCTGCTGCAATTCCAATCTCCTGATTACAGCTGCTGTAGCTAACTGGCTCCTGAACTATCTCCCACCACATTAAGGGTCTTCCCTGATTCCCTTGTCCGCCTCTCTGCGTGGTTAACTCTCACCTCAAGTGGTCTTGTAGTTGTACCACAAAGTGTTTTTTCATGTGGGTCAAACCTCCAATCATGGGAAACATCATGTTTGGATTGGCAACCAGTGACACAGCTGAGGGCTGTCCCAGAACCAACCAGCTGTCCTTCATCAGTTGCAAACCTGCTGCCTCCTGTGCACTCTCCACCACATGATCTGTAGCTGGAGTCTCTACCCTATCCTGGATCACCCCTCTCTAAAGGATCCAAACCTCCTGCCCAACAGACAATCCTCTGAGTTAAGGACCACAGTTGCCTCTGGTCACCCACTATTAAAAACACTCCTGTCCCCCTCGGGCCTCTGCCTTAGACAACCTGATTCAATCAATTCAATCACCAACCACCAAAGATACTCTCCAAACAATTCAGTTTCAGATTCCTGTGAGAGTCTGCTATACTTTTCCTGGAACTTTGCTACCTTGGCCACTGTAAAGAGCACAATTTCAGTAACAGTTTGCTGGCCCTGACCATCACTGAAGGTTTCTAAATCCTGACATTCCTCCCATGAGATTTTCTCTCTCTCACACATCCTGAAGCTCTGCCCGAAGCCTCCTACAGCAGTGAGGAATGCCTCTGCCTGCAGCCTGCTCTCCTTTTCGTGACTGAGCTCAGAGACAAGCAAAGCCTGTGCCTGCAGCCTGCTCTCCTTTCCATGGTCATGCTCAGCAATGAGCAGCCGCTTCACTTGCATGTGGCATACCTCTCTTTTTGGGCAGTGGTTGAAGCTGCTTCCAAAAGTGCACCCAAAATGCTTTACCTTTCCCCTTCCATAACTTTCGTTCACTTAACACCACATTTATCTGTTTAAAGGCAGCCTCAGTGTTATACCAATTTCCATTTGCCCATTCTCTCAACTTCAGCAAAATCAGGGAGCAGTCAAACACTGACATTTTTGGACAGTCTTGGCTTACAGCTGCTCCGTTCCCTCCTGGCTGTTAACAGCCACTTCCCAGCACTCTCCACCCAGAAATCACAGGTGGAGTGGTGATATCCCAAAGGCACGCCTTTGACAACAGCATAGTGTCCATGATGACCCACCCCTAAGGGGAAGGAAGCCCCCTAAGATTTGGAAATGTCCGTTGGTTGAAAGGAACAGGAAAAGTCAGAGGGTCCGCAAACAATTAGAAAGTTCTATTAGCAAATTACACACTTAGCACGGAAATTGTTATGGTAGTCTCTGACCTACTATATAAGCACACAGCAGTGGGTTTTAGATAAAAGTGTAGGGTGAAAGGGAAGAGAGAAATTAAAGAGGGAGAGATGAATTAAAAGTGAGCAAAAGAGAAAGAAAAGGTAAAAGAAATAAGAAAATAGGGAGAAAAAAAAAAAAGAAAAGAAAAGAAAAGAAAAGAAAAGAAAAGAAAAGAAAAGAAAAGAAAAGAAAAGAAAAGAAAAGAAAAGAAAAGAAAAGAAAAGAAAAGAAAAGGTGAAAAAAGAAAAATAGGAGAAAAGAGAGAAGAGAGAGAAAAGGAGATTACCAGCCCTAGTTCCAGCGTTGATCCAGATGATGGGATGTTGATCCTGGTTCCAGCACTGATCCAGCTGACAGGATGTTGATCTTGGTTTCAGTGCCGATCCAGCTGATGGGATGCTGATCCTGGTATCAGAGTTGATGCAGCTGTGTTGGTCTAGTTGACGAGATGTCCAGGGTTCTGGGGATGCTGCCTGGGCTTCGGGACATTTTATGGGCAGGTTTCCCCGCCCTGAAGATGGGTTTCTCGCTTTCTATGTAAATTAGTTCTCATGCGCAGTCCATTCTTTCAGACCTTTCTGGAAATGAGGTGGAGGGCTCTGGGGGTCTTGGGTGGTCTTAATCCCGCCCTAACATCCACGCCCACTTCCTGCCACTCATTCCTGTGCTTGTGCTGTGCTGTGTTGTGGTTGTTTGTCACTGAAAAATGCCCTATCTCTGCTTGGCCCCCCTTCCTCAGCCAAAACTTGATCTTTCTCATGGCCATGTTAATAACAACAATCCTTGGTTATTACCAATAATGCTTGTCTGTTATTTCCAACAGTCCTTGGTTTCCTCCACAGCCATCTGGTTATCGGTGTTTGAGACATACACATTACCCCCTTATCTTCAGGGACCTGAAAACTCAAAAAGATCTCACTTTGGACTCTTGTTTAGAGGGTCCCAAAAGAGTGAGTTTAAGTTATGGTAGTTTTCTATTTTCTACACTGGCTACAACTCAAGTTGGTAACTTTCTTTGAAAATTCAGTAATAAAAATATAATTCCTCTTAGGCCATTATTCAGGCAAGAAAAACAAGTTTCCAAGGCTGTTTGTTAAAAAACAGGTCTCCCTTAAACACCTCTTAGTTCCTGGGAACAGACAGTGTTTCTGATAAGCTCGAGAGAGGCTTAGTCTAGCTGCAGCTTGTCAAGGCCAAAGCTTAATGAGCACTTCTCAGAGTGCAGCCACAGGAGGAGGAGAGAGATGCATCACCACAGTCCATCCCAAGACTACAGCTTCTCTCTGTCTCTATAGACAATCTATACAGGCAGGCAAACACTATGGAAAAGGGCATCTAGCGAGACAGTACATAAACACAGCTTGGGATTTTCCTTCCTGTTACACCCACTGTGTCTGTGTATCCAAGACTCTTGGTTATTGTATCGACTAAAAACTGACTTTGAGGTCATGATAATCAAAACTACCTTTAAAAACATTCAATTTATGACACAGACATATAGAAACTTTATGTGGTAATTGCTAACACAAAGATAACTTCAGATTAAGAGCCTGCAAAATCTCCCATTTTCAGTTCACAAAAAAAAAAATAACAGTAACATGTTCCAGGACTTATTTCAAAGTTATTTCAAAGTTATTCTTTCCTTTCACATAACAATGAGGTGAGAAATCCACAGTCTTATAATGTCCTAATTTTTTAAAAACTTCACTGCTGAATGATAATAAATAATTTCCAGCCTTGTGACACACAGTAACCTGAAACAAGGTCCCAAACCTCATAAACCTACAGAGCCCTCTTCACATAGGAATAGGTGCAGTGCAAGTAAAGGTGTTCCTGGAACAGATGTTATTGACAAAGTCAGCGCAGACACTCAGATACAGTTGCACACATTTTCAAAACAATTGACACCATACTGATGCTTTGATGTAAAATGTATGATGACAAAATGACCAGAGACTGGAGACCGTTCTTGAACACATTGCATTTCACCCACTCCAGACTGAAGAATTTGCCCTTCTACCAAGACACATACTGTAGAAGATCCCTTTCCTGGCATACACACTGTTTTGTTAATATAAGCATAAACACCAACCACCACCCCCCCCCCAAAAAAAGCATCACAAACCCCAAAACTGCTAAAAATAAGTGCAACAGTATTTCTGAACAAGTGCAATACTGCAGTTTTCATTTGAGTTAATGTGCTTCACACAAAAAATCAAAGCAATCTTGCTGACTGCTTTCTTAATGAAATGCCATCACATTTTATCAGCTGCTGGCATTGCAAAGGCAAATGTTTGTTGCTACCTACAATTACTTTAAACATCAATAAAACAAACAGGAGGGAATGTGACTGCTGTGAATTACTGTGGATCACAGAGACCACAAATGCTCATATACACATGGTTCCCTGTCTGCTGCATCACTTCCCAATTTTGGCTTATAGGCTCATTATGTTTCTTTCGTTAGGCCTTTTGTCTAAGGCAGACCAAAGCCAAGGGGAAGCCTGCTATCAGCTTCCAAGGTCATTGAATGAGATCTGATTTTGGTCAAGTGCAAGTAATTTGACAGCAGATACCACGTTGCAAAAGGATAAAATACACATGCACGGGCTTCAGCTTAACCGTGCAGCATCTGAGAGGAAAGCTTTGTTTGGTGTTGAACAATGCAAGATTGATTTTCACTCCAAATAGCAAATTCAAGCTCCTCTTGTAGGACACACAGAACCATGTCCCCCAAAAGCAGCACAGCTTAATCTTAGTAATTCTGCATTTTCCTGACTGCTGGAACAACATGGCTATCATCTGCTGTGCAACATGAGGAGCAGAGGCGAGGGGAACATTACTTTTTATTGACAGAGGGTTTTCAAATTTATCCATGACCTCACTGTTCTTTGGGACAGCACAACCAGTGGGTAGATGGATTCACTGCTTTTCTGTGTTTTTCACAGGTGTGCATCCAGAAGATATTTCAAACTTCAAATTGTGTGGGAGCAAAACCACTTTTTGAAAACTTAAAATGCCGTGAAAGCTTCAAGCAGTGCTTGAACCCTTCTGGTCTTCTAACCACAAGTAGAATCAACAAGCTACAAAATACAAACCCATGATATTTGATCAATGAAAATATTTGATTTACTCTAGTACTCTGAAATACAGAAGATATGCTTAAATGACTTATCCTAGTCATTTAAGTCCTACAAAAAACTTCCATTTGTTCCCGCGTGTGAAGGAACTAATTTTTGTGAGTGAAAGTTCAAGATTTAGCCGAACACAGGCAGATAGCCTGTTTTCTAGTACACACAGAGCTAAGGTTAACTAAAATCAATTTTTTTCTTTGAATTTTTTTTTCCTAAATACTTAGAGATGCAAACTTGAGAAGAGAATGAGCAAAGCTGTTTTTGGATAGCTCTGTGAGGATGAAGAATAAATTTTTCTATTTCTAGTAAGTCATTCTGCATATATGTAAGCATGGACATTTAGTCAGGAGAAGCAGACCAGCTACATCATACAAGTTAGTCAGCTAAAAAGTTATTTGAACATTCCTGGGGTTGTTTTTGAGAAAGTGTTTATCTCCCTCGTTTCTCTCTCCTCCTTTCTTGACAAAAAAACCACCAGAAAACAAACCTAAACAAAACAAGAAAACTCCACATGTTCTGTCTGAGATCAAGGCCTTTGCTGATGCTGGTTTGGAGCAGCTGCCTCCAGCAGCTGTGCAGGCTTTGGTACTGATGTGGTCTCTCTAACAAGCTGCCCCAGTCACTTGGCATCTTGCTGCGAGGCAGAGGCACTCGGGAGGTGATCGGGAGCCTTCTTTCACTGAGTTTGTTTCCACAGGCAAGGGTTGCCACCTACATTGTTAAAAAATAAAGTTGCTTGTTCGCTTCTTTCACGTGTCTTTGGAGACATGCTGAGAAGATCCTCCCAGACCGTTGGTATCTCTGTGCCTTCCAAGGTGAAGCAATTCCTTATAGGAGGCACATGACTGACAAAGCTGTGCCCGTATGAACTGTAAATGATGAGCAGAACCTCAAAAACTGGGGGATATTTTGTCTAAATGGAAATAAATAACAAAGAGAGTTCTTCTTTGGTCTGTGCACACAAAACCACAAAAATATAAAAGGAAATCCGTACACCCATACGATATCTGTCAGAACCAGATTTTGTTGTTATCCAAGTTAGTTGAATATTGCATTTATCATTCTGATGGAGTTCAGAGGCAGCTGCTAGGCCTTAATCTAACTTCATAAATTGTACCATTGTGGCCTCTAAGCATCCAAATGTTGCACCCTTATGATGGCATTTGATTTTTCACTCTCTGCTCCTCCAGTGTAAATTAGAACAGTTTTTCACATCTACTCTTCACCTGGCTAAACAGCTGTTCAAGATGTAGCACAGAGTATACTCTCCTTGCAGCATCTCACTGAGTGCAAGGCAGTGTTCACTCCATCCTCTGCTGTCCTGCAGGCACACAACCTTCACAGCTCTGTCTCAATCTTTCAACATGTACATTACCACATCCTGAAAGAACCTCTGCCTCTCCCCAAAATTTTTAAGTGCCTGCTTTGCCACTTAAGGAATAGTTGGAAGGGAACCACGAGGAGCAGGGTCTTCTTTCAAAGGCGAGCAATGTACTGATAGTGCTCATGATTTTGAGCTGATGGTATCGTTTACTTCACCATTGTTTCCTGTGCACATTCTGCCACCTGAAATGCCTGCTCAGATGCCAGGCTTTCCCAGCACTGCAGATCTGCCTTACTAATGGCTTTTATTTCAGGGTGAGAAACCAAAGATTTGAACCAGCTAAAGGGCAATTCAGTACTGTGGTGGTTGACCTTGGTAGCCACAAAGGTGCTCCATGTCTCCCCTACTCAATCCGGCAGGGTTGAATAAAAACTCATGGATCTCTGAGACTCTGGCAATTTAATAAAGTAAAGCAAAGGTAGCATACGAAAGCAAAGGAAAACAAAAATATTTACTCTCTACTTCCCATCAGCATGCCATGGCTAGCTGCTTTCTGGGAAGCAGGGCCTCAGAACATGTAATGGTTGTTCCAGAAGACAAACCCTTTAAAAATTAATGTGCCCCCCCAGCTCCTTCTTTCTCTTGGCTTTTATTGCTGAGCATGAAGTGACACAGTATGGAATATATCTTAGGTCAGCTTGAGTCAGGTATCCTGGTGATGTCACATTCCAACCTCTTGCCCACCCCCAGCCTCAGAGCCTCAGGGGTGGATGGATTGTAAATGATGCTATCTTTGGTGAAGCCAAAACCAGGTTTGTTACCAACACCGTTCCCCTAGAAAAGCACAGCACCATGAGCGCTGCTGTGGGGAAATCTAACCCCATCCCATCCACATCTGAACCTACAGGACCTACTGATCAGCTGGTTTGGTTGTGTCCATTTCCCCATCAGCAATGATGTTATTGTCATTATCTGTACACCATTGCAGCTGTCACAGAGCAGGACACTCAACGCTGGCGTTACTCAAAACTTTGTAACCCACCCAGGACAGCGCGTGCACTGTGGAAGGGATGAGATTGTTATAAAGGCAGGTGAAGGAAGAGGGATCTGTAGGGGGTTTGGGGTCTGAAAGGTACACACACACACACACACACACACACACACACACACACACACACACACACAAATGTCCAAAATCCATGTGCGTTTTATAGAGAGGAAGGGTCATTTAGAAAATGTAAATATTATGATGCTGGAGAAATTTTTACAAGTGCAGGGGGCTGGGGAAAAAAAAGTATCAGGGAATGCCCAGTAGATCCTCTAGTTACAGTAACACCAGGGAATGCAACAATAGATTTTTCTTGATAGCAGAGCTACACATTCAGAAAAAACTATCTGCAAGGGCTCACTTAGTAAAGTTATAGCACTGATTGTTAGGACAATGGCAAAAAAAAGAGCTTAACAGGCATTCTTACAACTCATGGAGAGGATGATTAGAGACACTAAACTGACTCACAGGTTTTTATATGCCAGAATGTTCCCTCCCTTTCTTAAGACAAAATTTATAATGCAAATTAAATGCTCTGTTTTTATGTTTGAAAAATCTGTACAGCTGCACATCTCACAAGAAAAGGCATGAAAATCTCAAATCTTTCTGCAAATGAGCCAGACTTCATAGGATCCCGAGCATGATAGCCTGGATGTGGTATTGAATGTTGCTTAGCTGAATTTAATGCCAGTAAAGAAGTTCTCGGAAGTATGCGCTGGTAGAGGATTTAAGAGAACTAAACCAAATAAGTGTGGACAAATAATTATTTTACTGTTTTGGATTTAAAAGTTGCTTTCTTTTGTATTTCGGCAGATGAGCAGAGAGAGTTGCTTGTGTTTGAGACGGAAAAATCCAAAAAGATAATAAAGAAAAGTGCAGCTATGCTGGAGAGTAGCACCAGAAAGAATCTAAAAAGTCCCATCAAAACAATCAAATAAAACCCAAAACAAGCTCTACTCAGTTTAGTAATATACTTGCAACAGATTTGGAACAATGGAAAGGTAACATTAAAAGTGTAATTGTGTTGCAATGTGTGGATGAGAGAAGATCGATCAGCAGAAACACTGAGATGTTTAAAAAAATATTTTCAGAAGTTTGGTGGACAACTTTGTTTTGGGAGGAATGGGTTAAAAGCAGAAGACTATCAAGGAGGATTGTAAATCATCCAAGTGACCTTGCAGCTGGGAATAATTCTTGATAACCCAGTGTGAACAACAGCCAGTGATCCTCTGGCGTGGGCTGAGCGTAACAGTGTCTGTTTGTGAACCTCTGCCCAGGGCTTGCTTTGGGAATCCCTCAGTTAGGTGAGAAAAACTGAAATAAATTTACTCTTTGTGTTTTCGCTGTGGGTTTGTGGCTGTCCTGACTGCCTGTGCAAACTCACACATTTTGAATCAACCAGGTTTTGCAAAAATGATGGAAGAAGAAACTCATATGTTATGACAAGCAGTATCAAAAGACATGCTGTAGAAGCAAAGATGCAGTTCCAGGCAGCTATAATAACAAAGCAAGCCCCTGTAGGGTAGAGGGGAAAGGGGAATAACTCCAGGGGAAATCGGTTTCTCTGATTTGCCTAAAAGTGGATACTATAAATTAATTTATACTTTTTCAGGATGGCCAGAGGCATTCCCTTGCAACACCAGTCAAACCAGGGAGGTTATTGAAACTTTACTGGGAGAAATTATTCCTAGGTTTGGAATTCCAGAGGGTTTCTCTTCAGACCAAAGGCCTTATTTCACCACAGAGGTGGCAGGGACTGTCTAAACTCCTTCAGTTTAAGTGGGATTTGCACACCCCCTGGAGACCATAATCTAGTGGAAAGGAAAAATGGATGAATCAGACTATCAGAAGAAATTGCAAAACTGTGCCAAGAAACCCACATGAAGGGAGAAGATGTATTACCGATTGCTTTAAATAAGAATTTGAATCACCCCATGTCTTTGAGGGGGAGTGAGCCCATTTGCAATTCTGAATGACAGATTGTGTCCAATCCACACTGTGGTGATGAAAGGTGATCAAATGCATGTGAAAGGTGATGACGTGTTGAGAAATTATCTACTATCTCTCTTGTGAGCTTTGTCCTCTCTATATAGGTATCTTAACCAGCAGCCATCTGCAGCTTTCAACCAGGTGGTCGAAAGGCACAGGTTTAAGTGTGAATGTGAAAAGATGGACCTCTATTAAAAAAGTGGAAAGTTCCTTATGTTTTGTTATTGAAGACATATACAGCTGCAAAAGTAGGAGGAATGAATTCCTGGATTCATTACACCCAGGTAAAAAAGGGCCCCGATATCGGAACGAGATAAGTGAATTTCATGACAACCTTAACTACAAGATCTGGAACCACAACTGACTGAAAATCTTAAATAAATTGCACTTGGGCTGAAGGAAGCATTGGTAGCATTTAGATTTTCCACAGAGACTTACATTACTATTAGCAGGCATTTATCAGTGTGGATTTTTTTTATTGTTGGATAGATCTGGAAATTCTAGAATTGAAAGTGTTCATAGTATGTTGTTGTTGCCTCAAGATAACACAGGGAAATCTAGTCCTACAACTTATCCAATTATTTGAGGCAGTCCACAGCTCTAGTAGTGTTAAATACTCAGTTACAAGCAACTCTGAAAATGGCCATCTGAAAGGATGACACTTGCTATAGTTTTACTGAAATTTGGAGCTGGTTGATATCTTGGTTCCCTGATCTGAATTTATGGGTCAATAAGTTTTTATCTTTGTTGCTAAGAGTATTGGTGGTGTTTGTTTGCATCCATGCAGTTACCCAGTGTATGTGTATATGCTACTTGGGGATATTGGAATCAGAAGGGTGAGACTAGTCTAAGAAATTGATTAGATGAATCTTGAAGAGAAATCATTGTAAAATGTGGAATATGTAAAAATTTTCTTAAGAAAGGATGTTCTTTGATGTTTGATCTTGGTGTACTTTCAAGCCTAATGAACAAGAAAAGAGATTTAATCTGTTGAACAGAAAGGAGCCAACGAAGATCTAAGTCATGGACAGGTGTTGGAAAGACAAATTACTTGTTGGCTCAGTTGCCTTGTTAAGGGCTTGACAGGCTCCAGTGACCTCAGACCTAGGGGAGGCTAGCAAGGCTTGGGAAGAAGGATGTACCGCTGATGGTGGATACAAAGAATGCAGAATTTACGGACCACAGGATATTTGGCAGAACCACCAAGAAAAGGAACAAACTAATAAAGCCAAAGCAGCAACTGTGCTGAATCAGCTCCAGCAAGGGAAAAGCTAATTCCAGCAGGGGCAGTTCAAGACCACCCACTCAAAACTACTGACTGAAAAGAAGAGAAAGACTGAGCATGCAGACTAATTAGCATGGGAAATGAGAGGATCATTACCCAACAGCAGACAGAATACTAATTATGAAGAGAACTAGGTGACTTGTAGTCAATGAACACTAATTCATTTGTTTGCTAAAATATATAAAGAGTGAAAAGTTCTGGTAGTCATCATGCTGGCTTTGTGAATTTGCCACTGAGACCCCCCTTTCTGCACAGAACTGTAAATAATTACCTCCACTCAGTGCGTGAATTGGCCTCTTGAACATTGGGTACAAGAACCTATTTTGAAACAACAAAGAGATGACGGTCATGAGTGGAAGTACAAGATTGCCAGTGCTGATGACTGTGGCTGTCCAGAGATGCAGCGGAGAAGTCTCTCTGATGCAATAAAAATAATCTCTTTGGACCATCCTTCACCTCCACTTCTTTATCATCCTTGTTTTGTCTCTCTCTTATGAAGTTATGAGTGCCATCTAAGGCCACCCCTCACCTATCGAACCTGTCTCTAAAGACCACATGGCCAGTATGGCTAAGCTGCCTCACCCCACGTTCTTACCTCCACTGAATTCTGAGCAGTCCAGCCTTCCCCCTCAAGAGTTTCTTCATAGGAAGGCAACATTCACTGTGAGGGTGGTGAGGTCCTGGCACAGGTCGCCCAGAGAAACCATGGCTCCCCCATCCCTGGAAGTGTCCAAGGCCAGTCTGGCTGGGATTTGAAGCAACCTGGTCTGGTGGAAGGTGTCCCTGCCCAGGGCTGGGGAGGTTAGGTGATCTTTACAGTCCCTTCAAACCTAAAAGATCCTGTGATTCCATCATACAGTGTCTGTGTGGAGAGCAGCAGAAGGGACATGGAGACAATTGGCATAACTGTTAACTCCAATTGCTAAAATGGCTTTAAGAGGATGCTTCATCTAAGAGTTAATTTATGGAAGTGGTAGGAAAAACGTGAGTGTGAGTGAACAACCTTCTCAGGTTTAAAACATTCAGCTGGAGTTCCTCAATGAAAGTTCACTTCATATGGACTGGAGGTTTTCATTTTTTAAAAAGATGCTTTTAGAATTGTCTCCCTTTCCCCAAATTACCAAGAAAGTTCATTTTAGTTTGAGTATTGATTACTCAATTGAAGTTTTAAAAATTGAAGTGACTAGCCTAGCTTAAGAGAAATAAACTTGATGTTTTGCCTAAACAAAGAACCTCGGCTCATTGGTCACTGCTTATGGACCAAACCACATTGTCAGGAAGGAGCCTGGGGTTTGTTTCATCAATGCCTTCCTTTAGCCTGGTGCAAATGAGGGTGGTAAAACACTGGCACAGGTTGCCCACAGAGTCAGTGGGATACACCATCCCTGGAAACAATCAAGATCAAATTGGGTGGGGCTTTTAGCAACACGGTCTGGTTGAAGATGTGCCTGGTCTTTGTAGGGATCTTGGAGTAGATGACCTTTCATCGTGTCTTCCAACCCAAACTGATCTGTGGAAAGCAGATGTGGCAAACCACCCTCCCCGTGCACTCTGAGTTTATACCAAAGTGACTGCATGAAGAGCTCTGTATTCTCTTAATGGAAGAATGACTAAACGGTTGCCTGAGAATGCTCTTAGTAGCGTCCCATAAATCCTCCCTAGAAATCTAAAATTCTGCTGATGGAATAAATCTGTACACTCCACTTCCAAGCAATACTCAGAATAAAAGTAAATGACAAAGTAGTACCCCTGGGGGAGCACTTCATGTTAGTGCTGTACTTGATCTCAATTGTTTGTTTCTATTTTCATTTTTCTCGTCTAGCTCCAGAGAAAACTCTAGTAGCATAGAATCATCTCTTTCTGTCCACATAGAAAGCAAATTTTCAAAAAAAGCATGTCTGGCTAATTTAAATAGTTACTACGTTTCATTCTAAAATTTATTTTGTATATACAAATTTAAAAAGTGGTTATATTTATTAATACGAATGTCAAAATATCAAGACATATCTAGTACATGTCAACAGAAATTCATGTATTCCTGCAGAAATATTGTTTGAGGTAGAAGAGAAAAGAATTTTCTTGGAGAAATGTCAAAATTTTTAGAAGTTTTCGATCTCATTTTCAACTCCTTGAAGCATTTCAGGATTTCATTTTATTAACCTCAGACATTTCAAAATAATTTGAGTTACTACTGTCTCTGCAGTCCCAAGCTTCCTCAGCTAGGGATCCTGAGGAAAATAAGAATATTTTACTTTGAACTGACAGCCTTTACCCTCTTTTACTCATACTTTTTTTCCTTTCATTCCTGGATTTTCTATTTGCCATGGTCTGAGAAACACTGCACAATAAATATCCTTCTGCCCAGTTCTTCCACTGAAGATGATTGTGCCTGAATCCCTGGAGACTTTCTGTGAAGCTTTCCATTGCTGTTTCTCAGGGACCAGGAAACTCTTGGTGGCATAAATCATCTGCGTTTTACAGATTCCCAGACATCAGGGATGCAATTTCGAGGAGATTGCGGGGGGGAGGGAAGGGGAGGTCTTCCTTCATTTTTCAAAACCTTGCAGTAGAATATAGTTATTAATGGGTTTCCATTCCCTTTCATATTGGAAGAAGCCTTTAAGGGAGCATGTTTTGCATTCAGATTAGCACAAGATCTGTCATTAACCGATATAGGGAAAGACTGCTTTTTCAATACATCTGCTGTGGCTATTATTTTTAATTACACTCCCGCTGCTGTATATTGGTTGTGATTTGTAACCACAATATTTTAAAACAGAAGGTGAAATGTGAAATACAAAGAGGTGCTAGAAAACACTAAGACATTGGTACCAACAGGAAATAAAATGTTCTACCTTAAACAACAGATTTTGTATTATAAAGGTGAAACAAACAGCATGTGAAAACATCACTAAATGCAGACTAAATTAGAAACTAAATTATGTATGATGTCTGAGTGGCAAAATTGGGTACCTACTGGATTTCACTTCCCTGAGAATCCAGACTTAGTGCTTAGTGATTGGAAATGGTGCTAAAATACCATTTCTACCACTATCCATTCCCTTTTATTTCTGCCTAATTTGGGAGCAATTTGAATTTGGATCAGTTCAATATCTTTACCACTGGACACACTTGGGAAATACTTCAATTAAAAACACATGGTATGATTTCAGGGATGCGCTTTCTGGATGATCTTTCTGGATTTTATGAGATCCAAATGACTGATTCATCCAAGAGAGCATTCAGGACCACAAAACAATGACAGAATTTTCAGCCTTATCAGGGAAAGATTTTTAAATGGTATGTTCAGCCACAACTGCCAACAATGACTTCTGATACACCATACCTGCACAGTCTTATTTTCAGAATTGCTGTATTCAACTGGAAAAGGCCCAGCATTCCAGGACTTGGTTTTTCTTAATTAAACTTCATATTATTCTTTCTTCTAAGAAAAAAAATACTGTTGTATCACAGCCAGATCTAAAAGATTTTTTTTTGACAAAAAGGTATTTTGACAGCAGACCACACGGCCATTTTGCATGGAAACCTCCCCGTCAAACTTCTGATGCTTCATCCCTCTCAGTGAAGATTAGACCAGATGGACTTCTTATGTCCAGACTGGGTGAAATGAAGCACAGATCTGAATTTTACAACACACTTCCTTAACTCTAGCTTACAGAAGCTTAGGCCTTTTTTGTTTCTTTGTTTCATCATTTGTTCTTCAAGTAGTTTAATAGATACATTTTTTAAAAAGCCTTTAGGGCCAAGTACAAATTCATATGCTGACTTAGATGATTCAGATGGATATTGTGCTCTTAAATCAACTGTATGTTCACCAGGAATGCATCACACTTCTCTTGTCCATGCTATGCAATCTCTAATGGTGATAAACATCTAGCCAGTTTTTTCTATTTTTTTTTTTCTGCTTCAGTCAATGGTTATTGAATCTGGTCAGTGACTGCCAGTACCACCAGGCATTTATTATAGTTTGCTCTGTAAATACAGATGAGCAATGAACCGCAACACTGGATTCAATCACACCATAACACAGGAAAAGTCTAAATTTGATTCAGGGTTTGCCACATGAGTCTACACGAGCAGTAACAAATATATGTGATCTATCACGTCTGGCAAGGGAATCAAACAATATTGCTACACACAAAGTTTTAAGTCTCTGAGCTGAGGCCTAAAGAGAGTTCACTGGAATATTTCTTCTCTTGAGGAATAAACCAAACCAACCCAAAAACAAACATGAAAAAAAAATCTTCCTTGTCACAGAATGGGTGGGCTTGGGTAGGAACACTGGAGACCATCTATTCCAGCCTCCCTGCTCCAGCAGGGTCCCCTAAAGCATGTTCCTTGGGATTGTGCTGAGATGGCATTTGTATCTCTTTTGCGTTCACAGAAGTGACGAGCACCCCAAGACATTTGCAAAGGCTGAGAGAGGTGTCAGAAGTTCATTACCTGTGTTACAAGGGACACAAGGTCCCATATCACTTGCTCTGGCACGTAGAATCAAAAAATCATAGAAACATGGAATGGTTTGGGTCAAAAGGGACCTTAAAGACCACCTAATTGCAAGCCCCCTGCCATGAGACATCTTTCACTAGAGCAGGTTGCTCAAAGCCTCATCCAACCTGACGTAGAATGGTGTTTGACAGCAGGCATGTCAGAGTTATAATGAGCTTTGTGTGTCTTGCCAGCCTGTCCTTTATGTCAGTGTCCTCAGAGGCTGTGACTGCCCTGCATGTGGCACTGATGGTGTCGGGGGTGACACCATGCGGATAAATGTTTTGGACACTTCCTGGCCCAGGTTTACCCTCCTCCACAGAGGTCCCCTGTTGAAATGCTGCCAGCCCAGGCCTCGGGTGGCCCATGCCAAACTGAAGGTTTGGCAGTGAAGATGGATCTCTGGCTGTGAGGTTGTGATTGCCAGCAGCAGCCTCCAGACCCAGCTGCTTTCCATCTGCCAGTGAGGGGCAGCCTGGATGACAGGAACTGCAACGATTCCTTGGGAAGCAACCAAGGGCTCCGCGATGGAACATATGGAAACAGCATTAATACAAGGAATGGAGGGAGTCGGGCTGGGGCTGTACCGAGCACTGAGCTGGATGTCCCTACCCGTCTGTCCTCTGCTGCATCTAGACTGCCTCTCTGGTCCAGCCCTGCGTGTTTGAGTTTACCTCACTCTGTAGAGCACGTGCCTGTTTTCATGGGACAGTTTTGTTTGCTGTTAATACAATTCTCGAGCCTATTTGAATTTTTTTTTTTTTTTAATACTTGTTTGGCAGGGCACTGCAGCATTCAGCAGTAAGAGCTCTGGCAGACTTACGACAGCATTCGTTTTTTTCCGGGAACTGAAGAAAAGGGAAGGGGGGAGCAGAGCTGCTGCAGCAGCAGCTGTGGAAAGGGCGATCACATAGGATCTTCCACTGACTCCGAGGCACTAAGTGAGATCACCAATTTTCAGTACCAGTGACTAAAAGTCCTGTAGTACACCTTCAATGAATATAGCTAGAGAGGGTAAAAATAAGAAGGGCAGTTTTATTAGAATTATTCTCCATTCCTTTCAGAATTTAAAGCATCAGATACTCATGAGCTCTATGGTAGAAGAAAAGTCTTTGGGAAAGAATAGTGTTACATGCAGGTTTCTCAATCAGAGCTGGGCTGTATTTCTTTTTAAGACACATTCTTAAGATATATCATTGGTTCTCCAGAGCTATATTAAAGGGATAAAAGTGAAAAAACCCAAACTCAACACTAAAAAACTCACAACCCTTCCCCCCCACAAAATCAACCAGAAAAAAAATCTTTTTTTTTTAATCTGAAGAAGTGATAAAAACAATTTTAACCGTGATTCAATGGTTTGTCTGTTTAGCATAGGCATGCAAAAAGAGGACATAACTTTTGCACAAAAGCATATATTTTAATTTAGTTCTCAATTAGTGTCCCACTGCATATTGCAGTTGAGGAGAGGAGAGGAGAGGA
>VWPU01014908.1:0-22108 GCA_013398955.1 Callaeas wilsoni | reverse complement strand
TGATCTCAGAGGGCTTTTCCAACGCCAACAGCTCTGCGATTCCATGATTCCATGGGGAACAGCGCTGCCTTCGCTCCCCGGTGGGTGAGGGGCCTTCGGCACCCCGGTCACTGGTGCAGAACAGCCCAGGGAGGAGTTCAGCAGGAGCTCCAGCGCTGGGAGAAGCTCTTCCGTAATTTTGTGGCTCTCACACCAGACTTTGCCTAAAGGAAAGGCCCAGGGGAGCCAGGACAGCTCTCGCTGGCCAGAGACAGAGGAGTTTCCTCTGAGCATTCCCACAAAATACCAGCCCTGAGCGGATGGGACGAGCTGGAACATGAATGGCTGCAGATGTGCCACGGTCAAAGCCCAGCTTCTCCTTGTGTGAGACTTTGTGAGGGGCACAGACGAGAACAAACTGCAGCTCTGAGCAGCTCAGACACCTCGTGAGCTGGAGCTGCAAGGAGAAAAACCTCGGGCCAAAGTCAGCGTCAAGGCTCTGCCTGCTGCAATCATTAGTGAGGGGATGGGTGAGTGCACGGGTTCAAACGCGAATTTTTGATCACATCTCAAGGAAAGGCTCCATGAGGTCAGCTAAAGGGGTTCCCTGTCAGCATTTCACATGTGGCTCCATAAATCAAACGCTCCTGAAGGCAGCTCAGAGCTGCGGGGCTTGATTTGGGACCATCCTTGACTTTGAAAAGCAGGAGGCTGCATCCACAGAAAAGATAATTTTGATAAATGCAAGCCCTGGGTTCTGGGCTTTTGAGATCCTTTGCGTCTCTACTCCCTGCACGGATTTTGTGGGTCTCTACTCCCCACACAGATTTTGTGCTTATCAACAATTTATCTCCTCCAGGAGTGCTTTGAACAGTGGCCACGTTCTGTTCCATGAGGTTTTTGAAATATTCCTTCGTAATGGACAAGGAGTTGGACACATAAGAGGTCTGAAGGGTCCCCGCCCCTCCTGCTGTGCTCCTGACCCCTGAGGGGTGACACAGAGGGGGTCAGCAGGCAGCAATCCTGGTCCTGAGGGAATGAGATTATCGGGATATTGTCAGCCAGACTCCACCTCCGTGGGCAAGGTGCCTTCCCTTGTTATGTCCGCGTTGGAATATCTCAAAAACAAGGAGTCCTGGAGAGCTGCTCTCTCCAAGGAATTGCTGAGACATCTGGAAATCGATTCTCTGGCTCTGGGAGGAGCATTCAGTGAAATATTTCACGGGTCGCTTGGTAAGGAAACCTCCATTCCAAAGGTTCCAAAGGAGCCATTGCCATCTCAACGGGGAATAAAAAACCACCTTGAGGATGGAATCAGAGGTTGCATCCTCTTTGTAAAGGGTGGCAGCTCAGCCCAAACAGCCCCGATATTCTTTTTATCTCTTGCAATATCAGGCATTAGAGCTTTATCCCTGCTTGCATCTCCGTGCTCCTCCTCAGAGCCAAGTGCCAGGCACAGATCTCCTGCGGCCTCCTGTGAGGGACCATTTTCTGCAGCAAATGACCACTGAAATGTTACAAAGAGGCTCTGGAACCCCACCAGGCACCAAATAATGCGGCATTTGAGTGTCCCCTGAAAGATGACCTGAGCCAGAGCACAACTTGTGGGCATCACTCTGTTCTCGTGATTGGGATGAGATTTAGGGCTTCACATCCTTCTTTAAAGACTGCCAAAATTAACAACGAAATCGACTCCTTTCCCCAGCAGGGAGCAAAGCAACCCAGTGGACAACGCTGCAAATTGGTTTGGGAAGAGAAATGGGAGCCCAAAAGCTGTAAAATGATGAGGCAAGGAGAGGGAGACAGAGCACAGCTCTCGGGCAGGGAGAGGGAAAAGGAGCCCTGTAAATCACAGGAGGCAATCACGGAGCAGAGCCGGGAGAGGAGCAAAGGAGTGACAAAAAGGAGTGCAGAGCTCCCCAAGGGTGGAGGGAGAGCGTTTGCAAGGGAGCATCTCCAGCGTCAAATCAGTCAGGGATGGCAACACAGCCAGTGGTGGCTCCTGGCAAACCTTGTAGGGAACGGTGATGATCCACGGAAAACGATCTGACCCACGGGAGTGATCTGATCCATGGGAGTGATCTGACCCATGGGAGTGATCTGATCTATGGGAGTGATCTGACCCACAGGAGTGATCTGATCCATGGGAGTGATCTGATCCATGGAAGTGATCTGACCCACGGGAGTGATCTGATCCATGGAAGTGATCTGATCTATGGGAGTGATCTGATCCATGGGAAACAATCTGATCCATGGGAGTGATCTGACCCACGGGAGTGATCTGATCTGTGGGAGTGATCTGATCCATGGGAGTGATCTGATCTGTGGGAGTGATCTGATCTGTGGGAGTGATCTGATCCATGGAAGTGATGTGATCCATGGAAGTGATCTGATCTATGGGAGTGATCTGATCCACGGAAAATGATCTGATCCATGGAAAACAATCTAATCCATGGAAACGATCTGACCCATGGAAGTGATCTGATCTGTGGAAGTGATCTGATGGGTGGAAATGATCTGACCCACGGAATTGCACTTTCAGTGCCATGTAAATCCATGGCTGGGCCATTCCCTGGCCTCTGTGTGCCGTTGTCACCTCCTCTCCTCAGACATATGGAACGAGATGGTTTTTAGGATCCCTTCTGTGCATTCCATGATGCAGCAGAGCCAGGAAAACAGGGGCACAAGGCGGTGATCAAAGGTCTGGAATGGTTTTGTGTGAGGAAAACTGGAGGACAAGATTCTGCAGCAGACAGAAGGGATTTGCTGTAACAAAGCTATGGAAGAAGTCGACAAAATCATGAGGGGACATCAAGGACTCGGCTTTTGATTCTCTTCCTGCAGAAGGGAAAGGGGAAACAAGCAGGAATCAAGGTCAAAACAAAAAAAACCTTCTTTCTTCATGCAACAGGAATTGGATTTGCTGGGGTCTTTGCCAAGGAAAACTGCAAGTGCTGAAATCCTGCATGGGCCCACGGGAAAACCGGGAAAGGATTTGGGGGAGAGATGCACCAAAGGATGCTGAACACCTCAGCAGGCTCAGGAACCTGAAAGATGCTGCTGGAGCAGGAACGCGGTCTCCCCAAAGCCCTGGAGATGATCTGAGATGATAAGAGAAGGTCCTCATGGATAAATGTCCAAAATGGCAAAAAAAAGGTCTAAAAACTGTAAAACAAAGTCTAAAGGGGCAGGAAACAAAGGATGGGAGTGAGTGTTTGGTTCCTGGAGTGCAGGGGGGTGGATTGTGAAGGCAGGACACTTCTCCATGGTCTGTGAAGGAAAAGGATGGAACCATAACCAGATTTGCAGGGCTGAGCTGCTGAAGGTGGAAAAGGCAAGGGCTGCCTGCAGAGAATTCCGGGAGGAGCTTGTAATAGTGAGTGAGAGGGTGACAGAACAGCAGCTGGAATTCAGTGGAGACAAATGGAACTGGATGCACACAGGGAGAACAAACCCTGACTCCAAATGGACCATAATGGGCTCTGAAAAATCCCCACTCAGGAACGAGGGCTGGAGTTAGGAGGGACATTGCTGGGGAAATGTCAGCACAGCTCTTTGCGGGGATCAGAAAAATTGGAAAATTGAATGGTGGGGACAGGCAGGGAATGGAAAAGAATCGTTCTGGTGAAACACTGAGGTTCAGCTGCAAGCAGGAAACTGGGAGTGTTCCCTGTCCTCATCCCAGCTTCCAGAGGCACAGGGCAGAGGATTTACTGAGAGGGGCAATAAGGAAGGAAAACCAGACATTATTGGATGGAGAGCTATTAAAGAGAGGCCAAAGGGAATCCCCAAGGCACAGGCAGCTGGAGCCAAGGAATTCTCATCTCTCCAGGCTGGTGCTGCTCTCCAAGGCTTCCCTGAGAAGTGACACTGTGTTTATTGCTGCTCCAGGGGGACAGATGCAGGGCAGGATTGTTTGGGATGATCCAGGAGCCAGAGCAGTGCAGAGATCAGGGAAGGACCAGCACATGGATCCAGGTGCAGCAGCTCTCAATCCAGGCTTTGTCCTCCCCTGCGTGCTTGGCCCTGGTGTCTCATCTTCACCTTCTGCTGAGGCTGTCCCAGCTCTGTTTCTCACAGGCACTCACTCAGAATTAATTGTGTCTTCTGTCCAGACCTGGGACAGTCGGGCTCTGTTTTCATCTTTGCTCTTGTCTCAGTCGTGGGCTCACACTGGACCTTGGACTTTCAAACATTATGAAGGTCAAGCCCTGTGGAGCTCATCCCTGTGGAGCCTGAACTCTTCCTCCTCTCCTCTGCTTCCTAACCTTTGTCCTGATCACCTCCAGCAGGACCTTCCCTCTCATCTCTTAGTGACTTTGGGATCCTTCAAGGTGTCACAGAATCATGGAATGGTTTGGGTTGGAAGGGATCTTAAAGCTCATCCCATTCCCACCCCTGGCAGGGGCAGGGACATCTTCCACTGTCCCAGGCTGCTCCAAACCCCATCCAACCTGTCCTGAGACACTTCCAGGGATCCAGGGGCAGCCACAGCTTCTCTGGGCACCCTGTGCCAGGGCCTCCCCACCCTCACAGGGAAGGATTTCTTCCCAATATTTAATCTAAGCCTGCCCTCCTTCACCTTTAATCCATCCCCGTTGTCCTGGTCACTCCATGCTCCTGTGACAATGTGTCTTTGAAATTATGACACAAGTATGCCCTTTGATTAGAGAACTTGGTTAAAATCTTAAGGCAAGTAGAGGGGTTTGTGTCCATTGGGTGTCTGGGCCACTTGATCTCCTCCCTCGCTGCCTCCCTCAGAACTCCAGCACAAAAGCCTGGTTGAATTTCCCAGGAGTTGGTCTCCCATGCTCCCTAATTCCCCTCCTTAGTGCAGTTCTACCTCATTTGAACATCACTTTTAATAATCTGCCGTTCCTGGAGCTGCTCAGGAGTATTTTTTCCAATCAAGGTCTCCCTGCTTTCTTTGCCTCTGATGGTGAGGAAATGTTAAGTGAGAGCTTTCACAGCAGAGTTAATGCTGTTAATAGCTCGGCTATTTCATCCTTGAATTCCTTTGCAGCTCTGGAATGAGAACCAGCCGGCACTGCCCGAGTGTTACCGTTTATTTTGTCAGGTTGTTTTATAACTTCATCCACAGAGCTCGCTTTGAGCCACAGTTTCTGACTTGTCCCCCATCAAGGTTTCCAGACTGAAGATTCCTGGAAACTCCTTTTTCCTGGAAACCTGTGCTTGGTTCTCTGCTGCAGTTTGATCCTCTTCATTCCATGCTTTGGATTAGTCCAGCTTCCTGCTCAGGTGTGTTTGGGAAAGAAAATACCCCTGGACGGCAATGCCTGAATTTCCAGTGGGCACTGGAGGGAATGCAGGGCCCTGTGGATGGTGTGGAGGATGATCCTCATGGAGGATCCAGGACTTGAAATCGTGTTGATCCAATCCTCCTTCCTCTGCTGCCTCCTTTTCCCCAGGATAAGAACCAGGGTAACCCAGGTCCTGCAGGAGCAGCAGCCAAATATTCACGGAGGAGGAATTTTTACATGGGCAGGGAGAGATGGATCAAGTTTTAAACTAAGAGAGGAGAGATTTAGATGGGATATTGGGAAGGAATTGCTCCCTGGGAGGGTGGGGAGGCCCTGGCACAGGGTGCCCAGAGAAGCTGTGGGTGCCTCTGGATCCCTGGCAGTGTCCAAGGCCAGGTTGGACATTGGGGCTTGGAGCAGCCTGGGACAGTGGAAGGTGTCCCTGCCCAAGGCAGGGGTGGCACTGGATGAGCTTTAGGGTCCATTCCAACCCAAACCATTCCATATTTCTGTCATTCCATGTGCTGCTCACCAGGCAAGGCTGGAGGCAGGAGGCAGCAGTGGCCAAAAGGCCAAATGACCCCTGGCCTTGGCCACTTCCTGGGGTGGGACAGACCCAGCATCGACTCCCCCAGGCAGCTCCATATTCTCCTCCATCCTCTTCTACTCCTTCAAGAGCCCCAGTTGTGCTCTCAAAATCCCCCTGACCCTGCCCCTGTCCCAAGCTCACATTCCCTCCCAGCCCCTCCCAGCTTGGAGCTGCTGCCTGTCTCCCACAGCTCTAATCCAATTCCAGCCTCGTTGAGAGTTTCACTGAGGCTTTGGCTGTTTGCTGGAATTTGTATCCAGCAAAAATTGGATTTGCCGTGCTGTTAGAAGCACTTCCTACCTGGGAGAGGGAGTTCTGCCAGCATTAACATTCCGGTCACTGTGTCACCGTCACCAAAGGAGCCGCTGCCTCTTCAGTGCTTCCCTCCCCCTGCTCTGGAGGACGAAGCAGCCTCGGGTTTCTCCTTGGGCTCTGTGCAAGCAACCCCTGAGTGCCAGAGGATCAGGATTCATGGCTGGAGTGTTTAACGCTTTCCTAGCCCCATTTTTCCCTTTTTCCAGGTGCACAGGAGCCAGCAGTGCCCTGTGCCCCTGGAAGGGGTTGGTGCTCCTTCCATGTGTTGCAGGAATGAGGACCACGGAGGGTTGGGTGCAATTCCCTCTTCCCGCTACTGGCTTTGACTCCAAGCAGGATTGAGCTGGGCTAAAGCAGCCTCTGTCCAGCAGGAGTGCTCCAGGAGGTGCCAACAGGGATGAACACGAAGGACAGGAATGTGTCCTGCTCTAAAACTCCCAGTGAGGCTGGGCGTGGAAATCTCCTGGTTTATGGAGGAGATCCTTCCTCACCTTGCTTTGGCTGTGTGGGGAAAATCCATGTGGAGCTTCCCTGGGATACAGGAAGCTCTGGGATAGAGCTGCTCTGCTCAAACCACCTCAGAGTGGGGCAAAGCTGCTCTGTCAGAAGTGGTGGATGGGGAGAGACCCACTCAGGGAAACATGGAAACGCCAGGGAAAAGGGAAAACTGTTCCTCATCCCTCCTTCGGGGGTCACAGATATCAAGTGCTGGGCACTGCCCAGGCTCTCCAGGGAATGGGCACGGCCTCGAGGCTGCCAGAGCTCCAGGAGCGTTTGGACAATGATCTCAGGGACAGGCTGGGATTGTTGGGGTGTCTGTGCAGGGACGGGGGCTGGGCTGGGAGATCCTGTGGGTCTTTTCCAACTCAACATGTCCCATGATTCTCCGACAAGCCCAGGCCTAGGCACTGGCTTTAAGGTGTTTGATCCATGGTCTGGATCTCGGACATGGAATGTGGAAAGGATCCTGTGGATCTGAACCCCGGCAGGGGCCGTTTCTCCACTCCACGCTCCTGCAGAGACCCCCTGGTTCAGGCTGACAGAAGTGCAAAAGGCAGCGTTTGGGAAGAGCAGCATTCCCAAGGAAAGGGAGGCTGGAGCGTCCGGGATGTGCTCAGCCACGGCTCCCCGCCGCTGTTCCCGCTCCGTTCTCCCGGCAGGAAATGCTCCATCCCTCCCTGCCGACGCAGCCGTGTCCGTCCAGCGCATTCAGCTGCACCCAGAGGTGTCAGGGTGCCCTGCACATCCGTGTCCCGCTGCTTGCGGAGGAGGAAAAGTCTCCCAGGTGTCCAGGGAAGCGGGAGCTGCTGGGTGCCCGCGGCACATCCGCGGTCTGCCGAGCGCGGAGCGGAGCCGCGGTGCGCAGAGCAAAGTTGCCATCTAGTGGGACACGGCACCTCTGCAGAGCGGCCTCGGGGCCGCTCCCCGCGCCCCGCACCGGGAATCATCCCCAGGGGGAATTATCCCAAAGGAAAAGCTTCCACTTAACCCCTGGGATGAGCACGGCGCCTCCCACAAGGTGCCACCGCTCAGCACCTGCGAATTGTGAACAGATTAAACACCCAGTTTTAATCCCAGCCTTGCTGTAGCCCCAAACTTGCTTTTATCCCACTAATTTTAGGCAGGATGGATGCGGTGTGTGGCCACGGGAAGGAAGAAGCCACAGGATGCTGTTCTGGGAATTTGCTGCCTGTCTGGGACTTGTTTTGGGCTCCAAGGCTGCAGCTGCAGCTCCAGTGCAGCGTTCAGTGACTGCAGAGCTCTTCTGACTCCTTCCCTAATTCCCAGATTTTCCAGGGCTCTAATTAAAACAGGAGCTCTGCATAATTCCAACACCCATTGGATGCAGCTCCTGCAGGGAATTGGATTACAAAAAAATTAAAAGGTAATAAACCACTTTTTTCTGGTGGCTCCTGCAAATGAGCAGCACACAAAGGGTGGTCCCCTGAGCCTTAGGGTGGGACCCCTCCCTAAACACTCCCAAATTCCCCCAAACACCCCCAAAGGTGCTCAGGCTGCAACTCCTGGTGGCAATTCCACAGCTCTGCCTTCTGTGAGTATCCCACATTTTGAAAAGTTTTGGCAGATGCTACAATTTTCTGACCTTTGTCAGCAAATCCCGAATTCTCCGGGATTTCATAGAATCATGGAATGGTTTGGGTGGGAAGGGACCTTAAAGCCCATCCAATGCCACCCCTGCCATGGCAGGGACACCTTCCACCATCCCAGGCTGCTCCAAGCCCCATCCAACCTGGCCTTGGACACTTCCAGGGATCCGGGGCAGCCACAGCTTCTCTGGGCACCCTGTGCCAGGGCCTCCCCACCCTCCCAGGGAACAATTCCTTCCCAATATCCCATCCATCCCTGCCCTCTGGCACTGGGCAGCCATTCCCTGTGTCCTGTCCCTCCAGCCCTTGTCCCCAGTCCCTCTCCAGCTCTCCTGGAGCCCCTTCAGGCTCTGGAAGGGGCTCTGAGGTCTCCCAGGATCCTTCTCTTCTCCACGTGAGAAAGAGGAACAAGAAAATACGGAAGAAATACGAATAAATAAATCAGAAAAGGAAAAAACCATTCCTTGAGTAGAATTAAACTCTTTCCTCTCAGATCATTCCTTATGCTTGGGACCAGCTCCATGTGCCAACATTCCCAGTGCAAACCAGCTCAGGGGCCTGGGATGGGGAAACTGAGGCACAGGCAGGAGTTCCGTCACCACAAAACAGCTTGGGATCCTGCGGAATCCTAAATTCCTTTCCATGGAAGGGAGCAAAAGGTGGATCAGCCCATTAAAAAACCATGTGTAGGGCCCTGGTTTGGGAAGGGGAAGGCACCAGGATCTCCCAGACTGCTCCATTTGTTGGCTCCCCTCCCTGCCTGGCTTTTCCATTGCTAATTCCCAGATTTCTCCCAGTCCTGCTCAAACCCAGCCGTGTTTTCTGGTTTTGTGTCAATGTTGCTGTAAAGGAGATCTTGCTCTCCAAGTTCTACAAAGTTAATTTTTTCTTATTTCCATAATTTTTTTAATTGATTCTCCTGTTTTTCCCTCATCTTCTTCAGACTTTCTCTCTTTATTCGGTAAAGTGTGGAAAAGTTTTTTTCACCAGATTTTATGCAGTTTTTGCTTTACTTTTTCCTGGGGGCAAAGTGAAGGGATTTTTCCCCTATTCCTTCCCTCTGGGTTTGGGAAGTGGGGCAATTCCTCTGCTCTGCTGCTCCCTGGCTGTCAAAATCCTTAATCCCAGCAGGCAGCAAAAGCTTTATCTCCTTTCTTATCATTTATCCCCCGACAAAATGGTGGCAAATATTACTTCTTGTTTTTCTCATTTCTTTTCCATCTTTTTCCATCTTTTTCCATGTGATTTCAGGGGTTTCCTTTTGGTTTTATTTCCTTTTTCCTTTCAATTTTCCATCCAGTTTCTCACATCATCCAAGTGGAAAAAAGGTTTTCTTTGCTCCCTCCTGGGTGGGTGGTTTTCCTTTGGCTTTTTTCCCCTCTTATTCTCTTTCCACAAGGGATGAAAGAACATTCCTGAGGGGAGGCCCTAAATCTCATCCCATTCCACCCCTACCATGGCAGGGACACCTTCCACTGTCCCAGGCTGCTCCAAGCCCCAGTGTCCAACCTGGCCTTGGACACTTCCAGGGATCCAGGGGCAGCCACAGCTGCTCTGGGCACCCTGTGCCAGGGCCTCCCCACCCTCCCAGGGAACAATTCCTTCCCCATATCCCATCTGGCAGTGGGAAGCCATTCCCTGTGTCCTGTCCCTCCATCCCTTGTCCCCAGTCCCTCTCCAGCTCTCCTGGAGCCCCTTTAGGCTCTGGAAGGGGCTCTGAGGTCTCCCTGGATCCTTCTCTTCTCCAGGGGAGCACCCCCAGCTCTCCCAGCCTGGCTCCAGAGCAGAGGATGAGGAATTCCCAGCTGTTTTGGGGATGGAAGTGCTGCACTTCAGATTCTTTAACAGCAGCAGCAAAACTTCCCTTGGCCAGGGAGCGAAGCAATCCCGATCCTCTGGATCCCCAGAGCAAAGCAGTGGCTGCAGGTGTCCATGCTGAGCACATTCCAACTGCATCCCAGGATGGAAAAAAGGGTGAAAAACTGGGGGGGAAAGGTGAATTCATGGATATTTTTAAAAGTCTGACTCCATCTGCTGCCTCACGGCTCCTTTAGAGGTTTCTCCCAGGAAAGTGTTACACTGATTCCAAAACCCCAAGGGCACCACAGGGCTGTAAAACTCCATTCCAGGAGCATTCCCAGCTCACTTCCCATTGCAAAGGACACATCCCACTTCAGATTCAAACCCAACAAAAGACCTCCATTAAATCACATCCTTTTTATTCCTTTTTTCCCCTGGGGAATCACTTCCCCAGGGAAAGTGGGGAATTGTGGCACTGGGAAAACTCCAAAGGATCCAAGACCCTGCACGTGGCACCAGGATTTGCACCCAGGCACCAGCACTGGGAGCCGGCACCCTAAAATTGGGCACCCAGCGCTCTCTGGGACCCTGCATCTCAACGCTGGGACCCTGTACCCCAACACTGGAACCCTGCATCCCAACACTGGAACCCTGCATCCCAACACTGGGACCCTGTGTCCCAGCACTGGGACCCTACAGCCCAGCACGNCACCCAGGCACCAGCACTGGGAGCCGGCACCCTAAAATTGGGCACCCAGCGCTCTCTGGGACCCTGCATCTCAACGCTGGGACCCTGTACCCCAACACTGGAACCCTGCATCCCAACACTGGAACCCTGCATCCCAAAACTGGGACCCTGCATCCCAGCACTGGAACTCTGCACTCCAACACTGGAACCCTGCATCCCAGCCCTAGGACCCTACAGCCGAGCACAGGGTCTCTGCACCCCAAAACGGGGTCGCTGCACTCTGTGGGACCCCCTGCACTGTCCCCCCCCGTAGTGGGACCCTGCACCCCGACACTCGGACCCTGCATCCCAACTGGGGCCCTGCATCCCAGCACTGGAACCCTGTACCCCAACACTAGAACCCTGCATCCCAGCCCTAGGACCCTACAGCCGAGCACAGGGTCTCTGCACCCCAAAACGGGGTCTCTGCACTCTGTGGGACCCCCTGCACTGTCCCCCCCAGTAGTGGGACCCTGCACCCCGACACTTGGACCCTGCAGTATTTGGGACGTGCAGCCCAGCTCCGGGTCCCTGCCCCACCAGCCCAGGCTGTGCCCCCAGAGGTGCCCCCAGAGGTGCCCCCAGCATTCCCTGGCTCCATGGCAACGACAAGGGAACGGCTGGGACTCAGACAGGGAACCCCACAGGGGAAATCCCCAGGGATGAAATCCTTGCCATGATCACTCAGGGATTTGGGAGCCATTTCTCCACCAATCTTCTGCTGAAGGATCAGTTTTGTGTCCCTTGGTGTCATCCCCACATCCAGGAACCCTCAGGCTGGCAGAGACATTCATGGAGCCTTGCAAATATTTGGGATTTAATTAAAAGCTCTGTATAAAAATGTGTTCGTGGCACTGTTCTGGTTGTGAAACTCAAAAGGAAAATAATAAACCCTGAACTTCAGCCAGGGACTGGCCAAGCATCCTGAGGGATTCCAGATTTTCCCTGATCCCACATTGCAGAGAAACATAATAAAACCCATTTTTATTTTCATTGCAAAGAAAGCACACAGGTATTTCAATCCTCATCCCCTTCCTCCCCCTGGAACGAGGCACAGCAATAAAATCCTGCAAGGAACTCCCGTTTTCCCCTTTTCACATGGAGAAATTTTCCTTGGATGTTCTCCTGCAAATTAAAACCAGCATTTCCCAAGGAGATGTGCCGAGAGTGAGGAATGGGTTTCTCCTTTTCCAAATTAAATTAAAGCATCCAAACAGAACAATTCCCTGGCTTTTTTCCCATTAAACCTTTCTGTCCCAGGGTCAGCTGGCTCGGTGGGCAGATCCCACTTGTCCAAGGGCACTTGGCAGCTCCAAGATCCGTCACAGCCTCGCGGTGCTTTTTAAGGAGGAGTTTGCAGGAGCTTTGTTCTGTTCATTGGAATTCCGTGACTGGGACCTCAGTGTCCGGGGAGAAAACTCAGAATCATGGAATCATTAAGGTCGGAAAAGCCCTCCAAGATCATCAAGTCCAACCTTTGACCAAATCCCACTAAACTCCATCCCAAAATGCCACATGGATCCATTTTTTGGACACTTCCAGGGACGGTGATCCCACCACTGCCCTGGGCAGCCTGTGCCAGTGTTTAACCACCTTTGCAGCTTGGAATTTTTCCCAAATATGCAGCCGGCGTCCTCGTGGTGGAGCAGAAAAGGAAATGTCACCTCCAACCTGCCCCTGGCTCTGTCCCAGGGTGGGAGACGGGAAACTGAACCGAGGAGGAGCTGCGGAGTGGGAAGGGGATGTGGGAGCCCTGTGCCTGGTCCAGGCAGGCTCTGGAGAGGATTCCTGGGATTCCATGGCCATCCCACCTGATTCCCTCAGGATCAACAAACGACCCTGGTGCCGCTGGTGCCGTGGCACGGATCCATGGCGGTGGGACCTGCCCGAGGTCACAGCCCCCACTGCAGGGCTATTCCCACCCGGAATTGTGCTCCTTGGTGGAGCTCTGCCCCTCTTCCTTTCCTTGGATCAGCGCGGGGGCTGTGGCAGAGGGGGAGTTCCCCCCCCGGGCTGGCCCTGGCCCTCCCCTCTGGTGCCCGATGGTGCCCCCGGGACAGTCGGGTTCTCTGGGTTCTGTCTTCTCCAGCTGCAGCTCCTGGAAGCGGCTCTGGAGGTGGCGCAGGAGCCCCAGGGAGCCCCGGCCGCGCTGGCGGAGCCCAGGAGCGGAGCTCAGGGACAGGGAGGAGGCGGGATGGGGATGAGCCGTCTGTGTCTGCACGAGAGACAGAGAAGTCAGCCCAGGTTTCGAGGTTCCAGGAGGATCCTGCCCACACATTCCTGGCTCCCCTTGGCTCGGAGATCAGCCATGGGCACGCGGGGCAGCTCCGGGCAGCAGGACACATCCATGTCACATGGGGATCCGATGGACATTTCACCGGCTGGTGCTGGACACGGAGCCTCTGGAGGTGATCTGGGGGTCCCAAAGGCTCCCTGAGAACCCAACCCCCCTGAGACCCGGCCACCTGAACTCCAGCCCAGCCTCGGAGCAGGACCTGGGGCATTCACCTGGATCAGGGGCTCCCTCGGGGCTCCTGGAGCCGGGCCCTTCTCTGGCTGCTGCCTCTGCTCGCCCTCCTGCACAGGGACAGACACCGCACGGCTGGCCCCACTCCTGTCACCCCACACGCGGGCTGGAGAGGGGCTGACATCCCCCCACCCTGCGCTCCAAAGTGAAGGCTCCAAGGATGAGGAGCGTGGGTTCCTCCAAAGGGCGATGCTGTCGTGGACTCCACGTCCTTCCCACACCTTCCTCCCCATGCCCAAATCACCTCCTTCCTCTGCCCAGCGGCTCCCAGGGCTCCCTCCACCCTCTGCCACTGCCCGAGGCGCCGCTGGATTTGCTGCCGGAGCCCCCGCAGGACGTGGAGAGCGCGGCTGGGGGAGAGCGGGGATGAGCTGGAGCAGACAGGGAGGGAGGAAGGATCCCCCGTGCCCCCCTGGGCAGCTCCTGCCGAACCCCGAGCTCCGGGACCCACCCGAGCGCTGCCGGCGAAGGGCCCGGTCCCAGGGCACTGCTGGGGCGGGGGTCGCGTCCCCACGGGGCCACCGAGGGGGTCCCCACGGCCGGGGAGCCCCCGGCCCGCCCCGGCACCGCCGGCTCCCGTGGGCGGCTCGGGAGATGCTCCCGCCGGACGCTCCTGCCGGCCCGATCCTGGAGGAGCAGCGTCGGGAGAGAGATCAGAGCAGCAGCAGCTCTGCCCCCAGAGCCCACCCAGCCTCTCCTAGGAAAGCTTTGGAGCCGGGTCAGAGCTTCCAGGGAAGATCTGGAGCCCCCAGGGCTGAGCAGAGGTTTGGCAGGAGCAGAACGAGCACGGAAACACCCGGGGGGCCCTCCTCTGTCCCCAAGCCACCCCCAGCACAGTCCGTGCCCCCGACACCACTGTCCCCACCGGCCCCTCTCCTGGGGGGGGGACACAAAACCTCTGGGTGGCCTCGGAGGAGCAGCACATCTGGGCTGCTGTGCCCCCCGGCTGAGGGAGCCACAGCCCCCGGCTCTGTGGTTTGGTGTGTCCCGGCAGCTGCCTCGCATCCCCACCGTTCCCTCCTCCCTTCCCTGACCTGCTCCAGGGCCTCCTGGAGCTGCCGAAGCGTCTCCACCTTCTCCCTCTGGAGCAGCCCGTGGAGCCGGTGCAGCACTCGCAGCCTCTGCTGCAGGAGGGAGCGGCTGCCCCGCTCCAGCTCCCGGAGCCTCTGCAGGAGAGCCAGAGCCAGGTCGGGTTGGCTGCCCAGGGCCACCCTCCAGGCCCTGCAAGGCTCTTCCCAGGGGCACTGCCCGGGCAGAATGCCCAGGTCCCTCCCGGCCAGGGTGGCATCACCTTGATGCCCATTGGAAAAGAGCTGAGGTTTGGTGGGTCAGTGCCCAGGAATTCTCACCCCGGCATCAAGCCCTGCCTGCTTCTCTGCTCTTCCCAAAATTCCAGCTCTCCCTGCCTCTGCTGCGGCTCTCCAGGGACCTCCTGACCTGCAGACTGTCACCCCAGTTTGCCTACAGCCACAAGGGTGGTTTTCTCAACAAATTCTTCTCCTAAAAGCTCCAACCCCTCAATAAAAGCTCCCTGTGGATAAATCCACTTTGGCTCTTTAGGAATTTGGGCCGCACGAAATGTTTCCCATGGGACACGCGTGCCTGGAAAAGGGGCTGAGCTGCTGACAGGGGTGTGATGTGTGTACTCCTTCCCACGGCCCCTCCAGTGTGATCTTGGCCCCTCTGGAAAACCAGGAGTGTGCTGACCTCCAGTAGCTCCAGTTTCTCTCCTTGTGAAGTCGCTGTTTCCCTTCTCTCCTCGTCCAGCCGCTCCCGGCTCACACAGGCTCCCTGCCAAGACTGGAAAAAACCCCTCTTTTCCCATTCCCAAATCTTTGCCTCTTCCAGGAGCTGGCTCTGGCCCTCTCATCACACCCAGGAGCAGCAAAGCAGAGCCATGGCCAGCACAGCCCCCACCAGCCCGTCTCTGCCACCTGCTGTAGTGCCAGGCCAACCCCTGCTTGGGCCATCTCAAGGTCACCTCACCATCCTCTGCAGGTCCATGTGGCACCGGTGGCAGGTGTCCCAGGTGTGTCCCAGCAGTGCCAGGCCAGTCCTGTGCCAGGGACGCCGTCACCCACATCCCCAGTCACACGACTGCCCAGCTCTGCCCAGCTCTGCCCATCCCCTCCTGGGCTTCCCATGTCACCTCCTGCTCCAGCCTCGGTGCAGGACCCATCCCTGGAGCCCCCATACCTGGCTCTGTCCCCTTGGCTCCGGGGCTCGGCACCAGATCCCAGCTCTCGTGTCCCCTCCTGGCTCCTCCGCAGGGACCAGCGCAGGGGCACCGGCTGCCCCGCCACCCCCTGGCATCCAGGAGCGGGGTTACAAACCCGTTTGCCCCTTCTCCATTGCCTTTCCTCGTGCATTTCCATGGCCACCACGTGGGACACAAGGACCAGGGCCAAGCTTGGTGTCCTGGCCACATCCTGCTGCTCTCCGCATCCCAGCAGGAAGCAGAGCCGGGAGCATCCCTGCATCCATCACTGCCCCCACCAGTGCATCCTGCCCCAGCCGGGGCTGTGCCCGTGGCAGACCCCAAACCCCAGGCCCCAGGGCCGTACCTTGCAGGGCAGCCCCCCTTTCTGGTCCCCACGCGGCCCTGGGGACACAGGTGACCCCCATCGCCTGGGGGCTCCCACTGCTGTGCCAGCACCTGCAGGGAAAACAGCACTTTGGGGAGAGGGGAGCCCACAAACCCACAGAAATCCCTGGGACAACTGGAGCTGGTCCCTGCCACAGTGTCCCTGGCCCTGCCATGTCCCTTCTGCTTGTCCCAGCCCTGCACCCTCCTCCAGCACCTCCCCCTGCCCCACGGCCAGCCCAGACTCACTCGTGCTGCTGTCTGCTCCTTCCTTCTCCATGTCATCCATAGCCAAGGTGACGTTCCCTCCACGTCCCCAGAGAGCTGGTGGCTCCTGTCGCCTCATGCCCAGGAAGGGATGTCCCCTGGTTGTGGCACTGCTGGCCCTGGGAAAACTGCTGCCAGGAGAGCCTGTCCTTGTCCCATCCCTGCTCCTGCCGGCAGAGATCCCTGGAGTTCTCCAGGAGCGCCCAGGCAAGGCCGGGGCCAACAGGTCCCCACGGGGAGAGTCCCTGCGGCCCAGGGCTGGCTGGGCAAAGGGGGCCGGCCAGGGGACCCCCCAGGCCATCCCCACGCGGCTCTGGCTCAGGCGGGATATCCTCGTTCCCAGAGACTCCAGGCTCTCCCTCCTCCTCCGGGATGGAGACCTCTCCTCCCAGAGATGTCTGCCCGGCTCCGCCGCCAGCTGTGGCCGCACATCCAGGCTTCTCCCTGTGGGGAATGAGGACCCATCCTGCCCAGGATGAGCTCCCTGCATGGGGACATCCCCAGCAGGCTCCTTCTGGCACAGCAGGGGCTCCACCATTCCCTCCCAAAAGCTGGCAGCGAGGTCCTCGGTGCAGATGGAGCTGGAGCTGCTGCAGTGCCCTGGGCTGGGCCGGGAGCCCAGGAGCTGAGCCCAGGAGTGCTCCTCTTCCCATGGGACAGGGCTGTCACCCCGGGCACACCAGGCACGGTGTCCTGCCAGCTCTGTGAGGGACAGCAGAGCCATGAGCCCACCCCAGCGTGAAGGAGCCATCCCATCCTGCTGGATCTGAACCACCTTGGAGGGGCCGGTAATTCCTGTTCTTATCAGGGAGCACTTGGGGTGCAGAAAGCACAGGCACTGAACACATCCCACCCTTTCCTGCAAGATCCTCAACTGCTTCCAGTAGGAGAAGCCACAATGTCATCCTTATTTTCATTTTAAACCAGGGTCATTTTTGACCTTGGTGCTCCCAGGGTCAGCACAGCTTGGCAGGGGGCACTGCCAGGGATGGCTGGCAGCATCCAGGATGGGGCAGTGATGCTGTCAGCTCTTCCCAGGAAGAAATTTTCTCTAATATCCAATCTAAACCTCCCCAGCACAACTTGAGGCCGTTCCCTCTCCTCCTGTCCCTGTTCCCTGGGAGCAGAGCCCGACCCCCCCGGCTGCCCCCTCCTGTCAGGGAGTTGTGCCGAGCCACAAGGTCCCCCCTGAGCCTCCTTTTCTCCAGGCTGCGCCCCTTTCCAGCTCCCTCAGCCGCTCCCGGGGCTCCAGCCGCTTTCCCAGCTCCCTGATCCTCTGCTCCAGCATCATTCCCAGCCAGGCACTGCCTTGCAGGAGAACCGGCAGAGGGGGCTGGGGACAAAGCAGAGCTGAGAAAGCCCCAAAGTGCCCCGTCCTCACTCACCGGCCATCCCGAGCCAGCGCGGACACTGCTGGGAAGGATGTCACCGTCCCTGCTGCCACCAGTGCTCAGCACAGCCACGCCTGGGTGCTGCAGGGAGGGGAACAGGGCATGGAACAGGGAATGGGGCACTGCCGGACGTGTTCTCTGGGGGGCACAAGGCAGGAGCACCCCAGTGCTGGTGCTGCATCTGCACCCCCACATCCGAGCCCCGCAAAGGAACCCCCCTTCCCACACCCCACACCTGGATTTGCCGGGAATCAGCAGGGTCCAGATGCAGGATCCTGAAAACCCTGAGGTCCAGGGCTGCAGAGAGGAGGAAAGAAGCGCTGAGGATCTCAAAGCCCCCGGGGGTGAGCCAGAAATCCCCAGGGGGGTTCTCCAGTGGGGCCAGGCAGGGCAGGCACCACCCTGGGCTCCCGAACCGCTGCACGCTGGAGGGGATGGGACAAGTCCGTGCCGGAGCAAAGGTGTGGTGGTCCAGGGCTGAGCGAAGGGGCTGAGACCGGCACCGCCCAGCCCGGCCCAGCCCGGCCCAGCCGCCTCCGGAGCTGCGGTGCCAGCGGGTGATGGGGGCCGGGGGTTGTTTTCCCTTAAAACCAGGAAGGACAAGGGCACTGGAGCTGCACTCGGAGCTGCAGGTCCCCAGTGCCCCCGCCGTGCCCAGCGCCCCGGAGCCCCCCGGGCGCACAGGGAGGGGCACAGTGCCGGGGTGCCCCCCAGCCCCGACTCACCTGGGGCCGGCAGAGAGGAGGCAGGAGCGGGACGGGCAGGGCTGTGTGTCCCTGTCTCCTGGCAACATCCCGCAGGGACCGGTCTCGGCCTGCCCGGATTCCCCATCCGCCTCCGCAGCCCCTGCCCGGACCCTCCTCCAGCTCTCCCGGGCCAGCTCCTGCCCCACACAGCGTCCCTGGGGCAGCTCCTCCCCACCGTCCCCTGGGAACCTCCGTGTCTGGGCAGCTTCCCCTGAGCCCCATTTGCTGGTCCTCATTCCCTGTTCCTCCTCCTCTGGGCCACCATCTTCCCCCTTGGCCACGCTCCCCTGGGACATGTCCATCCTGGCCCGTCTCCCTCCCTGGGCAGAACCTTCCCTGGTTCTTCTCCTTCAAGGTGTTGCTCCCAGATAATCTCCTTCCATGCTCCTGCTTCCCTGGACCTCCTGCCCTTGGACACCTCCTGCCTTGGACCACTTCTGGATCATTTCCCCTCCTGCCCCTCAAACCACCTTCCCTGGACCATCTCTCCCCCTTGGCAACTTCTCCCCCAGATCCTTCTCCTTCCCTGAACCACCACTTCCCTGGACCTCCGTCCCTTGGGCAACCTCCTCCTTTGAACGACATTCCCTGGATCTTCTCCTTCCTGTGCCACCTTCCAGGATCCCTCCCCGTCCTCCACCCCGGGCCCATGTCCCCACTCACACCCAGAGCTCCTCCAGGACGCCCCACCTGCAGCCCTGGGGGGCCAGTGACCATCTCAGCACCACGGCTTTTAAAACTCCCGAATCCAAGTTTTATTTCCGTGTAGGAGAAGAGGGATCACTCACAATATATTATTGTTCAAAAAGAAAATACATTCAACAGCATTTACAGTGGAATGACATTAAAATCCTCGAGGAGGAACAGAAGGACCAGGAGATGGTGCTCTGGTTAAGTGCTGCTGATAAGATGATCTCTGGAAGATGGAGCAATTTTTTCCATTAGCCTAAAATCCAGGGGATTTGTGGGTTGGGGGTGCTCCTTGTGCTCCCCCGCACTCCGTGGAGCTGTGCAGGGTCTGTGATGGGGATTCCCAGACGGACGTGGCGACGGGGGCACAGCAGAGGGGACCCTCGGTGCCAGCACTTAGGGAGCAACATCCCACTCCCTGCTCTCCATCGCCCAGGAACAGCCCGATCCAGCTTGGGAACAGCCTGTGCTGGAGTTCCTCCCTGCTCCACGCTCCCGGGTGACACTTGCATTGACACAGCAAAAAGGAAAATAAGGCATTCTGAAGAGCTCCATTTCAGCCCATTTTACAGACCCGGTTCAGGCCTCACGCGGGACAGATCCCCCGGGACACTTTGGTGCTGCCACAACCCAGGGCAGCGGCACCAGGGACCAGTGCGGAGCATCCTCCCCCTCCCAGGCAGGACGCCTGGGGCCGGGACGCAGGCAGCTCTCCGCAGGCTGAGTCCCAGGCTGGACCGTTTAGGATCAGCTTTCCCGAGCCAGGGCAAGCCTCCAGGAAGGAGTGAGAATTCCAGAGCAGCTGCCACAACACTCGGAATGCTGGGAAGCCACTTGGAGCATCGCACTCCCAGGAATCCCTAGTGCCGCCCCTCAAACACCAAACACATCGTTTCCAGATGGGAATGTCTCTGGAACACCTTCTCCATGCTACAGGATCCAGCTTTGGAGCAAACCGTTGCTTCCCTGCAATGGGAATCATTCCATCACCATCACCCGAGCTCGGGGATGAGCCGAGGGGAATAGTACTCGTGCTGCAAAAACTCAGACAGACACTTCTGTCTTCATCATTTTTCATCTATTGTGTACCATAGAAATTTAAGCAAAATAATTTTATATATATTTATATATATATATGTATAAATTAGAAGCAAATAAATAAGATTAAAGGGTGCACTGAGAGCAGTGGGGGCTGCCCCACGCCACAGTGACACCGTCCGGGGCCACGGGGACTGTACACTGTGGGGATCACAGGGATGGAAGTGCTGGAAGCTGATCAGGAGGAGACCGATGGATGAGGAACCTGATTGCATAAGTGTCCCGTGTGCAGCCTGGATATTCCAGTTACCGTTGCCTCAAGGTTCGTTATTGCTAATTAACTTCCACGTGGGTGTGACGGGCCCGGCTCGGGGCGGCCCCGGAGGCAGGCTCAGTGTGATATGATGGATCCGGAGAAGGAGACAGCAGAAATGGGATCCAGCAGGGCCAGTGCAGGTCTCCAGGTGTCCCTGCTACTCCCTGGCCCAGCAGATCCCATCTTTGGGATGCTGCCACCTCCTGCTTCCCCTCAGCGCTCCCGGTCCTCGCTCCGCCTCTCCCGGTGCCTCCAGGGCCAGGCAGGGTGACAGCACCCAGGAGGGGCGAGGGGGACAAGGGGGACAAGGGGTTCCCTGCCCTGAGAAACTGGAGCTGCTCCAGGGAGGGCCCAGGATGAGGGAGGAGAGGAAGGCGAGCCAGGAGCGGGTGCTATTGTGCAGGGACCCTCAGCCTCAGCCTGTGGCCAGGCCTGTCTGGCTGAATGGGGCGGGAGATCCAGGAGCAAGGCTCCTTCCCAGTGGCACCACAGCACCTCTTCCTTCCTCTCCCCGTGGCACCTCTTCCCTCCTCTCCCACCCGGCATCAGGCACAGCTCAGCAGGGAGACGCTGATGGAAAAGCCGGCATCGAGATCCAGCCCCCGTGTGCAGGGATCCGGAGCAGGGACACGGAGCCGGGAGCATCGCTGCGACACAAACTCTTCACTGCATCTGCCCGGCATTCCCAGCCTCGCTGAGGCCATTTCCCCCTTCGGATGCGGTTGCAGGAAAACCAAAGCAAACCTCACTCAAACCACTCTCACACAATAAAGACAGGCCCAAGCTTTGCCTGAACGCATCAGACTGTGGGGAAGCACCTCCAATGCTCTTGAAAAAAACAAAAACCAGGTCAAAAAACCCAAAGTCACCAGCTGAAATATCCTACTTGGCGTTACTGGGATGACTGGGCACTGTGGAACCACCAAGAGCCTCCGGGATCAAGTGCCATGGCCCCTGGGGACACTTTTCCAAGCAGAGTTTTTCATGTCCGTCTTTGAAGGAAACCTGAACCAGGAGCAGGATTTGTTTTTTTAAAAAAATAATTCCATAAAGTCCACACAGAAATGGGGTCCCAGAAAAAAAAAAAAAAAAATGGCAAAAAGAAGAGCTCACACAAGCACAGCATTCCCACACCCCGGGCATCTTTGGAAATCGACGTCTCAGCCGCGGGAGCCGAGGCGCTGGAGGATATAGGCAGCAACTCCTGACAGCAATGAACATCCCAAACCCAAACCAGCTCCACGTGTCCTTGCTCCTAAGCCGTCGCTGGAAAAGCCATCATTTAAAAAAAAAAAAAAAAAAAAAAAAAAAAAGTATGCTATTTATTAGTGCGTAAAAAAATAGGTTTGGAATCCCTGTTTGGATCTCTGCATGTACTGACTCTGTGCCGGCCGGCAGGGCGCTGCCGGCGTGTCCTCGCCGCCCCTCGGGCTGTGCCGGTGTCCCGGGGGTGGCCCCGGAGCCCCGGGGGCTCAGAAGATGTCGGGGCACGCGCTCCAGTCCTGCTTGTCCTTGGCCTCCCAGTAGCCGCCCTTGTAGACGCAGATCAGCTCCCCGGTGACGGCGTCCACCTTGCGCTCGAACCACAGCGGGATGTACCCCTCGTAATCCTTCCCTGGCCGGGCAGAACGGGGGTCAGGGGGGCTCCTCCGCGCGGAATCCCGCAATCCCACAGCTGCTCCAAGAGCCAGGACTGTCTGTTGGTGCTCCCAAAGCTCGGGGATTGATTTGAGCCCAGCCCTGCCACGGTCACGAGGGCCAAGGGAGGAC
>VWPU01014907.1:0-151635 GCA_013398955.1 Callaeas wilsoni | reverse complement strand
GGGGCGGCCGCGCTCCCGTCGCCGCTCCGCGCACCCAGCGCTGCCGCGGGCTGGCGCCGGGCGGGGGGAGACCCGCGCGCCCGCGGAGCGCAGCGCCGGGTTTGTGATCCCGGAGCCGCGGAGGCGAAAGCGGCGCTTTGTTCGTGGCTTCCAGTGGCGGCGGTTCCCCCCAGATATTTGCGGCCGCGGCGTTTCGGGGCTGGGAACAGGCTGTAGAAGTCCCGGCTGAAAACTAAGAGGCGGACGCGTGGCTCCCGAGGCACCCGGAGCTGCCTGGACGGGTCCTGGGAAAAGCCCCCGAGGAGCAGCTCGCAGCCCCCCCCGCTGGCTGCGGGCTCCCCCCCTGCCCCGCAGCCCCTGCGGCTGCCGGGCTGCGGGACTGCCGCGGCTGTGGCACCGTTCGTGGGGCCCGTGTCAGAGCGCAGGAGCTCCCAAAGCTAGCGAGTCCCTGCCGAAGCTTTCAGTGCTAAACCAGCAGAATTGAGGGAATGAAATGTTAGGAAAAGCCACTTCAGCCGCTCTCTTGGGGGAAGCGGAGCCTGCCTGCTCGCGAGCTCTGCTTCGCGTGCAGAAAGCGCACATGACAGTCATTTGATGACAGAGAAAATAGCCAGGTTAGCCTCTCCACACAACTTCCCGGTGTTCCAGAAAGCGTGCTAAGCCCTTGGTGTGGAAAACCGAAAGCAATAATACGGGGTCCTCTGCAGCGCCCGGGCGGCCGGTGCTGCCGTGCTGCTGTGCTGTCCAAGAACGACAAACAGTGATGGGAGAAGCATGAACATATTTACGTTGGCTATTATTACACCAAAACCACTCAACATTTCTTCCACTGGTGCCTTCATTAGAAACGCAAGCATGTTGCAGGGCCAAAACCTGTGGCCGCAGGTCAAGTACCACCACCAATTGGCACCTTAGAGATGTAAAGGTTGAAGTCGCCCTAAGTCGTGATTTTAAGTGAGTCGTTAATTGGCAGGATGGTTTTTATTATTATTTACTCTCTGTAACTGCACTTGAACAGCGTACTTGTCTTCTATCAGATTGAATGTCGAGATTCACTTTCACCCTTCGCGTTTCAAAGCGCGTTGAATTGCGTTCCTGTCAGCCTCGGCACCGCCTCCAGTCCACCCCGGAGAACAGCCCCGGGGCAAACACCCTGGTGTGACAGTCACCAAAGTGCCCTGCTAAAAGAATAGCCAACCACCAGCTCAGGAATGCCACGTTAATTGGAAAAAGCACTGATGTGGCTCTTCGCAGCTTTGTGTCAAAGTGTCCATAATGTTCCTCTCTCCCAGCCCCGACCCCCTTCGTGTAGCTATGCAACAACAGCGCAGATAAATCCAATATTTGTCTGCTTTTAATATTTATGATTGGCAGCACAATCCTCACTGATTTTATGGATGCATGCCTTTACTACGGTTTTATTTGCAATGAACGCTAAAGCGCATTAAGCGTCCGTGAGGTTTTACAATTAGAGAATTGCTGCGATTTGTGCAGAATTTGCTATATTAGTTGTGTATATACGTTCACGCTTTTCTAAGTTGACTTTCCTTAGGTAGTGTGTAGCATGGAAGGTGGAAGCTGTGTCCTTTTGTTATACAGCCGGTAGCATAAGCAAAATATAGGAAAATACAATGGAACTAAACTTAAAAAAACCCAACAAAGTCACTTCTCCAGCTCAACAAAACAAAACAGAAAAACTCCGAAAACTTTTTCCTCTGGAATGTTTCTGGAAGATGTTTCATTGGCTGCAACCAAAAGCTGCCAAAAGTACAGCGTGTAGTAAGCATTTGCATTTGTCACCAGAAACAATCTATGCATAATTAATGGCAGTACTGTGTCACGAGCACTGATAGGGCGCAGATGAGCAGCCTTTCAAGGGTAATACATGTAAATGCACTTCCAATATGCAGATTTGCTTAATGATCTCCAATTAATAGCATCATCTGAAGTAGCCCTCTTCTCAGGAAGCAAGGCGCTAGGAGTGACGCCTGCCTGGCTGCTGGGGTGTTCAATGTCCCGTTCTCCTCAGGACATAAAGTTGCAGTGGGGTTTTTAGGCTTATTTTATCTTTAATCTTGATTTATTTCATTCCTGCTTACAGCCGCAGCCTACAGCGCTGGCTGCAAACCCGGCCATTGACTTTCGCTGCCGTGTGCTAAGTGGGGACATGCAAACACCGCCGGGATGCTCCAATTCACGGTGACCCGGGGAAGGCTCAGCCCTCGCCCCCCGTCGCTGCAGCGGACCTGCGCATCCCGCACCGCGCTCCTGGCGCGGTGCCGCTAGCCCCGCACACCGGGGCGAGCCCGTGCAGAAATCGGGGTACGGCGGAGGGCAGGGAGCGAGAGGAGGGACCTAGGGATGTCGGAGGGACGGAGGGACGTCGGAGGGACGTCGGAGGGATGTCTGAGGGACGTCGGAGGGCCGGGCGGGACCGCGGCGCTGCCCCCCCGGGCCCCGCGCGGGCCCGCACAGCCCCGCGCACTATTTACTCCCTCAGCTGTGCGCGCGGCCACGCCCCCCGCCGCCATTGGCTGCCCGGGCGGAAGGCCCCACCAGTGAGGGCGCCCCGCGGTGATGGACGTGCCGGCGGCCGCCAATGGCAGCGAGCGCGGGCCGGGCCCGGCGGCTGCCGCCGTATAAGAGCGGCCGCGCCGCACTGGCCCTCAGTGCGAGCTCCGGCAGCGCCAGAGGGGCAGCGCAGCAATCGATAGGCTCCCGCCCGCCGGAATCGCGCTCTCCCCCCGCCTGCCAGCATGAAAGCCTTCAGTCCGGTGCGGTCCGTCAGGAAAACCGGCCTCTCGGAGCACAACCTGGGCATCTCCCGGAGCAAGACCCCCGTGGATGACCCCATGAGCCTGCTGTACAACATGAACGACTGCTACTCCAAGCTGAAGGAGCTGGTGCCCAGCATCCCGCAGAACAAGAAAGTGAGCAAGATGGAAATCTTGCAGCACGTCATCGACTACATCCTGGACCTGCAGATCGCCTTGGACTCGCACCCCAGCATCGTCAGCCTGCACCACCAGAGACCGGGGCAGAACCCTTCCTCCAGAACTCCTCTGACCACCCTCAACACAGACATCAGCATCCTCTCGCTACAGGTAAGTGCTTCCCCCTCGCCCCTGCTCGCCGCCGACCCTGGGTCGGGGAGCCCGGGCGGCGTTAGCGGTGTCCCCAGCGCGGGTGGCGGGGTGACAGCGCAGTGCCCGCCGTGCGCTCCCTCTCCCGCACCGGGGCTGCACCCGGACGCGCCGCGGGGGAAGCGCTGCGGGAGCCGGGACAATCCGCTCCCGCCTCCCTGAGGGCTCGGCCACCTCGCCCTTACCCTGCTCTTGTTCTCTCGCAGGCGTCCGAGTTCCCCTCAGAGCTCATGTCAAGCGACAGCAAAGCACTTTGTGGCTGAATCAAACGGTGAGTGCAGTGCGCCTTTTTCCTAAAGTTCGGGTAAAAACTGCCTCCCCGGGGAATGGGAGGCGTGATGGCAAGTGCTAAAAATAGGTCCTAAAAGTTGATTAGGAGATGCCTTTGTAATCAGTAAGAAGTGAGACTAATAACTGAGTCTTGAGGTCCTAAGTGTGTGTCTGTCGCTAAGGTTCACCCAGCGGCACAGGCTGCTCTGATCCTGCTCGCTGCTTAATGCAAATTCTTATCTGTTCTTGGAGTCTTAACTTCCTGGGCCAAAGTGACTGATTAAGTTGGGAATCTTGGCACAATTCCTTGAATTCTATGATGTGGGATTGTCTGTGATATCAGTTAAATAAGTGACTGCTTTTAATCAAATAATTGCTCTAAGAGGCAGACTGGCGCCTCTGAACATTGCGTTTACAGAGATCTAAATAAAGATTGGACTGAGAATTCTCTTTCTAGCCTTTTCCTGGAGTGTATGTTATTTTTATGTTCAATTTGTGCTCTTGAGAGCGAGTGTGTGAGCGTGTATGTGTTGCATCTGGACGCCAGGGTTTGCCCAATCTCTGAGTGTTTGGTTAAATGTTCAAACTGTGGCTTCCTCTCTGGCGCCAGTCTGTCCGGATCTCTGCCCTGTTAGCATTCTCCTAAATATGCCTCTTTTCAATCTCTTGCAGGTGTTCCACTGATGAGATTTTTTTTTTTTTTGCACAAGAAAATGTCTACAGGATTTTTTTTTTTGAGGTGCTGAACTTACTTTTCAGCTGTATCTGGAGGGGGAAATCCACGTTCGAGTAAAAGGACCTTTTAAAATTAATAAAGAAGAAAAAATCAAGATTGATCTTTATCCCCACCCCATTTTTCAACTTGGACTGAACCTAGTTATTTATGAAGAGACTCTTAAATACCCTTTCCCTAGTTGGAAGGCTTCCTTTATATACTATTCCCAACGTGGGGAGCGAAACAAATCTCACAAGGAGTTGCCCATTTTAAAGCAGACTTTGCCTTTTTTTCCAAAGGTGGAGCGTGAGTACCAGAAGGATCCAGTATTCAGTTTTTTAGGAAAGTCTGTGGTCAGAAATTACCTTTTTGACACAAACCTAGGACTGAATGCTGTGTATATATTTATATATAAATATATATATATGAGTGAAACTTTGTGAACTCTTTAATTAGAGTTTTCTTGTATAGTGGCAGAAATATACATTTCTGCAAAAAGTGTAATGATGTACTTAATCATGCTAAACTTTTTATAAAAGTTTAGTTGTAAACTTAACCCTTTTTATACAAAATAAATCAAGTGTGTTTATTGAACTGATTGCTTGCTTTATTCTTTGGGGACCAACTGTTTGCTGGCTTTGATTTGTGTTGTTTTTGTTGTTTGTTTTTTTTTTTTAATACCTATACATTGTTATGAATTTATCAAGTAAAAATTCAAATATGTAGAGACTATAAAGAATAAAATTACCTGAAGTGAATAATTCTTGTAAGTTGGAAAATCTTATTTGAGTGTATATTGCAAAGTTCTAAGTCATCTGCCTGTAAAGTGTGAAAGGAACTAGAAAAGGAATTTATTACACAAGGGATGCTATTGACAAAAGTGCTTGGAAATGTACAAAAGCAGTTAATCCTGAGGCATTCCCATGGAGTATTGCCTTTTTTCTTCCCTCCCACCCCTCTGAATGATTCAGTTCGGGGTAGTAATGGCCCCGATCTGTTTAATTTGTGCTTAGAATAATCACTCAGAATTAAGGGTTGTGGGTGGTTATTAGTGCCCCAACTATTAAATTTCTCTAAAAAGGCTTTGAATGTGAGAGTTGGTGATGCGTTAACATGGGATCCAGAATGATGAAGTGACTGTTGCCTTTCCTCACTGGAATTTTCATGCTTCCATGCAATATTTCAATGAAATGGGCTTTCTAATCAGTTGCAGCAGCTTCTCCATATGACTAAGATACTGAGAATTGAGTTAAATCGCTGTTGTGTTACTGATTAAACTTTGGCTGCTCCTACAGGGACTCTCTCCATAAGAATTAAATTAAGTTTGAAATGGGAGTCTAAATTCCTGAAAGCCAGAAACGGTTTTCTTTCTTTCTCTTTTGCCCTCAGAAGCCGTGCACTATCCCGAATTATTCCAGGGGCACTTACTTTGCCCTATGGAACTGTTCATTAAATATGTGTGGCTGTCATAAGACAGTGGATGTGAGAACTGTGCCTTATCAGATGACATTCTAATTTAAGCGCACGCATAAACTTCCCCGAAATGGGAAGTTAAATTGTGGGTCCTGCTTGGGAATTTAAGAGAGTCACTTGTAATCCGAAAGAAGGAAACTTCACTGGTGCTTAGGGTAAGTACAGCTCTGGCAGGCGCTGCGCTTTGGGCCCGAGGGAGCGTGTTTAGGGTTTCTGTGCTCTGGGGACTCTTAGTGTGAAAGGCAGGAGCCTCACCTGGGGCCAGTAACACTTTCCCCAGCGAACAGGTGGGTGGGTGGTGCTCTGGGGCAGCAGCAGCTGCCTTTCCTTGCCCTTGACACCAAATCCATGCACGTAGGCTGGGAGAAAGCCAGCTCTGATCTCTTAATACTGACGCTGCCCTGCCCAAGCAGAAGCGCGCCCTCTCAGAGGATCAATGCAATCAGAAGACAAGAAGGGTTAGCAAAAGCTGGGACGGGCCGGGGGGGTGGGGAGAGAAGGACACGGCTCAGAGCTGCTCTGCATCTCCCCATGGCCAGCCCGCCGGGATCAGGGAAATCTCCGCGCAGCGCACACCGGCTGTGCCTCCTGTGGCCAAAGCTCGCTACTGTCTCAGCGCCCGGAGCGCAGGGCTTGTTCCAGCTTCGTGCGATCAACGTTTAACCCTGACAGCCCAGAAGTGAAATACTTCATTGCCGCAAATCAGCACGCTTCAGTCTCTAAAATACTATTTTTCCTGTATATTTTACCCGTCTCTTAACAGCAGCGCATTCGGGGTTGTAATCAGAGTCTTGAGATCTTCCAAACCAGTAACAATCCAATACAATCGCCACCAAATTTCACCATCAAAACTAATTTATCACCCTGCTGCTCATTTTGGGGTGAAACAACAGTAAGTCACTTTAAACCCACAGTTCATTTTATAAAATTAAAGAGCTGCAACGGTCCGATCACTGTAATTATTTTAAGATCAACCCCTTTTGAAACTAAGGCATTTGCACTTTGATATTTTTAAGCTACGTGATGATTAACACACTTGTAGAATGAAACCGATTTTCTTATCGTGCATAGCCAAAAGAGAAATTCACAATTTACAAAGCGTGGGGAGCTGAGCAGGAAAACAAACAAACATGTTTTTAAAAATGTAAATTAAGAAAGGAAAAAAAATTTCCTCTTTCAGAATTAACTAATTCCTCGACTTGACAATGCAATCCTACGGTCAGAACTAGGGGCTTAAACTAGGTCCTCCCTTAGAGATTCACTCTTTGGTTTTGTTCTTAAGATTTTGTCATTCAAAGATAAACAGCAAGGTCAAAGCTGAGTGCCCAAAGCCCTAACATTCATTCTTTAAGTTTCCTCGAAGATGTGGGATTTCTTTATTATATACTATTGTCATTGTCCCTCCAGAACAAATCAGAAAAATCTGTGACATTTTCACCACTTTCCCTGGCCCATTTACTGTCTCTGTGCACAGCTGTTGTCCATAGTCCTGTTAACTGAGTATCTGAACACAACAGATCAAGAGGACCTGCAGTCAAGTATGTGACAGCACAACAGTTTTGGTGACAATCATATTTAAACTCTGCAATATGTTTTTGAGTAGGCTATGCACGAAAGTTGCATACAGACACTTCCACACGGCGGGGGGGGGGGGGGGGAACAGAGATACAAGAGGGTTCTCTCATCCAGAAGAGAGGTTTCCAAACCTGGCTTTTCTTGTGCATCGCCCTTAATAACGCATGGGCCAGCTCCCAGTCTTAGCCCAGTGAGAAATCGACGGGCTCACACCCACGGGCGGTAGGAGCCCCTCCAGCCCATCTCCAGGTAAGGGAAACGCAGAGAGCAGGCTGGGGTTTGTTTACTCACCCCCGGGCAAGCAGCATTGTGTCTATCGCACCGAAACCTTTGGGGAGCCACTTGCAGAACCAGTGCCAATATTTTGACAAAAACATGACCGAGGGCGCTGCCCCGGAGCACGGGCAGGACGTACCTGTGGGCCGCGTCCCCGGCGCGGGGCTCGGCGGCGGGCGGTGCGTGGAGGGCCAGTGCCACCCTCCGGGCCGGGCGCGCACGGCACCGCGCTCCCTGCGCCGCCCGGCTCTGCTGAGCGGCGTCGCCTTCTCTGCGAGCTCCGGGCAAACGGCGCTTTAGCTAGCTCTGCTAGCTGCGAACTTCATTCCCAAGAAGTGACACCTTTTGTAAAAACCTACAGAGAAATCGGCTTTGAAATACCAGATACTTCGCTCGTACCGCAATGGGGAAAGCACCATTTGATAGAACTAATTTGTGTTTGACTCTGGAAAGTAAAACACGTTCTCTAAACAGTCTAGCGTGTGTTAAGGATTCTTCTGTAGAACACTTTACAGTCTGGATCAATTAATGCAATATGGGAAAGAGATAAAATTATGATTTGCTAATGAGAATTAGCTGTGAGTAAGAATCTCTTCCTGTGATTACCACTGCCCTTGCTTACAAGAAATTATTTACACAGCTTTTACTGGAAGCTATAAAGAGGGATAGCAGAATGCAACTGTTGCATGGCAAAAGAAAACACTGGCACTGAATTTTGTTCAGAAAAAGGTTTTCACAAATGTACTCTGTAAAACTACTGTTTTGCAAAAGGATCAGTATTTTCCGATTCTACAGATAAATGAAAATGTTGGATCTTTGAAATCAAAATTGTTTTACCCACGTTACCATATTCCTCTCTAGAACAGCCATTAAATTATCATAATTCTAAAGTGTAGGAGCCAAATGCAAACAGTATTTCAATAAAACAAGCTGATATTGCAACAGCCACTGATTGTGTGAGCCACTAGCTAAGGTAAATTGAAGGAGAAACCAAAGGACAAAACAAACAATTGCAATTACTTTTGGAGTCACGGTAACTGAGAGGAATTTATATTTCAGTTGATTGCTTGTCTTGAAAAAAATATTTTAAAAGGGCGGTCACTGCACTGGACAAGAACTATAAATAGGGTCAAACTGAGAAAAATGAATTGCACAGGAAGCGCTGCAGTGGGTGGACTTACTGCTGTTAGCTGCCCTAGAAGACAGCACTTTACTTGCAATATCAGAAGAACATGATGAATGGATAGATAAAATGATATTATGTGAAGCTACAAGGCCTATCCAGATTTGAAACAATCAAACTAACTGCATTACTTGCCAAAAAGAGTACGTTTTTATAATTTGTAGTAAATATCACCACAAATTACACCCTGTCTGTGACTAACAATTTTATGAATAGATCAGGTATTTCTCCTTAAAACTAACAGTCTGAAACAGCTCTTAACTTTTACTACTGATGGCAGAACTTCAAAAGCTCACACACAGTTGTTCGTAGTTTTATTTCTTCTTCTCTAAGAACTGTAAACCTGCTGAATTTCTCTTTCCTTTGGAAGAGAACAAACTATTTGGATACTTACCATCTTGCATCTGAGCAGACACAGGACCAGCAGTATTTCTTCACTGAAGCCCACCTCTCGCTAACAGCTGCAGTATCTGATGCTGATGGAAGAGTACAAGATCAGCTTTGGGTGGTACTTCCTCCATATACTCTCAGCAGCTCATGTTCTCCTAGAACAGCTTTCCTTATATTTTTGGCATGGAGGTCTGCTTTGATGCACTGTTTCTCAATACAGAACTTGCATATGCTATTGGAGTTACACCTGTCACCTTCTTTTTCTCTTGTCCTGAGAAGAGATGTAGTGCTCTGAAGGGGGAGAGAGAGGCAGGAAGAAAAAGGGAGGACAGAAGTAACATAAGACTAAGTATCTCCTGCATATTAGACTGGAAAAGATCAAAGCAGGATATCTGGCCTTTAAAAAGCAATGAGGTTGAAGTTCGAGTTGTGTTTTCAATCTCGTGCAAGCTTCTTTCACCTGGAGTAGAGAGCCCAACCTCCATCCCAGGTGGACCCTCTCATGCAGGCACCCCACAGAACTGAGCTGGGTTGGCTACATCTGATACCAGCACCTCAGGGAAATTCAGTGTCTTAGAAAACCTCTAACAGTGTCTTTCAGCCGTATTTTCTGCCAACCTCGTTGCCCATCCACAAGCTCTTTGTGACCTTTCAGAAATCTGTGGAGTACTTGAGGAGAAGGAATGGGATAACAGTCTACTCTAAACCAATGTAGAGAGCAGAGAACAGAGGAGCACTGGTGCTCAACAACAGATGCTGCTGCTGCTGCTGCTGAGATTTCTGCCTTGTTCAGACCAGTAGCTTCACACCCAGCTGTAACATATTAATGCCTCTAGAAAAGACAGTCTCACACAGCATCAGAAAGACACAGAGACTTACCTCCGTGGAACGGGGAGGAAATGTTTCTCATGGACATCATTATGCAGGAGATTAACTACAAGAGATTCTTATTTTCCATTCACTAAGGGTAGAAGAGATTTGCTCCAAGAACAAGAGTAAACAAAAAAAAAAAAAAAAAAAAGAAACCCAGGCCAAGAATATGAACATGATGAACATGTAAGTATTTTTTTAAGTTCAGATTCAGTGTCTACATGAGTTCATATACAGGAATAAAGTGATGGGCAGGCTATTTCAGGAAGACTGGTCAAACTACATAGCTACATTTCACAACTTCTTGGAAAAGTATTTTCCTGGTGCTTTTGTATTTCTCCTCATAAGTATATGAGAACACAGTGCCACTGCTAGAGGTTTGCTTCTTTGAGTTAAAAAAGTTTGTGTAAAATGCATTAAGTAAATCCCCCATTAGTACTTTCCAAAAGATAGAACAGTTAGAAGGCTGAGTAAATCACATGCCAAATCTATAAACTCAGCCTAGCTCTTGTTAAAAAGCTGGTTTACAGCACAGAGATATTTCCACACAGTGGATATGAAGGTGCTACACATGTGGACACGTTTTTTACTAGTCTTTACTAATTCCCATTTTGCTCTCATTATCACATCATTGCACTTACCACTCTTAAAGAAAAAGCTGGAAGTGTTGGTTGGACCTCATCCTGTAAGTATCAAGACATCACAATACCTATAAAATTAAATTCTAAATGCCACTGTAAATCTGATTCATCAGTCATTCAAATTTTAAGAGTTCCTTGGAGATTTAATTTTTTGACTGAATTACTTTAATTCATGCACCTAAGTTTAAAAGTTTAAGTTAGAAGAAAAAGCTATGTTTAGAGTTAAAAAGGTTAGAAATTTGGACCCTTATAGTAAATATATACATAAAAATTGTGTGTTATGTACACACCACATCCAACATACAATTAGCAGTTTATTGACAGCATGAAAACAATTCTCCTAATCTGAGAATCTGACACAAGAGTGTCGCTAATATTGAATGATATGTTATTTTTTGGCAGCTTTGAATAGTTACTATTATTTTTATTTTTATTTTACAGGGCTTTGAGGTAAGCAGTATTTTCAAAAAAAAGATAAAAGAAAGGTGGCTGAACAGTACTTGTAAGGGGAAAGGGAGCACTTCTGGAGAGATACCCAAAGGCAGAAACTTCCTAGACTATAGCAGTCCTGGAAGGAAGAAGATTTGTTAGTTATAAGCCTAAAAATTACCAAAATTTTTCAAATAGAAAAAGAAACTCAGAAGCCAGGCGTCAAAGTGAGAAATCAAAGCAGGTACTTTAGGATTTATTGGTCTTCCACTGAAAAATATGATGTAACAACACCCTGCCACAAAACAACGGAAATGTGACTACAAGTGGAAGAATGAGACAAGAGGGATGTACAGGACAAAAAGAATAAGTGATATCATGTACACACACACAAAAAGAAAAGTCTGAAGAAAATTATTCTGCCAGGAGAAGGAAAGAAAGGTTGGTTTTATACAAAGAATCACAGGTAATGAAAACATGGAAAACACAATGAATGAGGTAGAAAAGTAGTGTCCGTGTAAGAAAGATGCAGAACAGGAGAAAATATACTTGCAATGTAGAAAGTGAATGCAGTCACAAATTCTACAAGAAAAAAAGCAGAGCTATTAAAAAAACTGTATGTGAAACTTACTCGTCTCATGAACTCAGGAAGGGGGTGGACAGATTTACTCTTCAGCCTCTCTGAAGAGTTTTAAGAAAGAGCTAAAAATCCCTCTTCTAATTCCACAGTATTTACAAATATAAAATGCTAGTTCCAGCTGGCCTTGCACCTCAATCAGAATATAAATGACTTCTTTTTTTTTTCCCATTTTTATTCACAATAAAATTCACAGAGACATTATTCACACTGCATAACCTATGGAAAATAAACTAAGATTTTAGCCCTTGATAACTATATCTCCCATAACAGACTAAATTTAACACATTCTAGGGAAAAAATAAGATAATTAGCTGTAAAAGTATTTCTTTAAAACTTCCTTTTGCAGGTTCAATTGCTAGGAAAATTATGAATGAATCACCTTCAGTAACAATTCCTGCCAAGCATACAGTAACAACAAAATATTATCATAGGAAGCATGTAATTCACTTAAAGGAGGGAGAACAAAAAAGTAGGTCAACTTTGAGAACTTTTTTTTAGATTCCATGTTGAGGTTTTTTAGATACTGTTATTTCTGATTAAATCCTGTGTATTTGTAACATTTATGACCTCACATATGATTTCAGGGGGTTACCAAGAAACGTGTAAATAAATAAGTAATGAGGAACATTTTTTTATATTGTTTACATTAGGAATAAAAAGGGGAAGTTTCTCCTTCAGAACTATATGCAGCAAAGGATAAAAAGGACTATGATTATGTCAAAAATAATAGACATGGTGCACAGAGTTCAGTAAATGACAGAGGAAAGGAGGACTGACACTAAAACTAAGAGTTCTGTGATCTAAGTTTCTCCATCAATCAGATTTTCCAATGAAAGTCATTCACTAAGAAACAATAACAGCAGGTTCTTTTGATATACAAGTTTCAGGCTTACAGAGGAAAAACAGCTCTGTAAGTGCTATTTTTGAGGGTATTAATTCATGCAGTAACTCAAAGGTTAGAGAGGGAGTGGATGCAAAGATCCAGCATTTTTCCAATCCTGAAAAATGATACTTCTGTAGTACAAGTGGGAAGCATGACTGCAGTGAGTAAGATGTAAGCAAACTTTCATTCTCTTAAGTTGGGCACCAACACCAAAGAAGATCGTCCAGTGCAGACCTCAGTGTAGAAGACAGCCATGGAAGATACCCGAGGCTGTACTGGTACCTAAATCCTTGCAACCTGACTGCTCCTGATGCTTCAAACAGCTTTTTCAGTCATCTTCATCATCTGCATGAGCTGACCTAAAGGCATCAGACTGAAGCACAGACATACCCAAAAACAAATGCCTAAGGGCTTCAGTGGAGCTATACTTGGAATTATTACGTGACATGATCAATTACTGGATATCTGTCCTTATCTTTGAGACAGCGTCACATTGAAACATGGGACCTAAAGGTAAATGTAAGGTAACTGTGTGGCAATTTGATCATCACAGAAAAAGGTCTCAAAAGAAGCACGCTTCCAAAAAGATCTTCAGAGAGAGATGCCTCTAAGCAACTGATTATTTTACTGAAGAGATATTTATAGACATTCATCTTTTTTCTGGAGAGAAAAAAAAAAGCTTTATAAATGTAATCAATTTCAAGTTTTAAAAGTATTTGTTTACTATCTCTTATCTCTCAGTCTATTGCTGAAATGTATTTTTAATTTCTTTTGATCAACTGATGGCTTCTACAGCTTTCTTAAGCACTTAATTACGAGTCAAGAAAGAAAGTTAATTTCATTTGATTCCTATAGAGTTGGTAAATAATTTAGGGTGTCCATGAAAACACTTATAAGCCACAAAAACTTCTTACCTTTCCCTTCAAAGTTCTGGCATTTAAGCAGCTCAAACCATAAATTTATCAGCTGTTGAAAGTGATGAAACAGGGCTTCACTGATGTGGGGGGAAATACGATCTTGTGGTTAAGATTTTGAACTGGGAGCTATAAGACATAGCTCTTAACCCAAATTTCCCACAGACTTTATATGCAACCTCTGCCAGTCATTTCACTCCTTCGTGTTTCTATCCATCTGTAAAAATGGGAAATTTCATTCTTCCTCTCAGGAATTCTTACGAACTAGCATGTCTCATGCTGGGCTACCTTTGTAATACTATCAATGGGAGCATCTTGGGCACTAAAATTGGTCATTTATCATGTGAGGTTGTACCTGCCACACACTCAGTTGCCAGTCACGACTTGGGAGTTACATGGCCCAGAAGCCCTCCCAGAGTAGCAATATGTTTTACAGAGTATCGGTGTCAGTATCGACAGGAGAGATTCCATTGCAACAGTCCAAAGAATGGTCCTTATCCTGTTGGAAGCATTAATGTAGGTTTGAGCCCCAGGTTTGTTTATATCACTAAGAAAAAAGAGCTAGGGAGAAAGCATAAACACTGGGCAGCCACAGATCTCTGGCTGAAGTAAAAGGAGTTTCTTTGGCCTGAATGCAAATCAGGCAATATGATTTTATGTCAAGTACATTAATTCTTCCAGGATCCATACATTTAATTATCAATGTTAATAATATTGTAATGTGAATGCAAACACCCAACATGACAATAGGCAGAGCATGAGGTCACTGTGCAAAATACAAGAGTCATACCTGTGACTGGAAGTCTGACCATCAAGGGCTTGAACAAGGAGCTATTAATCTGATATGCAAAATATACTGGGCTCCTCCTCCACTTGAATTGACAGCCACTGTATCCTATACAACTGGAGCAGTCTGGGATTATTATTTTTGCCTCCAATCAGCTTTGTGTTGCCTGGCTCTTTCTATTTCAAAGCAGGACCTTTTGCATTTGAGCTTCTATTCATGGACCTGCTCCAAGGGGGAATTTGGCTACTTTTTCTCTTTCATGGGTATTTACATTGAAGCCTACTCCATCAGTGAATTTCCCAGGAATACATATAGTTTGGCACATGCTGTTTGTCCTTTGGGAGTCACATTGGTGCTGAATGCAGTGACAGCTGATGTTTGAAACTAATTTCTGTACATTTTGCAAAGTAAAACCAGAAAGTGCAAACCAGAGTGGCAGGAGGTCATCTTATGATCTGTTCATTTTATAACTCTCAAGCACTCCCAGTGGATGAAATTCTACAACTTAGCATCACTGATATTGCTTTAGTAGAAAACTTTTATTTTCAGAATACTGGGGAGGGGTTTCCACCACAAATTAGAAGCTGGTTACTTTGTGCTTCACTGATGGAGCTTATAATCTTTCCGTAACAATATTTTTGATCTGAAGAAATCATGTCCATTCAACCTGCCTCTAAATCCAACTCTTCCAATATTACATACCTGTAAACTCATATTTTCTGTATGTTTTTCCCATTCTCCTCTATTGCTGAATAAAGTTGCTCAGGTCTGGACACAGCACACCTTCAGCAGCAGGATGTATGTCTCCTGGATTGGATAATACTCCTATTAATTCACCCATCAGACATTTCCCTTCTTCCCTCTCACTTCCACAGCATTGATTATCTTCTTAGCTTACTACTGGTTTAGTAGCCACACTAAAACCCCATTGCCCTCTGCAGTATTTCAGTGGCTTATAATCAATTTTATATTTGTGGATTTGATTTCACTTTTGCAAGTGCAAAACTTTATACTTGCCTTTACTGAATGACATCCTGTTAATTTACGGTCTTCAGTGTCTCAATAATTCTGTCCTTTGAGATAAGGCAGGTTCAGACAATAGCAAACTCTGAGATTCCACCAATAAGGTTGCTAATTGAGGTACTGAACAAGAATGGACCAAACAGACCCCCACATGACCCTATTTTGACATAACTGATGATCACTCCAGGTTTACCTTTTCCAGCAGTCTGCTTTCACTCCATTGCATGATTTGCTTAAGCTTCAATGATAAAAGTCTTACTGCAGTCAAACATATCACATCTGCTGTACCCATCTTCAGCACGTTGGTTACTCAGACACAGCAGGAAATTGGAGCAATTTGATAAGGGTCATTCCTGAAAACTTAATATTAACTTTCAAACTTGCAGTTTAAACACTGGATGAATAATAAAAGCTTGATAAATACAGTTCTTCCAGATGTCAAAGTAAAGATAATTCCCCAGGCCCTCCCTTTGTGCCTTGAACATGATTCCAAGTACTCCTCTCTTATCTTCTAATAGCTGTATCTCCATGATACAGCTGTCTCTCCATTTCTCCAAGAAAATTGATCATGGTTTATAGATTGTTTTGACTGGATCCATAATTTCAATAGAAAGCACAGCTTGGCCATACTGACTTGAGGCAGTCACTGAAAGAAAAATAAGTATGCTTAAGTTACTATCTGGACAAAAAGCTCCTGGTATGTTTGCCGGTTTGGACACAAATTTAGGAGGAAATCACCCCAAGACAGTATGCTAGACAGGTCCAAGTGTTCAGAACCTCCCATTTCTGATCTCAAAAGTTTTCTTTTTTTAATAATTATTGATTTCTTAGTATTGCAGAAGTCCCCTGAATACTTTAGCTTTGTAAGATAATTGGAGAGAAGAAAAATATACAAGCCAAACAGTTATGTGGAGTCAATTTATCTTGGATTTTTTTCTGTTTCTGCTTGTTTCTTTTCAGAAAGCATTAAAAAGATCTTACAATAGCTAAACATGAATTTTGAAGATATTTTCTTCAGAATTTTCAAATCCAAATAATTCTAAGATATCTGAATCGAATACATTTCAGTGCTACATAGTGCATGAACGTGGAAGATTTTAATGACTACCCTCAGCAATTTTTTTCCTGAAATCTCTCTTCTTTAGCAGTGATTTACTTTCTTAGAAGTGTTGTTCATTTACATATTTATATTGTAATTGCACATGTTCCCAGGCAGTTAAGAATTTTCAACCTTTGCACTACCCACGGCATGTGTTCACACCACATCGTCACACATACTTCAGATACAGGTGCTGTGTCATCTTAGTCCTGGCTCCACTACAGAACTCCAGAGTTCTCAGAAAGAATTGCCCTTCGGTGCAACCTATGAATATTTTTTTTCTCCATTTTTAAATGTATATTTAAACATCTCTGTGCATTACTCTCAGTGTCCTGGAAAGAGGTGTCACAGTCCTCATTCTAAGACTGACAGATCAATCTTAGAGCTCAGCAGCAACCCCCAGATTCCTGTGTGATGCCATAATTCTTGCTGAATATCAGCTCAAAGCCTGTTGGCTCTGCTCTGAGCAGAGAAGAGTTTCACAACTATCTGCAGCGGAGACTCTCAAGGGTTGCCAGAGTTCTGATGAATTGCACCACTCTGGGCAAGTTCCACCATAGACATGTCATAAATCATCACCCTGTTTAGCAGCCTTTACAGATAGTGTTCCTTTGCTACTAACATGGTCCTGACTTGATCCTGTCACCCCCTCTTATCTGGTCATGAAAGAATGGCCTAGGAATGGGAGGCTACATAAAATTACATTCCCTAGTTGAAATAGAATTGCTTGGGAAGAGGGAAAGCTATAAGACTTCATGGATGCTTTATCCAAAAAAGTGGCAGTGACAGTCCCAAGTGTGGATTTCACCTGCCCTCCCAATGTTACAAGCTGAAGGGACATGATCATGAATGGCAATGCTGTAAACTCCACTGAGGTTCTGTCCTGCAGTGCTAGTCATGATCATTACCTGGTTTGTTTCTGTTGGTCTTCCACACTGGAAACAATTTAATTCAACCTAGAGAACCTTTGAGAACAGTGAATTGAACGTGTGTGACCGGTGCACCATGGTAACGCTGCCAAGTAAATGTGCAGCAGGCAGGTTGAGCTTCTTGAGCTCCAACGGGAAGTCCAAAGTCTGGACACTCAGCCAAGAGAGAAGAAACAGAAGGCTTTTTAGAGCATTCTCTCACAGAGCCCTTTATGCTCTTGATAAGGATCTCTCCTGTAGCACAGGAACATCAGTACCCTAACCCTGACAGACACCCAGCAGTCACACTGAAATATGAAGGTCCAATGGACTAGAATAGGCAAAGAATTCTTCATCAGATCAGAGATCAGATAGAGATGTTATTTTGAGATTTGTTACTGACAGATAGATATTAAACAAACAAACAAACAAACAAACAAACCCAAAACCAAAGGTTATTTTTCCAGAAAGACTAGAAAGGAGCTCATCACAGCAGGAGGATGACTAAGTACTCTGTCCAACTTTTCACAGCCTGAAAAGATTCTTGAAGAGAAAAAACTCTGATAGGTTTCTTCCCTTCCCTGAACTCCAGGGGCTATTTAAATATAGGTGATTTTTTTCTTTCTTTTCATCTACTGTCCCTGAAACAAAAAACCAAAAAAAACCAAAAAAAACCAAAAAAAACCAAAACTGAAGAACCATAGTTGGCAGAACCTGAGCCAATTGATCTAACATTTTAGAAGCCAGTTACTCAAGCAAAAGAGTCATGGTCCATCTCAGATGAACACTGGCAGGTCTCTGCTAAAAGACAACTAGTCCAAACAAAAGTAATCTGCATTTTTTTCTGAAAGTCCAAATAATTTCAAGGATGAGAATAAAATAACTGTTCCCTTCCTATACTGGAAAATTACAGAAGTGGTACTACTTCCTGAATTTGAATTTTAAGCATAAATACCTTCTCTTGCAAATCTAGGATGAATCACCATTGTATTTTTTGCTTGAGAGTAAAGTGGCTATGCAGATAAATTAGTTCTACGGATCCCAGTTTTGCGAAGTACCGCCAGGTGCGTAAAGAAATTACTGTACAAAGGAACCTGAAATTTGATGTGAAGACAAAAAATAAAAAATAAAAATTACTGAACACCGTAGCCATGGACAACAAAATTAAAGACTCTGGTTCATATTAGCATATAAAAAGATCTGATGAAGCTGAGCTAGTCTGTCATCAGATGGAAGAGAGGCAGAAGGTAGCACAGATGGTGAAAACAGAGGAAATTATTCATGGTTCCTCATCACACCTTGAAAGAAGCTACTGAAAAGATGATGTTGAAAATTAAGACCAGAAGGCATCCTGGAACAACAAAACCTCTAAACCCTCCTTTATATTCCAAAGGTGTAAATATGTCCTGAGGTTAAATAGGCTTATGGTTTGATGATTTGTCTTTTATAGAAAATTAAAAAAATCAAGATTTCTTTTTATCCTTCAGAGTAAAAATACCTGAACACCAAAGGTTGACTCTTGAGTCTTTAAACATAGAACCTTTCAGATTCTTCAGATTACTTGAAAGAAGTGCTAAAATGTCCTGCACATAACACTATTTGCAGTGCCACTCAGACCTGCATCATCAAGCATAACTTAGAGAACCATGAGGAAAATTAACCCTTCCTGAGTGCAATTATAAAGTTCTTCTAGAATCTTAACAGACTACTTAGAACGCAGATGAGCTGACAACTGTCCTTATCCTATGAGCAATCACTGCCAGATTATTTACCAGGAACAGATGCCAGGAAACAAAGAAGCAGATTCCCCTCCTACTAAATAAAGTTCGAAGGTTTTTTCCACTGGCAGAGATAAATTAGTGCACTTTTTTTAGATGTGTCCACAATACCATCCACAATAAAGATGTCAGATAAAATGTATTTTAAAACCAGCTTTGTGGATACCTATATCCTGTGAATTTTCCAGGACCTGAGGAAGAGGATGGACAGAAGTGAGAAAAAAAATTTATTGTAGAACTTAGAGCCTACCTAGGCTGTAAAACCTTCCTAGGATACAAAACCCCACCAATTAAATATCCTCATCCAAGCAAAAAACACCACCACCACTGCAGTACAATAGCATTTTCTGCCATTGCTGAAGTAGAAAAAATTGCAGAGTAGAGCAGTTCTGAGGTTATCATGAAAAAGTTTGGGAAGGTAAGTCACACTGTCAGCAACAAAGCCCCAACTACCAGTCAGGTGTTGAGGCAGAACTGAAATAGTTCCAAGTACACGATGTTCTCGTGCACCAAACACAGGGAGTGGGGGCAAGACAGGACAGGAGCATGTCCAACAACAAGGGAACACAAATATATACCCAGTCCCAAGTGACTGGCATGCCTAAGACATTCAAAGATAGAATCTTAGGTTTTGCCAAAAGGAGAGGACCATAAACAGGCTGCAAGGTTTATAGTCAAACAGGGAATGTAGGGAGGATGGAAAAAAAAAAAAGCTGGGTAATGAGAAAAAGCTAACTTCATAAGAATCTTCAGTTTAGATTTCAGGACTTCTTATTGTTTCAATGAATGTAAAATAAAGGTAGTCTCTCAACAAAAGTCCATTTTGACTAGCAGATGAAAGCTCAGGACTCTCCTAAAAAATACATATAATTCTGTATTCTACCACTGCTGAGGTGGGAAAGGATTTGGTGTCCAAAATGAACCTAGGGAAATTTTGCTGCTTCTCAAAAGTACTATAACAAATGAGGAAGATTTGATGGTACCACAATATGTAAACATATTCAAGAATATGGATTGCTTTTAGCCAAGCACAAAACATCACATTATTTCAGAAGAAATATTCAAAACAAAAAAAGTTAAATCTCTGCTGATTGCTTCCCTGTGGTTTAATTAGTGAGGCAAGGCAGTAAGGCATCACAAAATTTCCATTTTAGTTTAACTGTTCCCCACAGTCAATATTTTATGCCTTTGTTTTTATTTCTAGGTTCCAGGGACATATACAAACTATTCAAACTTTTCCTTTTGTTTTCTACCACGAGAAATCCTGGACACAAAGAAAAATCTTATAATGGACCACTAGCATTCCTTTCCTCCCCTTCTCTTTCATAAACAATAAACTTACTGTACTCCAGTAATGATATACAGACACTCTGGTTTACTCACAAAGACAATTCTGCTATCCAGGTTACTTCTGTAAGAAGCAAGGAGGATATGCATTGCCAGTACTCAGACCTGAAACGTGAAAGAACCCTGAACACTGTGCTGTGTAATGGCAGCTCTAAGAATTCACTTCACAAAAAGTATGCTCTGCTGCTGGAATCTCGTCTTTAAAAGAAACATACACCAACTCTCTGTGAGAGACTGAAATGGTTAATGGCTTTACCACTGTAAAAATCATCGGAGGACTTCTGCCCACTCTAGCAAACTGCAAAGAAGCAGCTGTTCATCCGCGACCAGCGCAGCCCACCCCACCCCGAACACGCCTACTGACCGGAGTTTGGAAAGTGACGGGCACTTGAGATAAGATAAAGGGGTGCTATTGTCCAGTCATCCCAGGTCTGGGAGAAGACTGTATCCACAAGTGATCCTGGAGAGAGACTGGAATGCTGACAGCTCAAACACTCAGGGGCAAGCTGGTGATGTGCAAAGTACTCGCCCAGGCGCAGAGGGCGAGCTCGCCTCTGCAGGCTACAGCTGGTGTTGAACAAGATAAGGAAAGAGGCAAACCCTGAGGCTCAGGGAACCGTCTTCTTGTCCTTACTAAAGCGAACTCAGCTGTGGAACTCAGCTGTGGTAATTCCCTTGCCGGGGAAGTACTGGGACATTCACACTCAGCCTGAAGGTTTTCATCTCTGCTGATGGGCCCCAATGGACTCTACTGGGCTGACCTAATAGACAGCTCTAAGGTCCTAGAAGGTGTCAAAGGCTTCCAAAGTGTCCGTGAACCACATCATTAATCCACAATCACCATCCAGTGTGAAACTCCCCACCCCAGGAGAGGTACCTGGGCGTTCCCACCTAAACCTGAGGTGGGAAAAACTCAATAGTAGGGGGATCTGTGCAACTTCTCACACCACCTGATGGTCTGCAACCACCACTTTGACTAACAGACATTGTCATTGCAACAACCAACTGTTGTAAGGATGCCTTTTGGTGGTGAAAACTTTCTACACTTATCACTACACATTTTAAAAGTCCTTATATATTTTTAAAGTGTATATTGTCGTATTACTATAGATAATAACAACCAAAATGGCTACGTACCTGCTTTCTATTGCAACCAAACTGTTCTGCAATAAACCCTACATATATTTAGAAACACCAATCACTCAGTGTCTTTCACTCTAAGCTGCCCCAAGGCATCCATTAATAAGAATCTGGGTTACCCTTGACTTCCTGGGGGTGGGTTGTAACACTCTCAATTACAACCTTTTGCTACATAAAATGTCACACAGCCTGTCTTTTCTTTCCTCCAAAAGTCTTTGTTCTTCTAAAATATCCCAGGGATCTTTTTTCCTTCCCCTTAAAAGAAGCTCACCCAAAGATAACGATAAACTAAGAGAAGGAAATTGGCCAACACTATTTCCTTTAGAAGTTTATCCACTGTCACCATCACAACAATTTGGGGGAAAGAAGACCACCTGTTAATGCTTTTTAAGGCCCAAACATTTGGTGTTGTCAGTATCAGTCTTCTTAAAGAACTACAGTCACTTTTGACTGCAAAAAACATTGCTAAGAACCCTCTAGCTCTGATTCTTACTTCATGGAAGACAGGGGATAAATCTCAAAACCAAAACTTAACCAAAATATTAAGTGTATCACAGGAGTCAGACCCACACATGAAAATATAAATGTTAGATTCAAAGCTTGGAAACATGGTGTGATATTATTTATATTATGTAATTTTTTGAGCACCCATTTTCCCTTTTTTTTTCCCTTCTGTTTGTTAAAATTCAGAAACCTGTGAGAATATGTCAGTCTTATGAAACGGTTCTGTATCCCCAAGGAGAAAGATTCTAAGTAAAATTTTTTCTCACTCAGCTCTTAATCTAATGAAATGGGCCTTAAGAAAGATAACTGAAATCTAGAAAATACAATGCACAAGGCTGCCAGAAAACAGTGTGTTAGTTTAGCACAGGATTTCCAGTCTTCTCTGCTTAACTGGAATTGGATTTTTGCTCTAAGTCCTCCTCAGCACAGCTCCTATACAGCACAGAAAAGACTAAAATCCCAAAAGCAGTCTTTATCACATACCAATTACTACAATGTTTTTCTCTCGTGTGTCTGAAAATTCACTACGTGGTATGAACAGTTCTATTTTACCATCACTGCAGCTTTCATTTATGAGACCTCAAATATTCAGGTATTGTTTTTCTTTGGCAATTTCTTAGTAATGTGTTTAGAAACTTCAATAAACCTGTAACAGATGATAAAGATGATCAAAATTATCAAGGCCACAGGCTGCAACATGCTGAACTGTGGCTCCTCTCCTAGTGTTACCTTGTAGCCATACAAAGAACTTCCCATATTTTTACAGTGAGGTCCAGAAATCTTGCCAGGAGAGGTGCACATGTAAAAAAGAGGTTTTGTGGATTCTGTTGACAGAAGTAAACAGCTGAGCCCCAGACCACAAGAGAAACCACCTATTTTCAGCATGGTGTGTCTCAGGAAAATTTCCCAAAAGATTACATAAATTTAAAGAAAGGGAAGAAACCAAAAAATTGAACAGTATTTGAAAAGAAAACTTAAGAAAAGTTAGAGACTGAAAACTTACCAACATCCCGTACCTATTCTGCTGTGTGGGCAAAGTCACACAGGGTAATCAGATATCCTAGAGTGACCAGGACAGGCACAAACTGGAAACTTTTTTTCCAGATCTCCAAGAATTTTACCAGACTTTCATTTTGTTGCAAGTTTTACAAGAGAAATGTAAGAATTTCCCTCTCTCACTTCCTCAGAAACTGCAACCCTGGAAAAGGCTGGCAAATAGCCACAAGAGTCTCATATAAAACCTGGAATGTTACTTGCATCCAATTTTTCCTTCCAAAAGATTCCTACCATGCAATCTTATCCAGGCATCATAACATGAGGATAAGCCAAACTGTGCTCTTAAGATTCAGTTAGACAAAGTAGTCATGGTTTCAAGTTCCTGTATGTTCAGCCTTCCAAAATTAGAGGGGATACATAAACTATCATTACAAGAGTTCTGGAAAGTGGCGAGTACCAGAAATAAGTTTGCAGTTTTCTTATTGTTTATACTTTTCATTCATTTCCATTTTCCATGGAACTCTTGGGTTCCATGATTCCCACAAGTCACAGAGCTCACATTTAATATTTCAACACTGGAAATTGTTTATGGTTTCTTAACTCGAAAAATTGTGCAACTATGCAAGCAAGTAGCCATAGAAACTGTGGTAGAGAAAAAAACCAAGTTTCAGCTAGGAAACTGCAGTGTATTTTTAATTCTTGCAAATGTTATTCCATTATATTCTACATGTGAAAAAACCATTAAACATTTACAGTAACTAACATATTTCTGTTATGTACTAAAGGACACTTACTACTGTGTTGTATTAAGTACTCCATTTCTTTCTTTGTTTTCTCCTCTCTCCCTTTATCATACTACCACAGTTTCTTCAGCTTATGAACATCTGTATAAAAAAAATTTAAAAGAAAAATTCACTCTGTCTAGTTATTTTTATGCAAGTAGATTCTGAGAGTCAGTTTTATTTACTGTCCTGTTAAAAGACAGACTTTATGGCATGCTGTTCTTAAACTGGATATGAAGCATTCATATTTCCCAATTCTAGGAACTTAGCTAGAAAGGCACTAAATAACAAGTCCCTGAACACATTTGATAATATAAACTACAGCCTGCATTACTATATAACACAGTTAAAGCAGTCCATGAAACTGGATGGAACCAGTGTTTGGAACTGAAATGACTTTAGGTACCCACATCCCATGTGTGAGATGGATCAACATACCCAAAGGGAGAATTGCATTAAGTCCTGTGCCATCTTACACTGACACTTTGCTTGTAACTATTGCTTCCTAGTAATGGTAAGCAATTACACTGGTATTGGTGAACACAGGACAAAAACAATGAAAAGTTTTCTACTCAACCACCTCTTTCATCTCAGTGTTGGTATTTTATGAAGACTTGAGGGATAAAACTATCAGGAAGAAAAGTACCTCAAAACCATATGACAATTTGTCATTCATCTATTTGGAGGACTTAAGACAAAACGATTCAAAAATAATTGGTATCTTTTGTCAATTCTATATGTCTAAATGAAGAAGGCTACACTTGTCTTCTCTTACAAAATAATGACTACGACTATCTTTCTGTCGAAAACTGTTACATCCCAAAAATGTCTGAAAGCAGAGTAATGCACTCTTATTTCTAAGACAAAGAACCCAACCCAAAAAAACTCTTCCCAAAGACTTGACGAAGTATTATGAAACTACACAGGCTTTGGGGACTTCTTATTTTGTTTTGGGAGGCTTTTTGGCTGAACTATTAATCTAATAGTGCACACAAGTTTTGCAGTACTTCTGTAACCCTCTGATGACGAAATTTTAATTCAACCAAATGACACACCAACCAAATCCAAAAATGTACAGATCACATCTCCAGTCTTGTAAGTATAATCCATGGAATGAAAAAACAGAGTCTAGATAAAGGCAGTTTTTCTGTTGACTCTGGCATAGAAATGCATCCTCTTGATTTGGAAAACAAATGCCAAGACCACACGGTCCCTTGGGAAGCATCTGGTTGGAGATGCACTGGGACACAAGCAAAGCTGTGCAGAGTTACCAGCACATGTGACTGCCAAAACAGCAGGAATACTGCTCTGGGCTAGTGAGAGGTGTCCACTTCTCTGCCGCTCACAGCACTTCATTTAGAAATGTCCACTTTGGCTATTTCATTTATCAAATGTATTTTTATATTTGATGCTTATTTAGTATTATATTAATTATTATATTGTTTTAATGAATTAAAAAAATATGTAAAGTACTTTAACCATAACAACATGGATTTAACATTTTTATCAAGTGAAGAAACAAAATACTGCAAATAAAAAGAAATTTGGACACAAGCCCAACATGCCAATTTATTTTTTATTTTCTTTCTACTAGCAGACTCTAGCTTGAACAATTCTTCCTTCAAAACCATGCAGCTTTCACTGGACAGTACAAGTATTTGCTATAACATCATTCAGGTACATTACTTAGATGATAAAAAAAATCTTCAAACACTGTACTTCAGAAATAAAGAAGCTGGAGTACAGCTTTGACAAAATTCCAAAAGGTATGCATTAGTTTTAAAATGGCAAACACTGCTTATTTTTCTTTCCATAACCAAATGATAAAACACTGTACCAAGGAAAAACCATGCACAGCCACAAATGCTTCATAAATTCAAACATCATCTTCCTACTTTCTCCTTACAATATTTTAATGTGGTGGTTGCATCTACTGAGACCATCTATTTAGTGACTGCAAAATTGCGTACCTATAATAAATAACGGATCTACTAAGTCAATGATAACGTATTACCTTATAAATAACTGCCAATTCCAGTGACACATCAAGACAACATTCCTTACAAACCTTATCACCACTCTACCCAAAGTTCACAAATTCAACAGTAACTACTGAACATACAGAGAGCAAAAGCATACATATAGCCAAACAAGTACCTTAACACTCAAATTTCAACATATGTAATTTATGTTGCACACATTAATTCACAAATTAATGCAAAGTTTGATAAGGGTGTCACAGGTTGAGATACTCAATATTCTGGTATCTTGTACATCAAATGGCAAGGATGGACAGTATTAACTTTACTTGCAAATATGGAAAATTAACGGAATGTTTAGATGGGATAAGTGATACATATCCCAAGAGAAAAGCAAAATCACATTGTACTTTTCATAATTAAACCATACTTCTGTAAAATCTGCCCCTGACCAAACTTTTGCACAGTGTTTTAACAAAGAACTAATTTTACATGCTGACAACTACTGCTTTTATAAGTGGGGAAGGTCTGAAGTAGTTTGCTTCTTGTAAAAATTACTCCTCCAGAAAATGACTGAAAATAATCTAGGCCTTCTTTTACAATATTGAAAGCTTGAACTACAGAGCTTAATGTAACCATAGATGGACAAAGAATTCCACGTTACAATTCATGGGCATACTCTTTTTAACCTGGCTGCTTTTCACAGGATACTCTCTCTCTCTTCTCCAAAACCAGCCCCCTCTGAGGCTGCAACGGTGTGGAGCTCTGACGAATCTTTTGAAAGCCTGGTATAACTTGAACGCTGGCCTCGCTTGTGAGCAACTGTCTTCAGGTTCTCATTCTGAACTGCAGTTGAGTTGGAACCCGAGCCAGGGTGCAGGATAATTTGAGATGGATCTCTGATACCTTGTATTTCTTCAAAATTTTGATTAGCTCGATTGCTTGGAGCACTGTTGTTATTTAAGGTGACTGTACTAGGGGTTCTGTTTAAATTATAGACTTTCTGGCAGGCTGGCCAGCTCTCTTCAGGGCTACTTGCTATCAGGCTGCTTTCAGAAGGGCTTTTCTTATCTTCTGAGCAAATAGACATGCGAACCACAGCTGGATCTTGAAGGCCACTAAGGCTGTGTGGAATTCCTCTTTTTGCACTGTGACTGTCGTCTTCAAGCTCAATGAGATTTGCCTTTTCAAGCTGTGAATCATCTGCTCCTTCATTGTGGAGGGAATGATTTGGGGAACTTTCGTTGGACCTTACACCAGAGTCAGACGAATCTTTCTTATCCAAAAGGGCATCTGTCAAATACTCCTTTGCTTTGATGAAGGTTCTAATAGGTTCAGAACCATGTTCTGGAGATTTGGGCTGCTTCTCTATTTTGATATCTGTTTTCTTATCTTTACCTTCCTTAAGAAGTGGAGTATTATCTGATTCCTCAGTTCCTGACTCATCTTCATCACTGGGAAGTTTCTGATACCGGAGGGTAACTCCCTTAAGCTTTAAATCTGCAGCCTGGAAAATACTTGTTCTTTCCAAAGACTTCTTTCCCAGGAGAAGCTTGGAACCAGACTGGTCAGATTTTTCATCTTCTTCAGTAATAGGATCCAAAGGAGATGCATCATTAGTAGAAACACCTGAAGTACTGTAATCAACATCATTCCTCTTCAGCAAAAAGGACTTTCTTCCATCATCTTGTTTCTGCTCACCATCTTTTCCTTTTTCCTGTTCCGCACTGGAGTGCAGGGAGCCCCCCGACGTGCTCTGGCCCATATAGAAAGCACTTGAGCTATGAGGGGAGGACCTCCCACTTACTGTGGTAGAATTGGCACCTCCTTCTAACTGTGACATTTGAGCAATATACTCTCTGTATGCATCTCTGTACTCTGCCTGCACCTTGTCAGTAAGCTTTGATATTTCAATACTAGAATCTTGAGAGTTAAGACTTGAAAGGCTTGGAGTTCTACGAGTTTGTGACTGGAAAATAAAAAGAAGAGAGAGAGAAGTAACAGTTAAATGTACTATTTATTTTTACTCTTATCGATCTTCTTAAATGAAATAACTTAGTGCATTAAACACGTACTTAATTATTTTCGTTCCTGCAAATAAGATTATGCAAGTGAAATTGTAAATGCAATAATTAAAATATGCTTACTATAAACATATATATAGAATCACACACACACACACTAAACTTATAAAGTATTCTTATTGTTGGTCGCCATAATGGAAAATTTCCACAAAACGAGCATTTTATCCAGTGCATTTGAGACTAACTCTTTTGAGTATGTAATTATAAAAACTGAATTTGTATGTCAAAATGGGCTTTTCTAATACATTTCATACATTTACAAAATTTGCATTTTCTATTAGAAAGACAGCAAGAATTCATCTAAATGTTGAACATCTCTCAAAAACACTTTTAAAAGATCCCCACCATACATACTTCAATATATCCTGGCAAAATTCCACTGCATATATCTGATTTCAGAAAAATCAGTTTTCTGACAAACATAATCCTCTTTGCCCCCACATCTACTTTTAGAATTTGGTTTTATTTCTCATTACACTACTCTGATTTAATTGGTAATAAATTAAGTTAATTTCCCCAAGTGGAGTCTGTTTTGCCAGTGACAGTCCCTGGTGAGTGATCTCTCCCTGCCCTTTCTCTCATCCCACAAGCCTTCTATTATATTTCCTCTCCCCTGCCCACCTGAGGAGGGCAGTGATAAAGAAGCTTTGGTGGGCACCTGGCATCCAGCCAGAGTCAATTCCCTACAACAGAGAAGCAGCCATACTGATCAGTATTGACTTAAAAAATTCTAACAGGTGAATTCTAATGTTTTCTTAAGGACAAACTACCTTTCTCATTTCTTTGATTCAACTTCAGATAACTATATGGGCATCAGAAGCACTGTTTACTCAAATACAACAGATGTGTGAAATGCCACTTTGGTCTAGAAAAAACATACATTGATACTCCATGGAAATGGGCTGTAAGGGTAATTAGTATCCTACAAACACACACAAGTGTGCATGCACACAGAAGTATCTAGGACACAACTCTATCTCGGGGATATATATCCCAAACCCACCTTCACGGACAATGTTGATTACTAAAAGTATCACCTATAGTTAGGAATTTGGGGTGTCTTTTTATTTTGCTGCACCTTCAAGATTTTATAATTCACTTTTAGAGATGAAAAGGGTTCACTCCACTGGGTTTGGTGGTTTCTTTTTTTTTTTAGTTCTAACCACTACTTAGTCATCAACTGATTTGTCTTACTTCTTAAAGACAGACAAATGAAAATCCAACACTTCAGGTGGTCTCATAAGATGCAGAAGAAAACTGACCACAACCTATGGCAGAAACCACAGTTAGAGAAGGATGTCATTTCTGGAATCGATGAACAGGTTATGCATTTTAAGGACAAGGTTCTGATGTCATGGAGCACTGTAGGTTATGCATTTTAAGGACAAGGTTCTGATGTCATGGAGCACTGTAGTTGTCTATTTTCAAAAACCTAACAAATACATTTGTTGAATGCTAACAAAGGGCTAACCTCTGGTTAATACATAGCAAAAATATTTCATACACAAAGCCTCAAAAACACAAAAATACAAAAGCCTTCGAAGACACCACCCTAGGCTAGGTAAGAAAAGCATGATAGCTTTAGTTCTTTTGTCATGAAGAGTGATTACTGGAACAGATGAATAGTTTTCAGATGGCAAAGACTAAAGAGTTCAACTCAGAGTATGGTTAGAGTTTACATCTCTGCAGAACTAGGCTTTACCAAGACTGAGAACTCAAAGCATCTGAACTGGCCCAGAAACTTATTTCTTGACCTGTCTGTATCCAAGACTGGAAAAAACTTCTTTTCCATACAGGTAAGCAAGCAGAATACATTTCTCTATTAAATACCTGCCAACTTAAGTTACTATGGCGTGGAGGAGCTTCATCAAGACCAATTGTGTTGAGTTCTTCAAAGCTGAAGTTCAGTGTGTAGGGAGCTTGACCAGCAAGACCTGTCAGCTCAGTGTGAGGCAGCTCGGAGTTATGGCCGGCACGGCGAGTAAGTTCACTGTGAGGCATCGCAGCTGTGACGTGCTCCGTTGCTCCGCGGGGATCCTCCTGAGCAGCCTGATTTTCTGAATTTCTCATCTCAAGTATCTTAACACGCAAAGAGAGACAGTTTAAATGTAACTACGTAAATAGAAGTTCTCAAAATTGATAAACAAGAATTCCATTAAAAATAGGAATGAGGAAGTCACAGCTGTAAAAGTGTACCTGTACATGTAGTTTTGACCATGAAAAAGTATAAAGAAAAATAATTTAATAATTATTTTGTATTTACAAATTATTCTTATTACTGCTCAAACTCTAGAAAGAACTCATATGCCACAAAAATACTTAAATTCTTGTAAAACTATTAAGTGACAAATTACAAATTTTAAAGCAAAACCAAGCACTTTGTATCTAACAATAAATCTCATCATGTAATTCTCGGTGTTTTCACGACTTACTTACAGTTGAGAGACACACTGTTACTTCAAGAAAGAAAACTGCAATAGTCTAAAAACACTTAAGAGAAAACTCAGTTCTTTGCAATGCGTAACCCTCACTGTAACAGCCTGGCTGCCCAATTCCTTGCACTTATTATTACACATACTTTGAATTCCCTGATTAACTTCAACAGTAGGATAGAGATTTTAAAAAGAGTTAAGTTCTGACCATTTCATTAAAATAGGCAAATTTGAAAAGGGAACCCATACAGGAAAAAACAGATCTCACAAAAAAAGTAGGCAAAACTTTAGAGTTCACAATCAACTAAGATGCAAATCCATAGGCAAAAAGTTATTCATCAGTGCTTAAGACAAAAAGACAAAGTAACAAAATAGCATATGCATTCATGCTTCAAGACAATACTTACAAACTTAAAGATGATGACAACAAGAAAGCAACCAGAAAGAAAAAAAGAAGCACATTGAAAAAGACTAAGTTATGATGACCTGAACACTGAACAGAAAGTCTTACCATGCTCCTGAACAGGTGCCAGTCACCAAAATTCATATTCATTTCTTTTTTCAGTTCATCAATGTTGCACTGAGCCAAGACACGGCCATTTATATTTGCCTAAAACAATAAAACTAAATAATGTAAATTATGGATACAAGACTTATGGCATGGCAGTAACAGACTAAAAAGGTAGAGGTAAAGCTGGATGCAGACTACTAGTGAAATTTCCCAAAGTCACTATTAAGTCCAATTCTATAACCATGTGTTTTTACAGAAGTACATTTAGTGATGATTGCTGATGGACAAGAAACACCTATGTGTCACGGAATCAAAATGAAATATTAAACCCATTAAAAATGTGTATATGAAAGGCAATACGATAGCGTCCTATATACAGACATAAGGAAACAATACGTAAGTGGTGGAAAACTTCAGGGACAATAAACCAAATTAACCTGCTGAAATTTCCCCAACTCAGAACATAAATGGACTGCAGACACCCAAGCATTTGAAGATAATGAGACAACGAAGTCCCAGGCAGCATCTGACCCCTGGCTTGAGGCATCTAAGATCAAGCACTACCTCCATTAAGTTCCCTCTCTGCACAAAACAGGCTTACATTCCTCTCATCATTAGAAATACCCAGGGACAGAAGATTAGACTTCTTTCTAATGTTCATCATCAATCAGAGATCAACACGGAAGTGCTTAAACAACATCTATATTCTAGAAAGATGATTCCTTGCATTTAGCATGTTTATACAGTGCTTAATTTCCAAAAGCACCATATTCAACACAGAACCATTTTCATTACATAACAACGAGAAGTATTTCTCTTTATACCATGTATCAGTGTATGGACAGAATGTAAAGGAGGAACCATGTCTTAGGAGAGCAGCCAGAAAATGGAAGACTCAAGTTGAGAGCTCTGTTTATACTGAGGGATCTCAATGGTTTTGTTCCCATATTCCAGCAGATGGTCTTAGTCAAACCAGGAAAAAGACCAGGCTGAGCCATTTTCATCCTTCTTTTTCACATGATATCCCTTGTAAGAAATGCAAGAATATAAATAAGAGGAATCTCATTAGAGATAACTGATGAGCACATTCTTTTTGCACTCTGGAGCAACGGAAACAACTGATATTTTTTTCAGCTTCACTTAATGACCTGCAATCTAACATCCTACTTCTTGCTTTAAGTAACTTCGCTGAAGCTTCTTATGATAAACCTGTCTCTTAATCCTTGAATCAACATCTTTCCCGTACTATTTAAGATACAATAGGTTCCAGGACAAAGCGAGCTCAGCAAAAACACTGACTAATGACAACCTTCATATTTTTCCCTTCTTGCTTTGCAAAAAGAGCACACAGAATGGTGGGAAAAAAATAATTAAAAATAATTCAGTGTTAATGTATCTATTACAGAAAAGAGGAGAGGCAGAAAAACATACAGTGACCTTTTTCTGAAGCAAATAGATGTGGACTGTGATAAAGAAATGGAACCATCTTCACCACCATTTACAACAGGAGAGATGTGCCAATTCTTCACAGAGAAAAAAGGAAGGGATATTACTACCTAGATATAGAACACATTTGCAACCCTTTTTATTTATTTATTACACATGGCAATTTTGAAAACATTTTTCTTGCTTCTTTTCTCAGAATAACCAGTCTCATCAGCCTTTATATTTCAGATTGTCTGTCCTTTTCAACAGAGCACATTTTCTCTGAAAAATAAATGCTTGTATTAAAATGTCCTCCCAACTTGTCATGCACAGAACTCAGAATGTTATTTTAACATTTGATGTGTTTAAATAAACATTTTCGAGAAAAGAGGCAACTAAATATTTTCCTTTCCTTGTGTATCTCCATGTTTAGGAACTAAACGCATCAAAGAAATTCAGCTGATACCTTTTTTATAGTTGCCGAGTACTGAGGTAGCATGCTCTGGTCCAGACCATCTATCTGCTTTAGCTTCTCACATACAGCTTCCACAGTCATTGTGCTCAGAGACACATGTGATACTCCTGTGGCTGACCCTGTGCCTGCTCCTGCTCCCTGCAAGTGAGAAAATGTGCACATAAGACTTGTTCAAGTACTCAGTACACCCAGAAATTCACAATACACACTAACACAAATCAAGCTGTGTTCAACTACATTTTAAAATTAAGAGATGAGAATAAGAATGCAGAGGCATTTTTATTTACTATCAGAATATCTATATATTGGGAAACATTCATTATATGTATTTATAGGAGAAAAAACCCAGCATCTTGAGTCCTGCCTTTGTAACAAAATAACCCTCCTACATAATATTAAGAAAAGAAACATAAAAATCAGAAATATTTAACCTAAATACAGGTTAATCAATTTACAGTGCAGTTTAACTCACAAGTTTTCCCCTAACTTTAGTAGTTTGGTTTTGGGATGTTTGGGGTTTTTTCTCAAATAATGCAGAGACAACTTAGATTTTTCTGTCTTAAAAACTCCTGGTTTATTATCAGACAAAGATGACCTAAAACTCAAAGACACTCAAAACAAAGATAACTCCTCAACTATTTGGATTAATTTGGTAATTTAACAAAATCTGTTCATTTTCCAGAGGTTCCTTCAGCTCTATTTCTGCAAGATCAGCCAAGGGGCTGTGTACCACAGTACTGAAACAGCAGCACTGCAAATGCCCTACAAGATACTATGAGGAAGCTTCATGTACCTCAAACTTAGGCAAGATTTAGGTAGAAATTATTTATAATTCAGCTCTGTAACACAAGAGTTGCTCTGTTAATGTTGCTAGCTTCTGGGAATTTCAAAGGAAGTGTGGAAAACTAAAGCAAACGCATCTGCAGGTAGACAGTATATGAAGGCATTACGTTCTTTTAAAAAAAAACAACATTTCCCCCTGGATGGGAACCCATGCACAGTTATACTAGTGATTCCAAATTCCTAAAAGCGAAATCAGAATCACTTCTATCAGTTAGAAAATATTTGTATGCTCTCCACTTGTGAGGGAGGTTGCACCCTCCCTTTTTTCTGAACATGAAGTTTTGGGTTCAGCATTGTAGAATGTGCACCAAACAGCTCATTTTGGGAGGATACAAAAGAGCTTCTAAAGCTTAAAGGTCATCATCACATGCATAAACCCTGGGATGTAAAAGTGCATTTTGACTATCCAGTTAATCAAGTTTTATTATATTCCTCAAATCACCAATGAAGACTGGTTTTGGAGTTGTAATATTGTCCTCCATTTTTATTTAATGACTTTGAAGGTGTTTAATCTTTCAGAATTAATATAATCTACTAGATCCCAATATATTGCTTATGAAAACCAAGGGTTATCACAGAGAATGCCATTAACCTTATCTGAATTATCTAAACCAGGATATTTACAAAGGACTTATTCAACTAGTAATTCCAAGGCAGCGATCCAAAACCCGATTATCTACTACCTCAGAGTTATTTCTGACTTATTGTTTTCAAAGATATCCTGATCTGGGGAGCTAGGCACACTCCCCACTCAAGCTACTCTGAGTTTCAAAGTTTAAATGATATTATGTGCAATTCTCCCAAAGTTCTCCACCAGATGTCCTTGAATTGGACTTTAAACTGTGCAACTATCAGCTTCATTTGGGAACAACACTGGGGGTTGTGGGGAATTTGAACCTGGCAGTTCACACACTTGCCTGGAAATAGCTGAGGCACCAATCTTTGTTTCTTTAACCATTCCTAATTTTTTTAATGTCATGTCAACTGGATAATCAACAAACAAAAGATATATCCCATTTTTTGGGAAGGCAATCTACCTAAATTATTGCATAAAAATTAAACATTTTAATTTCATTCCAGTCTAGGCACTTAAACTAGGGTATTCCTTTAGAGGACAAGTCAGCTACTTTTCAGATTCTGCAATGTCTCCCTAATTAGGTGCCCACAATACCCACAATATTATATAGGCATCTAAAGGAAAAATTTTAGGTCTTAATTTAATCTGATTTTTAGCACACGTAAATCTGTATCATGTCAAGGATATAAGCAATCATCAAAATGATGAAATGATAGAATGAAGCTTTACCCATAATCTATTTATCATATACTTCTTTTATGAACGTCTTTAATTTTCCTCTTTAAGAAATCACTGTGGGTTTTTCTTCAGAATACCAGCTTTATCCACTATTTCTTCATAAACACACTATTTACTATTGGCATGAGTTAGAAAATACATCAACAAAGACAAGATACTAAGTTAATTCAAATCTTAATTATTTTTTGAAAGAAGGCTTATCAATTAAAATAAAAGAAACTGTTATAGCCAAAATTACATTGTGGCACTACTAAAATAAATGATCCCTAAGAAACATGTGTTAGCAATTGCCTTTGTTCTCAGAATCTATTAAATACATTATCTATGATATATCCAGAAATAAATGAAGAAAAGTTTTAAACACTTCTAATTTAACAGATTCTCCTTCCAATCAAAATATTTTTCTAACAATCAAGGACAAGCCATTCTTTCTGCATGCATTAAGACCTAGTTTAGAAACTTTGCTTTCAGTGTATAAAAAAAGATACGTAAAAGCTGAAATATTTAGACTATTTTTGTTAAAGTGTGAACTGTTTGAAATAGATGCACATTAATCCAAATCATTCTTTATAAAAAGCACTCTCTGAAGAATAAGTAATGTAATAGCTTTAGGGATATTGTCATCATGTAAGTGAATTAAAACTGTACTTAAACTGACACATTTTTCAGCCTTAGTGGTTTTGTTAGAGATGCTTAGAGAACATTAGTCTGAAAAGTATTTGCCATGCAAAAGCTAAAAGCAGCTTGTCAAAACAAACCTCAAGGCTAGTAATGAGCATTAGTTTACAGACAGCCCAGCATGAAGCACCAGTATGATAGCTTCTGGAATGACTCTGAAACAAGTGAATGAGAATTCACAGAAAGTGGCTGTACCTGTCTGTTTTTGTTTAACTCAGACTTACATAGCTTTGAGAAAAGGACAAAACAGAATTAAAAGAAACAACAGCTTAAAGTGACATCACAAAGGTCGAACATACAGAGAACATGCTTTGAAGTAAACAGAGGAAATCAGAGTTAGGATCGACAGGATATTTTCATAATGTGATGAAACTTTTAAAATAGGCATTCAAAATATACATTTAGGATATGCTATACAAGTACCGTTTTTATGAGCAGATTATTCTGTTTTGCATTTGTAAAAAAACCACTTGCTATATTTTGTTTTCCATAAAGGTTTTATATTATGTTTCTGACAGAAAATCATCCTTTTAATGAAACATTCTCCTGCCATTTCAAGATCACATTATACCACCAATGTACCTCAAATAACTTTGCAAATTTCTATCTAACCAAATCTGCCAGCTCTCCTCACCCCCACTTCCCTGAAAAAGCCCCAAAAACAAACCAGCACCACCCACAGAATAGAAAAGTTATTTCTTATAAGCACAAATATTCAAAGCACAAAAATGCTACACAAAAGCACTAGAAAATCCGTAAGAAAACTCCCATGCCATACATTTTCATTCATGCTCAAACTTTTGAAAACTACTTCCAGTTTCTTAAGAAGTACTGTATGTTTATCTATAGTACATGCTCTGGGCCACGTTAGTCCTCATTCAAAGCACACATACTACATCTTAAGGGATTATACATTCAGTGCAGTATGAAAAAATGTATTTAAACAAAGTAATTATATTGGAACAAGCTACTTCCTAAGAAGTCAAAATTACCAATGCAAACTAAAGCACAAAATCAAGTTTATGACAGATAAGCACTGCTAATGCTAGTTTGGTTTCTAACATAAAAAGGGATTCTGTGAACCATTCCGTGACTGGTAACACTGCAATTCACCTACAAAGTCTTCAAAAGGGCACTCTAGAAGTTTTTGAAGTTATTCAGAAATAAGCAATTGTACAGTAGAACCAGCAGAAATGCATGTTTGTCTCCATCACAGATGTCAAAGGCCGGCATCTTAAGACTATTTTCATTAGTCATTCAAGCTGATAACCTAAAATTTGCAAGGCACCTTCATGCTGATACAACTCAATAGATGGTATTTGGTCAACTTACCAGTTTGACATCTATGCTTTGATCCATTCACCAAAGAACAGTAAACTATGGTCTGAGATAGACAAGTTTTATCATCAGCAACAGAATTTAAGTATAGAAAGTGGCCGAAGTAAAATTCTTGATACAGGATGACTATACTCAAAATATTCCTGCTTTCTACTAAGCTAACCTAGACTTATACAGGTATTAGAGACTAATCATGACAGTATGAAATTTCAGAACTTGGTCACTCCAACATCAGACTGACAACAACAGCAGACCCATAACTAGATCACATAACAGCCTCCACACAGCTCTGTCAACTCACGCAATAAGCAGAAATTATGATCTGTATGAAAAAAAAATTATACTCCTGAGTAATCCTGTTTTTTTCACCCTGTTATGACTTAAACATTCAAAACAATGATTATTCTCTATTTTACAAAGGAGTTGCAACATTTCTGGCTCCTTGCCAGTTTAGCATGAAAGACAATTTTGATTCTACATGCTCCTCTTGTTTTCAATCACCAAACCAATTACACATCTTGGTGTTCATTAACTACTTCGTGCAGGTTTTTTTAGTTTATTTAATTACTTTGCGTGCATCAAACCATTTAATAAGTTGGATCATTTATACAGTAGCATTGACCCATCAATTAAGAGCTACCTAAATAGCTGGATTAAATTATTGTACCCATCATCTCCAGATAATCGTAGGACATAACACAAATATAATATTGTTTCCTCTCATAGAAAATTCAATAAAGTTGAAAAAATAAGTGGATTTAGAGTAGATGAAACCCTGATAAGACACCACATATCATATCCTGACTAACAACCTTCTTGTCAACTTCCCAAGAGACTCTAAGAAAAAATTCAAAATTTTAGATTTACACCACAGGTTAAATATTGCTAAGTCTTAGAAAAGTATATGATCTGATATGCTGCATTACAGACTCGCAATAGTATAAATTAAATTTTAAAATAGATCTAACAAAATCTTTGTCTCAAAGGGAGTTTCTTTTTAATATTTTAATTCCTGTATTTTCTTACTTAGAGGCAATAGGTTACTTAATTTACAGGAGTCTTTTAAACTGCTGTTTGAAGCTGCACCTAAATGTACTTTAAGATACACACTCAGCAGCAAGCAGAAGAGCACCCAGTTCCAATTCTGCTGCTGGAACTCGTTCACTACTTTGCCCTAAGACTAAATCCCCACTTTTCCAGGCTTGTGTCCTTTCTCACACTCACAGGGACACACACTCTTCAGCCATCAAGCTAATACTTTTGAGACAATCCTTAATTCTCCTTGCACGGACGAGTCTCAAAGGTCTGGGAAAAGAATGGGATACTGAAGTAAGGAATCAAACACAAGGATGGCATTTCCAAATGAAAAATTACTCCAAAGTCATCCCTTCACACAAGGTAGCAAATGACTTGGGAGAGAGAAATTTAGTGTACCTTTTCCATTGCACTGCACATACATGGTTTCTCAGTGAAAGTTATGTACAGTTAAACAGAGTTTGGAAACTGTGTGGGGTTTGATTTTTTTTCATTGCACAACAGTAGAAAGACATTTTTGAAATTATTTACTAAAATAAAAAGTAAATTCAATCAAACTATAACTGTTGCCAACAACTACTGGCAGCAAATATTTAGAGAATCATGACAGTCACATTAACCTCCTTGTTTTGGTATAAATCATGATAACCATAATTAGAGTTAAAACATATAGCATAAAGACGACATCTTTGTATGAATACTCAGGATAAAACAAGTCACGGAAAAGGCAACTGTTAACATTCTGACTCAAGAATAAGCTTATGACCAGCAATGTTTTATTTTTCCATTTCTGTCAAAGTTGCCTTATACTGTGTTACCTGCAATAGCTTTATGTCACCAACTAAAGCAGTAGGGTTCAGGCAGGAGAGCTGACTGAAGCAGAAAAACACAATTACTTCTAAAACTTAAGCACTGAATGACCAGCTGTCATTCTACACTCTGTTTAGCTACCACGACACTTTACTGAAAGCTTACCACAGCTACTGAGAAAGGCAAGGGGAAAACTACAGGGAAAAATAGAGTACGTCTTACAAGTGAAATATTAGCTCTTAAATTCATTCATGAACTACATTAGTTTTCAACTACTCTATTTGCCCACCAAAGCCACTGATGCAGTGTTAGTGAACTGCAGTTATGATTAATGCAGACTCATTACTGCTGAAAAAGCAATGAGATGCTAAAATTTCCACACCACAAGACTACTCATTTACCATTGAGGGGTCTGTGGGTGAAGGAAGCCCCTCATCAGCATCCTCCTTGATAACATCCTAACAACAACAAAATATTATGGTTTGGGTAAAATGATCAAGGGCTCAACAAAAATTATGAAGCAAACAGTGAATGAGAATGATCTCATAATAATACATAATTCAATAGAAACACATTTGTTTCAGTGATTAAAAATTTTCACCACCTTTTAACAGCCTTGTTCATTGTATCAATACCCTAGAATTAAAGTGACCAACAAGTGAGGCTTTTACTTTTTTATCTTTCCTTAGTTCATAATTCCATTTGAACAGCCATCTGTCAGTAAAATAAATACTGTTAAGTAGGAAATTTATTATTCTATAGGAAGCTAGAAAAGTCTGCTTGTTTTGCCCTTCTAATGGGTAAAGTTGAATTATATGTACTTGCAAAAACACTTAAGATAAAATGTATTTTGTTTTACTTAAACATTTAAAATATTTCTTTTAACATTTTAATTTGACCTTCCAGTTTCTAGCATTGTTTACAACATTAAAGGATGTAAATGTATCTTCTCCACATACAAAGAATTTGTGACATATTACTAAAAAAACTGAACATAAATTTACAAGTAGCACTCATTTTCTTATATCACTACATCTATTTTGGTACCATTGAACAGCTGGCATTTTCATTAATATATTTTTTGCCAGTATCACAGGTCATTATCCTCTAATCTTTATGCATGGATGCTAGAATTGGTTTTCCTCTGTAAGGAATTTCTAAAGTTAAAACAAAATACATTTACATTACATGTTAATAACACCTTTGCTTAAAATATTTATACTATAAAGCTTATACTTGTCTAACAGAGAATCATCATTAATAACCTTCATTTTCATTACTCACTATATTTATTGTCTAGGTTAGTATTTGAATTACCCTTCAAAATACTTACTAGGCCATTGTTCTGATCTCTGGACAAACTCGTTTTTAGTGGTGGACGTGAGATGAGATGAGAACTGCCAGGGTAATACCTTGGCATGTAAAGATATGGGGCAAAGAATGGCTATGGAAAAAAAAACGTGTAACAAAAAAGGGACAAACAATTACACAAATCAAAATGTAATAATAAAATAAAAATCATTACAACAAAACACATCCTCTAGTTGAGTTTCATAAAGTAAAAAAGAGCAATTATTAATAGCTTTCTTTACTTTTTGCATTGAACCATTGAACAGAATTCAATCAAAAGCTTTGGAGTGAGTTCTTCAAAATCCCTCAGCAAATGACCCTCTTTTTTTCCTCCGAGCCAATGGGTGCTCTGGAACAGTTTTCTGGAGGAACAGAGTCAGAATGGTTTTGGTAGCTACACTCTAACACCTGTTTTCAATATAGGAAAAGGATAATTTAAGAATAATTGTGACAATTTCACTCTCTGACCTTCTAAACTAGAAATCAGATGCTCAGTAAAACTTGGAGTCATTCATAATAGCCAAGACAATTGTACCAAATAAATAAAAAGTGTGATACATAATAGCATCACTAGAACTTCCCATATTTGTGGCACCCAACCTGGGGGCTTCCACAAACACTAGATTTTATAAACATATGAATAGATACTTATAGCAGACAGTATTCGAGCTTTGTTTTGTTGGAAATACATTAATGCCTGTTGTTCAATACAAATTCCATTTTAAGGGACGGTGTTAATTTAGACTTTAGAAAAAGCAGAATTACAGCACTCATTGCTTTCAACTCATTCTCCAGTTCTTAATAAAAGTCTCAAAATAAAAAAAAAACAAAGACCTAAAAACCAACAAAACACCATAAAAACCTAAAATAAATCTCAAAACAATGGCTGTATTACTGATTTCTGATGTTTCTATGTGTAGTATTTTCAAAATTGTATTATCCAGATATTTCACAAGAGAACATATTATCTGATTTGTGTTTCTGCACATGACAAGATTCTGATTAGCCTACAGCACCAAATTCAGTATAGAGTAAATAATTCTATGACTCAAGGGAGAATCTATGAGCAAGGAATAAAATTTGTTGAAATATTCCACTTTAGATTTGCCAGTAAGGACTTAAAAACTTCTGTATGCAGAAGCAGCTCTAAATGAACTGAGAAATTCAAGTTTAATTTCTGAGTATATCATTTATGTAGACAGCATATGCTACAACTTCGAGCACTTTATGGAAAATAAAAATGGTTCCATATTTTTAGCTGCTAGAGGTAGACTCTGAGCACTTTCACACAATTACCACAAAAATTTCATATGCTCTTCCAACATACCAAGTTACACAATATGCATTGTAACCATTAGTCTAAACAGGGTAGTTTGGTTACCTAGGCTTTGCCTTATTATTATTTGCCTAGTACAGAACGATGCAGGGAAGTTCACTGAATTAAAACTATTCCACTGTCACAAGGCACATTCTACAAATAATACGAACGTTTTTTTAAAAGAGAGATTAATTTCCAGAAAATACCACAGAATAATTGAATGCCTCAGTTTTCCACTAACAGCTTAAACCATGTGGAAAACCCCCAAGCCTGAAATGCTTAACGATCAAACTGCATTCAAGTGCCTGGCTCTCACTGCAGAGCCTCTTCTCTGAAAGACACAGGGAGCTTGCTGGTTGCATGACATCCAACTACAAAGCAATGGAAAATATCTGTCCACTAAGGCAATTATCCCACAATCTTCTCATAACTTCTAATCAACCCCTGAGCCCATTTCAGCTACTCCACTGTTTCCCAACTGTGGGATTAATTCTCCATTACAGGCCAAGCACTAGAGACTCAATCTTCATTTGAAGTACAATACAGGTATCATGAAAACGTGGCATCAATATAAATATGTATTGGGCATAAATCAGTGTAGAGTTGCTCTTCAAGTCTGCAGATAGCCTACAAAGCTTAATGGATGTAGCAAAACATCATTTTTTCAAGACATCAAATAATTTTCTCCTCTTTTGTCAAAAAAAAAAAAGTATTCACATACCATAATTTCTCGTTCCCACCCAGGAAATCCCAATTAGACTTGCCTACTGCTCTGACCTTCCCTGTGAGAAACATCATCTCCACAATGATCCATGAGAGCAGCAATTTTGAGAAGCTGAACTTGAATTCAGCTTGCAGCCAGGCCATTAGACAGTGGTAAAGGGTACATGTCCAGCTTAGCACTATACTGAGAGCCAGAGTGCTAAACTGAAGAGCTTCTAAATGGGACCATAATCTTCCCTTTACAGCTAACCAGAGGAAGAACTTGGTTTTAAACCAAAAATTAATAGATAACATCACTGGAAGTTCCAGGTCCATAACATAGGAGAATCTAAAGAAAAAAGAAGAAACATATATAATAAAAAAAATTTGTATTTTCCAAAAATAAAGGGTGTTTTCCCCAACAGCTCAAGAGTTTTTTACTTAAGCATAAATGAATGCTTAAAGACAACAGGACATGAACCATTTACTGGTCAGAATATGGCACATACTCCCAGAACTGAGGGTGTTTTTGAATAAAATCCAACCACTTCCACAGAAGTATTTGAATCCATTGTGTTGTGTCATACCAGTATCCAAGACTTTTCATGGAAACTTCTACTGGGGAGAGTCTATTCTTCAGTTGCTATTCTGTTTTTAAACACCATTTTTACAAAAACCTGAGAAATGAAATATGATTGAAAATGCTGAAGGAAACCATTTTTCAGCATGAACTTTCTACTTTTAAAAGCATCTCATCACTTATCTCAGTATGTGGTGTTCATGACAGTACCTTTATGAGTCCAAAGTAATGAATACAATTATCTAACAATATTTTTTAAGTGACATACTAAAAACAATTATACTTTAGAAGGGCAGCATAAAATTCCAGAGAGAAAGGCCAAAACTGAAGTATTTTAGTCTTCAGCAGGCAAAAAAGTAAGCATGCCTGTAAGCCTTAACAGAAATGAACAAATAAACTCATTGAAAGAACAGCTTATGACTCACCAATAATTGCTTCTCTAATGCTTATTGGAGCCAAAAACAGTTTATCACCCCTGACTTTAAACCTTGTCATGTACAGTAACACAAAACAGGACAAAACAGACACAAAAACAGGGCTTCCAGTGAAATATCTACTTGGACTAAGCTGATTTAGTATCAGCACAAATATTCATGTGTCAAGCATTTATCAGCATTGGACTACTTAAAAACAGATGTTATTTTACGTTATTTTCAACAAAACAGCATACTGTTACTGTCTTGAAGGTAAATAAGAATAATTTTAGAATAGATAACCTAAAAAGTTCCGGCTTACATATATATTTTTTTGTCTTGGTTAACAAACACTGATTTAGGAATAACTCAATTTACTTTTCACCTTACTAGGTTATATGTTTACCTACAGTCAAATCTACTTAATGTTGAGGCTATTTCCTGTCTATAGAAGTAAGCTATGACTTATATCAGCTGTGTTTTTTTCATGACAGTACTGCAGAAAAAAAAAAGCGAAAAATAAAGTTTAAAAATACTGAATACATCCCACAAAATCAGAAAGTTTAGACTCTATTCAACTATAGAGTAAGGCACTTCATTCAATTTTCACGTGAGCCATTCCCAGCACTATGTTTTCTGAGGCCCACAAATAGCTCAAAAATGTATGTTTTATGCAATTCATGTTAATTCCTTTGAACTAGTACAACACCATCTTAGGGCAAAGATCCTGGAATAACTTTAAAAAGAGACAAAAGGGAAGGCAGACATACATTCTTATAATGTATCTCCCCACTTGACCTTCTGTATATTTTAACAAAAGTCACCAAAAAACGACAGGATCCCTCCCAATGTCTGTGAGCATGCGAACAACTGAGCAGTTCATCCCAAAAAAAAAAAAAAGCCCTGCAATATCCTACAATTGACTAATTTGTTTTTCTGATGCCATTTACCATGTTTCTTTCCCAGACAACAGCGACTGAACATAACTGCAAAATTTGTCAGCTTTTGGACTTTTCTCCACTCCTAAATAAAACTTGCATGGGTATTTTAATATTTAATAGATGACATCTGCAGTATTACCAGACTAAATCAGAAGAATGTTAATTGGATCTCGATTATTTACCCGATTGTAAAATGGATGCTGAGGTCCTGTCATACCACTATAGTAACTGCTGTGAGGTTGTGGGGACAACACTCCGCTATTGAAAGGCCCATTGAAAGAGGTTGTAGAAGAGCAAGCTGAGGAAGGCTGACTGAACAGAGATGTTGCTCTAGCAGGGGCCTCATGTAAAGGCAAGGTGGGATAAGGAAGTCCTCCAATATTCATCTGATCTCTTGCAGCACGAACATCTGAAAAATAAATAGGTAACGCGAATGAGATTTTGCTTGAAGTATTTGGAAAAGTTTTTATTTGTTTGCCAATTCATTACAGTACATTTTTGTATATTTACTCCAATCAGAACTCATCAAGTAGAACATCAAGAAGAATGCCAAATTTCAGCTGGATTTGGTTGATTTCTCTTGATGATCACATCTACATAGAGTCTTTAAGAAAGTTAGGACGGTTTATCACATAAATTTATGTAGCATATTAAATGTCTCTAAACATTTAGATTTTTTTTTTAAATGTGGCATAAAGGAACCTAACAGTCACTCTCCAAAAGAAGGTGCTCCAAGGCTGGTCTGTACTATGGCAGAGTGACAAATCCCAACACACAGGGGCCTCTTCTGATCCACCAGGGGCTGTCAATGCTCTCAGAGAAGGTGCTACGGAGACCTGGGAGTTGCCAAAGAAACAAAGGTCTCCAACAAGCCTCGGCCCAGGGAGTGTGACAAGGTAGTTTGTTCGGCCAGGGGAGCAGGAAGGGTGTAGTCACTCTGCTCAAGAGGTGAGCCCCCTTGGTGGTCATCATCCTCTCGGAAGGAGCTGAGATATGGCATCCACAAGGCAGAAACCTATTGTCCTGTGCACTCACCAGAAAGGATGTGACAACCCAGACAGAGCTCCCATCCAGGCCTCAGGCCGCGGGGCGGGGCAGAGCCTGTCACCAATCTCAGATGGCAGCAGAGACAACGGCTGTGAGACATGACCAGGCAGACAACCTTGGTCCAGCCTGGTGGCAGAGTTAAGTAAGGAAGCAGAAAGATTAAGAAGCATGAGAGAGTCAGAGGACAGAAACTGCTGGAATAATGCTCTGGCCTCCCTGAGACAGAACAGTCACCAAAAAAAAGCCAAGATCCAGGGACTCTGTATTCTCATCCCAGCAGGCAAAAGGCACCTGTGCCAGGGGACATTCATGTTTGACATCAGGAACAATTTCTCCACTGAAAGTCTTATGGAGATCAGTCAGGAACTCCTGAGGTAACAGAAGTCAACAGGGAAACACCACTGAAATACTTCAAAGGAATTAAAGGGTGTTGCTCTAAGAAGGTGACACAGCTGACAGCCCAGCTGATGTGCCTCCACTGAGTGCACACAGAGTGGGCAACTAACAGGAGAAGCTGGAAGCCACCGTGCTGCTAGAAAGCTATGACCTAGCTGCCATTCCAGAAACTTGGTGGATGAATCCTATGACTGCAGCGCAAGCATCAATGGCTACAAGCTGTTCAAAAGGCACAGGAGAGGAAGGAAGGGAGGAGAGGTTGCCCTCTACATCAAGAGATGGATAGATTGCAAATTCTTAAAAACGGTAGCAAGGAGGACCCCAGGAACTAGTGGCCTGTCAGCCTCACCTCTGTGCCTTTGAAGATTATGGACCAGATCCTCTGAGAAGTTTTGCTAAGGCACACGGAAGACAGAGGTGATTCAAGACAGCCAGCAATGGCTTCGCCACAGGGAAGTCCTGCCTGACCAATCCTGTGGCCTTCTGTGATGGAGTGACTGCATCAGTGGACAAGGGAAGGGCTACACATATCAGTTATCTGGACTTCTACAAAGCTTTTCACGTAGTCCCCCACAATATCCTTCTCTCAACATTGGAGATATATTTGATGGGTAGACTGTTACATAGGTAAGAAACTGGGTGTGGACAATTGCATCCAGAGGGTAGTGGTCAATGGCTCAGAGTCCCAACAGACATCAGTGACAAGTGGTGTCCCTCAGGGGTCCATACTGGGACCAGTGCTATTTAGTATTTGCATTAATGACATGAATGAAGGGATGAGTGCATCCTCAGCCAGTCTGCAGATTACACCAAGCTGAGTGTTGCTGTTGACACATCTGAGGGATGGGATGCCATCCAGAGGGACCTAGACAAGCTCAGGAAGTGGACCTACGGGAATTTTATGAGGTTTAACAAGATCACCTGTGTTGGGTCAACCCTCAGTAACAATCCAGGCTGGGGGATGAAGATGCAAAGGAGCCCTGCTGAGGACTTCAGGGTGCTGGTGGGTGAGATGCTGGACATGACCCAGCCCTTGCAGCTCAGAAAGCCAAAGGTGCCCTGGGCTGCATCCAAAGCAGTGTGGACAGCAGATGAGGAAGGGGATTCTGCCCTTCTACTCTGCCCTGGTGAGACCTCACCCACATTGCTGCTCTGGGGTCCCCAGAACAAGAAGGACATCAATGTATTTGAGCAAGTCCAGAGGAGGCCACAAAGATGACTGATGAGGGATGGAACATCTCTCCTATGAGGAAAGGCTGAGAGAACTGGGATTTTTCAGCCTGAAAAAGAGAAGGCTTTGGGGTGACCTAATTGCAGCCTTCCAGCACCTGGAGAGAGTCTACAAGAAATGTGGAGGGAGACTATTTACAGGGACACATAGTGATAGAACAAGGGGGGATGGCTTCAAACTGAGAGGAGGTTTAGATTAGATGTTAGGAAGAAATTCTTTACCGTGAAGGTGGTGAGGTACTGGAGCAGGTTGCCCAGAGAACTTATGGATGCCCCAACAATGGAAGTGTTCAAGACCAGGTTGGATGGGGTTCTGAGCAACCTGGTCTAGTGAAAGATGTCCTTGCACATGGCAGGGGGGGTGGAACTAGATCACCTTTAAGGTCCCTTTCAACCCAAGCCTTTATAAGATTCTGAGGAACAACTCTCCTATGAGGAAAGGCTGACAGAGTTGGGGTTCTTCAGCCTGGAGAAGACTTTGTTTCACTGACTTAATTTCTACAGAGTTTTACATATATTTTCAAAATTGTTAACAAAGATCTGAAGTCAACTTGCATCTCTTCTACTAAAATATCATTGTGTGTATTGGTTTCCTCTATCTCCTGAAGTGCTCTGCAAAGCAGGAACAGTGGACTTCCCCCTCCAAAAGAGAAGTTTTAGTCTTGTATAGTCTGGCTGTTACAGCAAAACTATTAAGTGAAACGGAATGGCCTCTTACTGAAGTCAAATCAGACAACCTGAAGGTATGATCTGATGAACAAGTGTTCTGTGTGACACGCCAAGTAGCTCTACTTAAAATAAGTAATAGATTTGTCATTTTCCATTTATTTGAAGGCATACTCACCTGCAATGATTTCCCGTAGCTTGGGATCCAAGTTCACAGTACAAGGCAAAAAGGTTCTTACATCACGTGCAACAAGGACAGGTGTTCGTGAGGATAAAAATACTTCAAAGTTCCGTATATCTGCATCAATTTCAAGTAGAGGTTCAACATCTTTAGTCGTAGGAATATTCTTTGAAATTCTAGGGGGTGAAATTAGATACATCATAAATCATATTTATTAGAGTATGACTTCAGTTTACAAAGTAATATTCTAGGGTGAAATACTAGTACACTTGCACCCATTCTCCCTGTTCTCTGAAAAATAAGAGAATGCATAGAGAGCTGCACTGTCCGCAGAAAGATCAATGTAATGTTTTCTAATATGCAAAACACTCAAACTGCTGAACAATCTGATCTAATGGTATGCTTCAGAGAAATGTCAAAGAAGCCATACATCAGCAATGTCAAATCCAAAGAGGAAGTTAACATTTGTGAACTTTAACCTCAAATATCTATTCAAATTCCTATATGCAATTCAGAAATTCCATGGTAAAAACAATCTCATTTTTAACTAACTTTTTGTAAAAGGAACAGGCATCTTAGAAGTTGATCAAAATCTAACTGTGCATCCATTGTAAAAAGTGGGAAAACAACCACCTGCTTTCAAGCAATTCACCTTCTAAGAAAAAGCCACAAACAAGTGAAAACAACAAAACCATGAGACATGATCAATGTAAGGGACTGTTCATGCATTTTGACTATTGTCAAGCAACAGTGGGGGTTTTGTGAGCACTAGTATAAAGGGGAGTTTCAGGAAGGAACAAGTAGAAGGACTAAATGTTAGTCTTGTGGAAGTTTATGAAAAGCTCCTACCAAGCAAGTGATGGAGGCTGACATTGTTGGTCAGATGGACCTATCTTATTTGATGTTTCATCTCATAGTACTGGTATCTCATATCAAATGAGAAATGATAATCTAAATTAAAGATTATTAAAATGAAAAAGTATTTCTCACGCCCAGCATAATAAAAATGTAAACAGTGAAAGAATGCACTGAGAATGGTGAACACAGTCACAGTAATGGCTATAAAGTGACTGTGACAGTGCTCTATATGGATACCAGTGAAGTAACCACACTGTACGTAAAGTAAAAATAGAAAAAAATTATGAGAAGAAAAAACGAAAAAACTTTATACAAATGGCTGTTCTCAAAGACATGTTAAGACTACAGCTCCATGATGGGTAACAGCATAGATATGTTTGCTGCTCTGTGAGCTGCTGTAACTTGCCAAAAAGAAGGTGGCAGCATAGAACAAATAAAGTGCGTTTTCTCCGACTACTGGACAATTAAAAGAGCTAAGGCAACTACCAATGCTGTCATGGGGGAAATGAGTGCACTGAGGCATGGAAGGGAAGGAAGGAAGGAGACTCACGTACACTCAGTAAATCATCAGTACACCAGGAATCTCTTACACTAAATAAATTCACACTCACATTGTGTCTTTGAAAAGAAAAAACCAAACACTTAAAAGACACCCCCAACCAGTTGTAATTGAATTGTACTTTTTATAGAGCTAATGAACCAAGTCTACCATTAGCTGAACAATCTTACTCTATTTCACAATTCGTCTGCTTTTTAAAAGCAACAATCTTATCTTTATTTTCAGATCCTCCATAGAGAGTAGAATTTTATGTACCATGGGATTATTCCAGAGACAAAAGTGGCAGATTTACACAGAATACTTAGCATTTAATGTTAAGAAAAATAAAAGAATTGAGAATCAATGCTACATGCTTGAAGTAAGTGCAACTTCATCGCATTAAAAATGTATTTCAGCTGTGTTAATCTTTCAATCTGATCTTTTACAACATTCTTGCCAAAAACTAAGGATAGAATTAACAAATTCCTATAAATTTTACCAGAAAACATCTAAATGGACCATGTACCTAACAGACGGGGGATACTGCCATACCATGCTGTCATAAACAGTGTCTATGAATAACTTCACAGTGAGAGGTTACTTTATAGCACAGGAAAAATGTAACAAATATAAAGCATAAAAGCAAGTGTAGCCTATTCTAACAAAGGTTCTGATTCTGCAAATCGTTATGGGACATTGTCCAGATGGCAGCTGGATTATCCACTTTAGGGAAGCTCAATGTGTGCAAGACTTCAGAGACTCCAGCCTTAAGAGAATAAAAGGTGGTGCTTCTGTGAGAAGACAAACTTGACACTCAAAGACTACAATTCCAAACAATTGTTTGGAAACAGTTCATTCTCCAGCAGAGTTTAAAGAAATCTAATCAAAGCTGAAAGTAGTCCTAACCTCAAGGAGCGAAAGGCCAAAAGAAAAAAATAAGAATATTGGCAGTATCAAAGTAATGTATACTACACAGAATCTGAGAAATGCATACTTTACACTAATATTTAGCTACTACCTTAAGTTGTTCTATTTTGCCCCATATAACACTACAACTAAACTGACTGTAAATATGTATGTTTTAAATCAAACATCAGATGGTGGAAAAAAACAAGATCCTTAATGCATGCTTTAGTTATATATATTCATTCTATATATTTACTGTAAGCATTTTAGACAGGAGTTCAACACTGGAAAAGTAAAAATTAAGTCACTTTTCAAGTCAGGAACTGAAGAGTTAAAGAGTGGCCTACTTCAACACTTCAATCTACAAAATAAAATGCCAAAAGAGAATGTGACATAGATTTAAATAAAACGCACAGCTGATGAATCACATGAAACAAATTAGCTGATTTTTAATGCCAGCTCTACTTAAGTCTGAATGCGAACAGTGTTCCGAATACGATGAACAAAGCTACTGTTCAGAAGCCAATAGCCCACTGCTGGTGTGCAGATTGAAGTCTCTATTCTAACCTCCTGAGCTCAATGTCTTAAACTACGCCTTTGAAAGAAATATTTATGTAAATGATAATCTTTTGGCAAAGAGCCACAAAAACCATACGTGCCTGCACTTCTCAGATAAAAAAATAAAAGGTTAGCATTTAAAGCACTTTAGGAGTTACTTTTTCTAAAATATAAGCATGCAGATCTAAAAATAAAGCATTGTGAACACACTATTCTCATTTTGGGGCTAGATTCCTGAGGCAAAAGAATTATTTTTTAAATCAGAAACATCAAAAAGTGTCAGTGTTACACACTGACTGTTTCCAGGAGAAACTACTTGAATTTAGAAGGAATGAGGCTAAAAGAAAACATTACATTGACTGAGGAGAACCTTAAAAATTCCTTACACTACTCTTCATATATCTTTCCCATGAGCAGCTGAAATTAAAAACTGCTGTCATTGTGGAGTAGGTTACATTCCAGCAATGATGAATTACTTCTGGCTTTTTCCTCAAATACAGATAACTTAGTAGAAGTACACAGAGGCGCATCATCTTATCTTCCACTCAAGAGACTGTAAATTAGATTCAAATTTGTTCTAATTATGTTCACCTTGTACTTCCATGACCAACTTAGAAAATAACCACCATGGTCTGACAATGTGTCCAGCAGTGAATGTTGCCAGCATAGCTCAGAGGAAGGTGCTAAGCTGTTGGGCTACACATGGCAGCCCACCTATTGACCATCTACTTCTCTGTCCTTCTAGGTGGTGGCAAAATGGTAACAGCCCAAATCAACCATCTTTATCCGCACTGGAGGCTGCACCAGAGGTGCCCACATTGCCTGTGCCATAGGTTATGTCAGGCCCTGGAATATGCCAACAGGATTTACCCACCTCTTCCCCCAGCCAGGGGTTTTGGGGCACGTGCTCAAGGCTGGCTCTGACACAGTGTAGCTGGGTAACCAGGCTGTGGTGACAAGAGCTGTGAGAAGCCCGACTGCAGGGCTCTCTTGCCTGAGTTAAGAACAACTTTCAAGCTCAGACCTTTGCCCTTGGTCCTCCTCCGAGCTACATCTATGTACCTTTGGTCTTGACCTTGACCACTAGCTTAACTTCCTGCCTTGCCCTGTGCCCTGTGCCTACACACCACAGGGCTGTTTGCTGTCCCTGGTTACCATCACTGAACCTGCTCCTTGGCTTCTGTGGGACGGCTCCCCTTGCTCACAGTGCCGTGCCTGCCTTGCTCCCCTCCTCAGCTCCCAGCTCACCCTCTCTCATGGAGCAGCCTGCCCTGCTGTTCCCAGACTGGTGGAACGTTGACTTCTTTACAAGCCCTCATACCCTGAAGGGCCATTCTCCCTGCTCTTTCCAAACCTCTCTCCCTGAAGGTGAAAACAAAGAAATGCTTCAAATTAATCTTTGCACACCTAATTTTTTTTCTGCATGTGTTTTACAGGAGCAAGCAACTGCATGGACAAGAGTCATTTAACTTTTTCACTCCATAAAAAGCAAATGACTTAATTAATTGCTATTAAATAATAGAGCAACAGAAGGCATGAGCATGAAGGCATGTCATGTTTTATCTATCATGTGCTTTTTAATTTTTTCCTCTCAACACAAGTCAAAAATGTTGCTTAAAATAATGAAATAATTTGTCATTAAAAATGAGGAAAGAAAATTTCTAGAGGTTTGATACTGAGAAACACAGAACTAGAAAATCTTGGCCATTATGGAATGCAGTATGAAATTTTGATGCTTAATAGTCTGCTAATTAGACATCTGATCTCTAATAGCTAATAATCAAATCCTAGTAATACTATGCTTTGCTCTGAAGTTACTTATCCTACTCTTCTCATGTCTGGTCAGGACAGCGACAGTGTTAAAAGTTCTCACACGAATTGCTCCAGGAACTTTGCAGTACTATCAGCGTATCAGCAATTGTGCTGCAAACATTCTCTCAAACTGAAAATTGCAACAGGTCATTTGGACACTGAAAAAGAACATTCACTTATAAGCCCATTCGTATAAAGACAGGAAAAAAAAGTCATCACACACTCAATAGTATAACATAAGGGAATAAATGCTTTATCTTAATAAAGACCAAAAAAAGAGAAAGCTATAGTTTGATATATCTATGTAGACAAAAATTCAAGCCCCCTCAGTGCATATTAAGCAGAAGAGACTTCACTGAACAGATGCAATAGCTATTTAAAAACTCCTATTACCATAGGTATTCAGGAAAGCTTGCTTTGCAAAACTGACTCTATTCAATTCAAGTACCAGCAGATAACGCACCTCTTCTCAGTGTTCCTGCTTTTGATCATTTCAGAAAGAAAAAAACATTCTGATGCTTAAAAGATTGATATTTATTAAACTAATCTCCCACACCAAGTATCACACACTGCCACTGAGCCATATTAAGAAGTTCTGTTCTTTGAACAACTCTCTGGCATTCTTTATGATTAAAATAAAGTGTTAAAGCAGTTACAAATGCCCAGATTCATTCACAGCTTTGCAGTGCTATTTGAATTACAAAAGGCAAAAGAATTTTAAAAAAGGTGGGCATCAACCACCTACTACTCAACTGGTACATTGCCTTTTAACACTGAGACCACACTATTAGCACAGTAAGAAACATAATAATTTTATGTGCCCTGCATTTTAAGTAAGAGGTAATAAAAGGAAACGGAAAAACAAAAAGCAGGTTAAATATTTTAGAAGTAATGCCTACAGTGAGGTCTACAAGAATACTAAATTGTCTACTTAAAGGAAGTGATTTATTTAAACCTGGCCTGGGCAAAGATGATTGCAGAGAACATTATAATCAGAGTGATGAATGTGGCACCTTCCACGGCTTTTTCATTTTTAATTTCTATAATCACTAAATAGCTACACTTCTTAAATTAATACATCAATAGGCATTAAGCAACTCACAAATCCCTCAAAAGTTCATTTCACCCTTTTTCTTAAAAGGTATTTAAACAGTGTCAAAACTGGAATTAACATAATAACCTTCCAGAAAAGTTACATTTCAATGATCTTGCTCAATTTTAACATTTAAAATTTCTACAGATTTTCTGAAAGCATGTAACATACTTTTCTACAAGAATAATTCAATAGATACTTGTCTAAAGCACTGTAATGAAAAAGTAAACAGATAATGCTTATCTTCAGTTTTTATTTTACTTCTTTTCTTCTTACTTATGTATATTAACAAAAAAACCCTCAAATGATTTAAACAAAAGCTTTTAGCTCAACACATAATTGCAACAAAATTACAATAATTGTACCAATTAAAATAATCCTGAATGAACAGTTTGTCATCTTAATGTTCCAATGGTTTATAGAAGGATCTACTTAATTAGCTGAAATTGCTTTCCAATGTTAGTATCAAATGTCATTTGTTAAAAGTTGAACGATTTTGAAAATAATTTAACAAAGCAATTTTACAAAACACCAAGAACCAACATTTTCTTTTCAGCTGAATAAAGCAAGCAGATGTGTCATCAAATTGCTATAAAAATAAATGAGCCTTTATATGGAGAAAAATAAATTTTACTACTAGTGCTACAGAATACTATTTTTTTATGAAATCAAATTCTTTAATAAAATAATTTCCTATCATTTATATCTTGGTGGTATTTTTAGTATGCTATAAATATACTTTCTTAAATTGAAGTAGTAAACAATCAAGGAGAAATATTCCACCGTACATGAAACAGAAAAATGTTTTAACCTGACTAAGTGATTTCTTAATTTCATTTCCATGGGTGTATCACACAAGAGATCTCAATCTATCAGGAAAACATGGCACCAATGAAACTACGCTATAGAACTCCAAATCAATAGTAATGAAGCGCTGTTTTACTCATAACTAAATTAGTTTTTACCAGTTTAATTTCAAGAAGAAAGGAAAAAAATATAAGAAAAACAGAGGATGAGTGGTGTAGTAACCTGAAATTCAGTATTTCTCTGGTTACCATTACTAGAGATAACTATTTCTGTGGTTGATTTCAAGAAGGGGTAACTTCAGTAAAGACTGATAAAAAATCCAAGCAAAATCATATATCACTGCTGAAACTGGACTAGAACTGAAGAAATTAAGAAACAACAAGTCTTTCTATTATTGACAAATTAGACAAAACATGTATATTCCACAATTCATCCCTTGGAATGGTGTAAGAGTTGCAAAAACATTAAAATGAAAGTAATAGATGAGCTATGGCTTGCTTAGATCCTTTAGTTCCCTTCACCCTCCCAGCCCCCTTCCACACAACAACCAAAAAAATACGAAAAAAAAAAAGGAAAAAAAAACTGAATTAAAGAAAGCTGTTATGCTATTCTTCTAAATTTGGTGTGTTCTGCCTCGGCACGTCGTATCGCCATCCAATTTGCCATCCATCATAGGTAGGCAAGCACACATATGTGCACAAAGACTTTATCACAGAGGTTAAATTAAGCTCAAGTGATGGATGAATTATATGTTGCGAAGTTTTAAATAACGGTTACCTGCAACTCTGAGGAAATATAACCATTTTCTTGTCCTAGAAAATCTGTTTTTTTCAAAATCAAAGAGTTCTTGATTTCCATAGTTTCCTTCAGCTTCCCAAAAAGCCTGTTTTCAAGGAGATTAAGGAAGGGTGGAGATCGTAATCTGAACAGATGGCTCATGAGTTTCTTCTATCCTGAGCCAAGCTCTTTCATTCTAATATTTCTAATAAATATATAAAAATAGTCACAGAAATTTAAAGACCATCAGCTATTTGCAAATATCCTCATAAAAAATCAGAAAGTCCTGTCTTAATATTCCGGTTTGGTCAAAGCCCCTGTCTTAACACCCCAGTTTGGTCAAAGTCTGGGCAAAGAATGACAGGTAGAACTGTCCCTTGTGCCATCAAGCCCAACAAGCAGATTAACATCAAAAGCAGCCAGCAGAAAGCACTTGAATAGAAGGTTGTGTGAATACCTGAATTCTGCAGCATTAAATAAATTGGATATTTAGTCACGGAGGACAAGCACCCTCCCCTCCCCAGCATCTTTAAGCACTGAGACAGTAAGTCATGGTCTCTCTTAGGACTATCTCCTCAGATATAACAGCCTCACATTTCTCACAGTTTCAGCACGTAATGGCTAGAATTATATTCAGAAAGATACAGAAGCTAGATACTAACCCCATAAGAGAGAGTACAATATTTACCACAGATCTACTTAATTCCTGGGTGAATGTTCTATCTATGTCTGGCATCCAGGCACGACCATGAGGAAATTCTCATGGATTGTCATCAACTTCATACTGACTTTTTTCTTTCCAAAGGGCCCTCTGTAACAGGTAGCTCATTAAATTGCTCTGGTAGTCTGCAGTGTGTTCCCTGCCATTTTCTTTTCAAAGGCCAACTGGAACTTTTCTACAGTGGCTTTGCCTGCCTGGACAACACATCCTGCTCACCAGCACCAGAAGGTTCCTGCAACTTGTCACACAGCCTGTCCAGCACTTGGTATAATTAATTTAGAACACATTTATCTTCCAATTAAAGTAGCCTTTGCTGCTGTGCTTTGTGCTGAAGCTCCTTTTTTTTTCTCCTACTGCAAACATGCTCAAACCACTTTTTTTTTTGTCCTTTATTTGGCTTTTTAAGGGCTTCAGTTACTGACTGAATAGGTACTAGGTGCAAGGTAACTCAGGCCTCACTTTAGCAATTCTGTGCATTCACAACAGCAGAACTGTTGATTTCACAGGAACTTCAGGGGTAAAAATCCAGACCGTCCATAGTTTTTCAAGTGTCTATAAATTTACAGTCATTTTCTGAAATGCCATACAAGACATTCTTGAGGCACATGCATGCCTGAAGTTTCACTTTCATTTGTATAAATCTTACAGTCTAGCTACTAACAGCTCTAAGAAGTGGCAGACTGGTAAATCTGCCATATCTAGAAGAGAATTGGTTAGCTCATAGTTACAGAGACTCTCCCTAACACCTCTGGAAGGACAAAAGCCTCCAGAAGGACAGGCAAGAGTTACAAAATTACTTTAGTGATTTCTAGGAACATCTTCCAATTGACAAAGTACTGCAGACTTTGATTTCTGCCATTATGAGAAGGATACAAAGAGATAAAATGTGTTCACTAGATTATCTTATTTAGTGAGGCAATTCAATGAGGAAAGAAACTGGGAAGACATTTCTTCTCATACAATCACCTTTAATAGCCTGATTTTTGTTCAACAAGGGGATAGTATCAATCCCTGACATCTTTAGCCTTAAGAAGTAGAAATTATCACAAAACAAAGATGATCAAGACTCACAGTCTCAAACTGAAATGAAAAAATTAGGACTTTTGGGGAAAAGAAATAAATGAATCAAATGTCTTAAGAATGAGGAGGGCTTGAGAAGAGAGGAGAAAGTAGTCTGGCAAAACTGGGAGTCGTCACTGCTTAATGTGAGACTACAGCTTTCCAGGGCCTCTTAAATATATCTACTTTGGTACAATCATTTTCAAATGTGATGATTAGAAACTCAGTCTTTACAATTTAGAAAAATCACAGATTTATATAATACAATACATTCTGCCCTTCCATTGATTTGTTAGGAACTCCTTAAGACACTGTTTCGATTTCTGACTGAGGTGGGGCACTGAACATTTTTCAGAGAAATCAGCAACGATTTATGAATTCCTTTCCTTAGGGCGGATTTACCACCCACTACTGCGTTAGCAGGATTATAGACGAGATTATTTTCCCCAGTAGGGTATGACACCTATATCCACACCAACTTTGATCTGCAACTTACTCACAGCTACTTCCACAACCCTCTGTGAATCAGTTATCCTGGTTATATCCCCACACGGCATCTCCTCCCTCTCTCAGACCATTCACAGGTATGTCAAAGAGCACAGGAATTATCTTTGCAAACCACACCTGCAAGTTTCTCACAAGACACGTACTCCTATCTTTTGCTTCCTTCTTTTGTTTTCCTGAGGCAATCGTACTTGTTATTATCTTAGATTTTAATACATTTAGATGTTCCTAGAAGAAGATCTTGCTTAAAATGTCTTGAATTTCAAAATATTTCCTTGTTTTCTTCTATGTTCATTGACTCTGTTGAGAATTCAGTTTCTCGAAATGTATCTTTTCACTACAAAAGCCACAGAGACTTTTCCCAAGATATCATTTATTTAGATCTGGCACTGTCATTTATTCTGGTGTCATGATGCTTTACTTGCCTTCACAAGAGACCACATTCCCATAGCTGGCTAATTTACAAGTCTGAGAAGTCTCAGTTGCAAACATTCAACAGAAACTTGCTTTAATCTGACAACTTAATTCTCTTAGAAATTTATTTGCAGAAAGCCCACATATTTTATTCCACTTCAGAGCTTTAAAAATTTGCCTTTTGCAACTTCTGCAAACTACTCTGGCATTACACAAAATTGACATTAGAAAGACTCTTTACAGTAGCATAGAAGAGAATGCAGCACAACATGAATGTAGAGGAATATTAACTCTATGCTACAGCTATAAATAAAATGGCAAAGATAATTAAATTAGACCAGGATGGAGAGATGGGCAATGACAACAGTGAGCTTGACCATCAAAGAACCTAAACACAAAAGGGGAAGGACAGACAAAATCAGAATTAAGAGCTTAAGTTGGTAAGGAGAGAGACTACATGAAAATCCTGATGCTGAGAAAAGGCAACACATAACCTGAAGGAGTAAATACTACTACTAATAAATATATCAGGTGGAAAGCAAGACCAACCAGACCAGCAGAGAGAGAGAGGCTGAAATGAGAGGACAGAAGCGAGATGATACAGCAGGTCAGTTTAAGGAAGCAAAAAGAATAAAGGCATTTTTCTCAAGTATATAGACTGGAAGCCAACAAAGCAGATTCGGCATTTTCTTTTCCAAATTTGCCACATGGGCTTGCTCCCCTCTACCAAAGACTGAGAGCATAGCGCCTCCACCTGTTATTACAAGAGATGTTAACTGACTCCAGCTCATAAAGATTCTTCACAGAGGTGTGCCAGTGTTGCAAACTGAAGCCTAATTTTCTTTAAGGGGTTGTGGGGTTTTTTTCCTTTTCTGTTTTGGGTTGGGGGGGGTTGTGGGGTTTTTTGTGGGTTTTTTGTGGGTTTTTTAATTGTGTTTTTGTTTGTTTGTTTGGGTTTTTCTTGTTTTGGTGATGTTCTTTTTCAGGGGAGGTTCCGTGTTCTTTTGGTTTTGGTGGGGTTTTTTTTGTTAAAGTGGTTTTTTCATGTGTTGTGTTTTTTGTTATAGACACTGGACTAAATTTCCCAATATAATATTCAGCAGGTTTTTCATCTCTGCATAGTATGATACAGGAAAGATACACTTCTGACAGAAATGGTTTCATACTCATCAATATAGTCTTTGATACTCTTCACAGTATCTATAGAAAAAGACAAATTTACTTTCCCTAACAAGCCGTCACAATAAGAATATATTAGTTAGCTTTATTTTTAATGACAAATTGAAGCATAGAGATATAGGTAGTATACTTATTTAGTTACCAAATTGAGATTGCCATTTTTTTCAGAATACTCCACCAACTGAAAGCAGAGCTCCCAGCAGCTCCAGATACAGCTCTGAACACTGAGTACTTAGCAATATCAGCCTACAGAACCATAACCACCTCCCCACAGAGGCACGAACACTATCTAAGTGAAAGGTACTACAGAGGTGACTAGTCCATCATCACACAAACGCTGATGAATAGTTGTGGGGCAGCTTTTAGTTGTCTTAGTTTAGTTATTGCATTCTTTTCAACTACAACAGATAGCACTGCAATGTAACAGAAAATAGTCCTCTCTTTTACTACAGTTTGCAAAATTAAATTCTGGACATTACCAGCTGGAAATCTCACAAAGGCAAAATAGCATATAATCGTGGAAATCATATATCATTGTGCCTGCATAGCAGGGAATTAACTAAAGACTGTATTTATTCTTTTGCTTGTTAGTGCTTGACTACCCGATTCTTTTCATTTCCCTGTATTTTCTGTCAGTTGTGAAAGTATCGCTTTCTCCTGCAAACACCGAACGCGAAGGCGCCGCTGCCAGCGCTCCCCGCGGCCGTGCTGAGCAGGGAGCGCCGCCTGCCGGCACCGCGCCGCGCTGCACAGTCCCTGCGGCACCAGCGCTGCGGGGGGCAGCTGGAGACAGCCCGCCCGGGGGACACTGCTGGGGGCGGCCCGCCTCGGGCGACACATCTGGGGACAGCCTGCCTGGGGGACACGGCTGCGGACAGCCCGCCCGGGGGACACGGCTGGGGACAGCCCGGCCCGGGGGACACGGCTGGGGACGTCCCGCCTCGGGCGACACACCTGGGGACAGCCCGCCTGGGGGATCATACCTGGGGACAGCCCGCCTGGGGGACACACCTGGGGACGGCCCGCCTGGGGGACACAGCTGCAGGGCAACACGGGGTTAACTGCCCCCCTCACACCCTCAGAGCACACACGGATCATCTGCCTCATCTGCCGCAACTCTCCCGGAAGGGAGCTGTAACAGATGAGTCCAGTGTGGTCACCCTCTGCTCTGCACGGAGGGGAACGCAATGGAGAGTTCTCACTGCAAGGGAATCCTGGTGATTCAAAAGCTTTTTAACACATGATATTTTAAAATTTGGAAAAGCAACTGTAATATCAAAGCATTCTCCTCACACAGAGAATGAGATCAAGTGTGAAACTCTTACATTTAACATAGAACCTACAAGATTCTTTTCAGGGAAGAGAGATGTCCAAGCAGCAACCCTAAGACTGCAGTGTCACAATAAATAGTAGTTTGACACAAACTATTCAATCCTAGGAAAACTATATTCTTGATTCTGATCTAAAATATCAAGATATTTTTAAAAAACCCGACAACAAGTAACACAAACTCAGTACAGGAACAAGCCATATAATTATCAAAATCTGGTATCTATTTATGAGACTCCAAATGGGAAAGCAGCTCTATAAACTAATAAAACTTAGAAAACTGAAACCAAAGTTTTAAAAGAGGAACTAACTTTGAAATGATACTGAAACAGTTATTTAAGCGAAGTTAGTTTAAACAGTTGCAGATAAAAAGAATAGCAATGACACAGAAAAGATTACTTTGGATAAAACAGAATTTTTAGAGCTCTAGATAATCCCAGGGAAGAGTTCATAGACCTTTTCATATTCAGCAGATGGTAAAGATGATCACCCAAATCACCAGACAGATAAGACCTCAGCTTTGTCAATACTTCAGGAGAGTTACATATTTCGTTCCTTACACTGGTTCAACAGAAGGGGCTGAGAGACATCAATTCTCTTTCTGAGCACACAGCAACATTGTCGTTAGAAGACTTTTTTTTTAATTGTTAAGAAGCTAAAGAAACTAAGTCTTTTAGCTTTATCATTTTTATATCAAATAATCCTGTTGCTGTTTTTTGCTAAAGAGAAAATCTTGAATATTGGTCTTATTTTCCTTTTCCTTGTTTTTCTGGCACTGCAGGTAGAATACAAACAGCTTTCCTGAAAAGATGATCACCTTCCCTTTTCCAATACATGGTACAGAGATCTTCACTGTTTCTTCACATTATGTCCTCTAGCTGTAAACACTAAAAAATTACCTATACGCTTGTAATTGTCAGTTATGAACTAACGGTCTACTCGAGTAGCTGTATCATTTCCAAACAACCTGCACAGCAAGAGGCACAACTTAGCAGCAGTCATGAATCTCATCCACACCTTAACTAATAAACCATGGCATGCTCCAGCTGGCACTGAGCATCAACAGCTCCAGTGTTTGTACTAACAACAAACAACCCAGAACCCAAATAAGTTACTCACATTCAATTGTGAATGTCCTTTTACTTATGTTGGTTTACTACAATTTCACATCCGTTAATACTGGAATTACTAGCACCCATGTATGAGAATAAATCAGGTCTCTAATATCTCCTCTGGTTTATCAGAAGACAAACATTGTTATGTCTTGAAGACAGCTTTCGACTTCGATCACCCCGAAGTGATTTATTACTGTAGATGCCAATAATCAGAAAACTGTAATGAGTTTGTTAGATTAATACTGAAAATACAAAGTTGTGAAACGTGCCATACAGCAAATCCAAATAAAGAGAAGTTTGAATGAAAAGCATGACAGGAAAGGGAATTCCTGGTGATTCTGAATTACTGTACTTAGCTGATCACATAAACATTTGTGGCACTGGTTGTGTGAATTCACAATGGAAAGATGGGTTCCCAGTGCTTTACCTCTGGTTTCACAGGTATATTATACTCACAGAGAAAAAGCAAAACCCAAAAACTGGGTCCATACTCTAGAGGAGAGTGTTTTCTAATTATGCACTTAATTTACTTGTGATGTCTGATATTTCTAAAACCATCTTCCAGCTTGAAGCCAGTTCCGTCTACTACTTGCCTTCCTCATCTCTCTTCAGTCCTCAGCCTCATCACGCCCAATCTACCCTTGTCCCTTTACCTTCTGGGATTTGTGTGTTCAGATCTTAACTGCACTTCAACTTTTCTTTCCTAATACAAGTCATTCAATCTTTCCCAAATAATCCTAATTCCATTCTCAACACTTCAACCATTCTCAGCCCACCCCAGATTCCCACACAATTCATCTCCTATTCCTTGACTTTCAGTGCAGAGCACACTTCTAACATTTTCTTTCCAAGTTCATTCCTCTGGACCCTGCGAAGTCTCTAGATTTTCTGGCAACTTGTTCAATCAGTCACAATCTTCTCTCTTTACCTCAGATGTTCTTTTCCTCTGATCTCAATTATGTTTTATCCAAGTCAAACCATTCTTTCTTCTCCCTGACTCTGATTCTCAGATTCTGCTTTTCTTCTATAGGCCCCACTCTCAGTCACATTCTCTCTCTTCCATTCCTCTCACTGTCATCAGGTCACAACCCATAAGTCCTTTCTTACAAGCAGAGGGTTCCGGAGAGAGATGTTCACTGGCAACATAGGGCAACTTGTCCTCAGTAGCAATACCTAGACAGCTCTGTTGGACAGCAACTTGTAGCAGAAATGGAGAAAGTCGTGCCTCTTTTTCACATCCCTTAACTGCAGCATATGGCATTGCCATAGCACACCTGCTAAGCACAAAACCTTCAGAGATTTTTATCAGTAAGGCCAGTTTCTGCCAGGCTTATTTCAGATTAACAAAGAAGTGGAAAAAATACCCAACTGGTAGCTTGGCCAAGGTAAAGGTGAAAATGATATCACGAGACAAAAGTACAGCTAGCTGCCTGTAAAAGAATTCCTGTACAGTTCTCTTTGGTTTAAATACAAAGCACTCATTCATACATGGCGCATTAAATAGCAATGAAACTCACTTAGAAGTTTTCAAAAGTTAGCAGAAGAGGGTAAGATTGTGGGAATTTTAGATTACAACCTGATAAATGTTTGAAAGCCACATTATTCTACTGATCATTAATAATGATTACTACTTTAATCACTGAAAGTGCACACCATTACCAGAATAATGACTACCTCTCATAGATGGTTTTTAAAGTCAGGTGGTCTGGAACACCTTCAGTCTCTTCAAGATGCAGGATGAGCCATGATGTTCTATAAGGCCACTGCTCTGTAAGATTGATCCAGCTTGCCAGTCTGTCCCAATTGAATGTGATCTGATTAGCTCTCAATAAACGACCTAGAAGAACGAGGAAGGAGAAAACATTGAGATTTTTTCTCCCTTTTGAAAGATATCCTTTTTCCCCTCAAAGCAACAGTTATGTTACTTTGTTACTATCTTCCTGCTATTGTATCTTTAGCTCAGTAAATTCAAAATCATCATAAGTTGCATCTAAAAATATCATTTTACAATCTAATAAAAATCCTTGCAAATCCTGGTCAAAATATGAGACTCTCCAAAACTGTCAACTTCAGCCCTAAGTTAAACACTAATTACTATCATCCTGCTACTGGCGAATCTTAACTTACTTCAACAAAATTCAATTAAGAATTTCACACAGCATAATTTCTCCATCTAAACACAGAATTTCATGCTAATACTTTGATAGATTTTCTATGCATTGGCATATGAAATGTGGTCAAAACAAGTTAAGCATACAACTGCCAACTTCAATAGCCAATATAGTAAAATTCAAAGCCATAAAAAAGACTCTTTTAAGTTAGTACGGCAAGGTATGAAGTACAAATAAAGTTATTTTAAAAACCAGAAAAAGTTAATGCTACAATTTATGCATTTGAAGTTTCAGTGAATTTCCTATAATTCCTTTATTAATAACTGTAATGACATGTAACCTATAGCCTGGAGGCTCTGTTAATAAAGCTGTTTATGAAATCATGTTTAATCACAGATTATACTACACTAAAAGTGTTCTTGCAAGGTCCTTTTTATAGTTTAATTTTACAACTAACATTCTGTGATTTTGTTATACTTTCAGAACTATAATTTGCCAAAACAAGATAGGTTACATGCTACAAATTGCAGTGACAAGCTATGAGACAGCACACTTATTTAAAACATTAGCCCAGAATTTGAGGTCTGTTGCAGATCTATGCTCTTAACTACAACACAGTGTGAAAAGTAACTCCATTTCTTTGTTCAGGGCAGCTGTAGGGCTACCCAGCGCCTTCTAGTGTCTGTCATAGAAAAGACAGTAAATAATCACTCCCCATTCACTTACTACATGAAACATGTTTTTATTAAAGCTCCGTAAGCCCTTTTCCAGTTATTTCCAGTTTTTAAACTTCAGAGATACCAACGTCTTGACTGTATTTTGCTGAAGAAAAACAGGTGAGAAAATGCTTTCATCAGCCTCACACAATTATTTAGGGAAAAAGGACTCCAAATACTCATAGCAAAAATGAACAGGATATATACCTGGTTTTCCCCTCACAGCTTACCTTTTCAGATGTCATCACTACAATCTTTGTTCACACTACAGGAAAATGTAATTTTCTTATCCCATTTCAAAATCAAAGAATACAAAACTTCCTAAAAACGTAGACTAGAATATTTGCCTCCCAACTGAAGTCAATGAAACAACAAATACTACGTATCTTTCAAATTCTACGTAGAACGTTCTATAAATTTTTCTTAACATTCTAGAAGAGTTTGCTTCAGAAGGATTCTCAAAAGCAACACATGGACTGACTCATTAGATTTAGTTTACACACTAAAAAGTCTGAGTGTAACTACAAGCAGCCAAAACACAATACTGTTTACTGCACACGACCATGTCACGCTTACCCGTCACTGAAACAATATTTAGCAACCTCCTCATGGTCTGAGGGCTGATATCACTGAACCAATCCTCTGTAACCAACAGCTTGGTCAAATCAAAAGACATTTGGCGGGTAATTGTCCTCTGCATCTGGCGTCTTCGGTAAGTATCCTGACAATGATACAAAAACCCAAGGAATCCTGATTAGTATCAAAAGCTTTTATGTATTTCAAATACTTCCGTTTTACTTGATAATAAAGTTAGACCCTTTGTGAGTAAGTCTGTGAGGCTGACAGGTAGTATCAAACTTACAAGAATTTAGCTCTGATTTAGCTGTGTAAAAGCAGAACATTATTTCCATAGAAGCCAAGAAGTGGTAAGAGTTACACATTTTACTGCCACATCAACTCTGAGAGGGCAAAATAGAGTGATATAGCAAAATATTTTGTAAAAAGGTTACTAATTTCAGCATTTCCATCATTGCTTCCTACTGCCTCTCTAAAGAGTTAATAGCATCCATTTACTAACTACATGTAAAAATTAAAGTGAACATCAGGTTCCTCTGTTACAAAACTCCCGAAGTCTCTACCAATGGCAGTTCAAAAACCTCAGAATCCTCAGACTCTGTTGCTTTTCATAACTTTCTAGATACCTTTTATTCAACGAGTTTGTGATTTTATGCAAAGATGAAAGAACAGAAAGCAGGAAAAAAATGTGGTAGACATTGCAGTACAAGTCTAGTACTTAATATTTGAAATTCTTTGATTAACTCAATTACTGCCTCTTGTTGCAACATCCTGCAACAAACTGATACCAGGCTTACACAAAAAAAATCTGAAATATACACACATACACAGACCATAGCTCCTACCAGATTTGATGTGTCACCTCAGCATTCAAGGAGAGCTGTATTTAATTTTTTGTGGAAAGGAATACTTTGGTGAGCAAGCAAATTTCTTCCTCTTTGACAGAGCATCAGTCTACTGATGTAAGAATGGACTTTTCCTACATGGATCATTTATAAATATTTCATAAGAATGGTTTGATAAGTCTTCCAAGTTGATATTACTGAAAATGTCAAAAAAAAAAAAAAAAACAGAAAAGAAAAAAAGGTTTCACCAGTATCTCTATTTAGACTAAAAATCCTTCTCACCCGTCTGTTGAGAGCAGTTTTGCTACCAAGCTTGGTCATGTCCCCAAGACTGTTCTGAGAAACTCTCCTGTCAACCTCTTCATGTAATCCTATGGAAAGGAAAACACGGGTAGGCATTTTCTCCAGGCATATACATTAGACTGACCTATAAAAATAATACTAATGATCTGTCAATTATTTAAAGAGTTTCTTCCAAAACCCAGATTTTGGATCATTGGTTTTGTAATGCTCGTATCACCCTCCTGCATAATCTTACCTGCATTATCTGCATAAGGAATATCCCCATTGGTTGTTGAAGCTACCATCAGTTTTTTTGCATTACTAAGCCCTCGGCTGTTCAGAAAAACAGGCAAATGGACAATATTTCGCATGTAATCATGGCCATTTATGTTTGAATCACGTAGAACACTGTTGAGATTCTGGTTAATTGCCTTTATAATAATGTGTGGGTCACTTGCAAAAATTGCAATGAACGGGCCTTTTGAAAACAAGACTCGCACCTGTAAAAAAGTAGACAGTACACCTTGTTAGCAGCTACTAACTATAGCTGCAGATCATTTGAACATTTGGCTCAACATTTTATATTCATTCTGTGCAAGGAATAAACCTGAGAGGCCAAGAGATGTATAGAGATGTCAGCTTCTTCTACATGAGACAGCTAACATTAGGAACTTACCCACAGTTAGAAATAAGCACACTCAGTAATTTAACAGCACAATTTACAGTGAAAGTCACCACCAAGGAGGTATCATGTAGTAATGTTCCAGTCCCCACAAATATTTAGCATTTAAGTATTTTTCATCTAAGGTACTTCAAGGGTAAAAATATGAAACACTCTCTAAACATTTTAAGTTTGTTTCAACAGAATAATTATTTTCCATTATTTTCAATTTGCATTTGATTATTTCAAACCTTTTCGAAAGTAGTAACATGCAATTTAATTTTCAATTTTTAAAAGCCATCATCCTTAACATTATAGTTATGCCAATGTACACAAGTATTAATTGCCACACCACAGCCTTCTTTTTACAGAAAACACACAATAACTGTATGTATCCGAGCTCATCTGTGGAAGAGATCATGCATATAACACAGAGGTTATCTTTATAAAATGATCCAACTCACAGTATCAAGCATCTGTAAAACCTTGTCCTGTTCACAAGCATCCAACCCATCAATAATTACAACAAGCCTTGTCTGATTCTGAGTGAAGCTGTCAATGGTTTTTGCCATTTTGGCCATCAGTTCCACTTCACATTTCAAAACCTATAAAAATGAAAAACAAAGAAGGAAAAGACATCTCTATAATAACTAAAACTGATAAAAATACATACACTTTCTTTCGCAGATTGCTATTTGTCCCAAAAAATACTTCAGTAAGATTACAAGAATAAACTTACAAACACTCAAAGTGAAAAGTCCTAAAATGTCATGTCCAACATATTAACTTCCTATTTGAACAAAAATGTACAGCAGAAACACATATTCTGCTTGATATCACAAACTATGTTTATTTAAAATCCATTACAATGTTATTTAAGGAAATAATATTTACGCACAGTAAAACATTATTTCAGAAGTAAATAAAAGACCATTTGTAGCTTCAGCTAGTCATCAAAAATTGCTCTGCATAAAATGTACAGCAAAATTTTCTATCTGCCTCCCAGCCAAGCACATTATGCTATTACTCTAATGCTCAGTCACTGCTATTCAAGATATGCAGTCTCAAGATTTGTTAAGCTTTTCAACACTGTTACACATCTAACAACCACCCATAACATAGAAACAAAGGTGGAATTCGCCTGCCCTAACTTCAGCAGCTAACAGGCAGACATTAAAATCTGATCTCTTAACCACTGGATTCATTAGAATGTGCACAATTAGATGACATAAAACGGATTAACAACTCTCCTGAAATAACTACTTCTTTCCTTTGATGGCAAAGGGTGAACCTAACTCCTAAAAGGCTGAAGTTATGTCACATAAATACCACTCAACAAACAACCGTCAAGAAACACAGTACCAAGACACAATCAAGTCTTCTGTGCTGCAAAAACATGGCACCAGACATACTGGCATCAGAAGGGACTCACCTTTCTCAAAGGGCAAAGAGAGCCTTTGACCAGGAGCCAGCAGGGTTACCTGACACAGGTTTAAACAAAAAATGACAGGGGAGGGGTATAATATCAGGCTTGCCCATAACGAACTGCGGGATGACACACCAAGGTTAGAGGGATGCAGTGCTAGTGAGGGCCCTCAGCTGGTGGCTCTGTGCTGGCCAGGCCACACTGNTATGGAGATCAGGCAGAGGCTCCTGAGGTAACAGAAGCCAACAGGGAAACACCACTGAAATACTTCAAAGGAATTAAAGGGTGTTGCTCTAAGAAAGTGACACAGCTGACAGCGTACCTGACATGCCTCTATCCAGTGCACAGAGCGGGCAACCAACAGGAGAAGCTGGAAGCCACCGTGCTGCTAGAAAGCTATGACCTAGCTGCCATTCCAGAAACTTGGTGGATGAATCCTATGACAGGAGTGCAGCTATTGATGGCTACAAGCTGTTCAAAAGGCACAGGAGAGGAAGGAAGGGACGAGAGGTTGCCCTCTACATCAAGAGATGGAGAGATCACAAAAAGATGCCTCTGACAAGCAGCCACAAACTGGTGGAGTCAGTGCATAAAAATCAAGGACCAGACCAATAAATGACACCTTGGAGTTTGTCTGTAACAGGCCTGATCAAGGGGAGCCTATTGATGAAGACTTTGTGTCCCAGCTACAGGAGGCATCATGCTATTGGGCTTGCATCCTCCTGGGGAACTTAGATGACCTCAACACCTGGAAATGTAACCTCATGAGCTGTCAGCAATCCAGGAGATTGCTGGAATGCACGGAGGACAACTTCTTCCGCTAGGTAATAGACAAGCCCTACCAGAAGGGGAGCAACACTGGACCTGATGGTCACGAATGTAAGTGAGCTAATTGAGGGTGTCAAGATTGGAGGCAGCCTGGGCTGCAGTGATCATACACCAGTGGAGTTTGCAGTCCTGAGGGACATGGGTCAGGTAAAAAGTAAAGTCAGCACACTGAATCTTAGGAAAGTGAACTTTTAGCTCTTCAAAGAGATAGTCAACAGACCCCTTGGAAAATTGCCCACAGGGACAACAGAGCTGGCAGATCTTTTAAAGATGCTTTCCATGGAGCACAAAAGCTTGCAATCCCCAGGTACAAGAAAATTGGCAAGGAAGACTAACAGCTGGCTATGTTGATTAGATAGCTGGTCAAACCAAAGACCAAGAAGTACAGGCACAGGCAGTGGAAGCAAGCACAGGTATGCTAGGAAGAGTATAGGGACAGTCTGGTTGTGAGGGGCTGTGGTGAGGAAGGCCAAGGCACAGCTGGAGCTGAACTTGTCAAGAGATGCAAAAAATAACAAAGGGTCAATGGCTCAGTGTCCCAATGGATATCAGTGACAAGTGGTGTCCCTCAGAGCTCCACACTGGGACCAGTGTTATTTAATATTTGCATTAATGACATGAATGAGGGGATTGAGTGCATGCTCAGCAAGTTTGCGGATGACAACAAACTGAGTGGTGCAGTGACACCCCTGAAGGACAGGAGGCCATCCAGAGGGGCCTGGACAAGCTCAAGAAGTGGGTTCATGAGGTTCAACAAGGCCAAGTGCAAGGCCCTGCACCTGTGTATTGAATCCCTGGTACCGATCCAGGCTGGGCAATGAACAGATGCAGAGGAGCTCTGCCAAGGATGACTTGGGAGTGCTGGTGGGTGAGAGGCTGGACATGGCCCAGCCATGTGCCCTTGCAGCCCAGAAAGCCAAACGTGTCCAGGGCTGCATCCAAAGCAGCGTGGGCAGGAGGTGAGGGAGGGGATTCTGCCCCTCTGCTCGGCCCTGGTGAGATCCCACCCGCAGTGCTGCATCCAGCTCTGCATTCTTCAGCACAGGCATGACACCAATGTATTGGAACAAGTCCAGAGGAGGCCACAAAGATGATTAGAGGGATGCAGCACCTCTGCAGTGATGAAAGGCTGAGAGAATTGGGATTGTTCAGCCTGGAGAAGATAAGATTCCAGGGAGATGTTTACTGTGGCTTTCCAGTACCTAAAGAGGCCTGTAAGTAACATGAGGACAAACTTTTTAGCAGGGCCTTTTGCAAGAGGACAAGGGGGAATGGTTTTAAAAACTGAAGGACAATCAATTTAGATTAAATATAAGAAAGAAGTTTGCTTAAAATTAGGGTGGTAAAACACTGGTATAGATTGCCCAGAGAAGTTGTGGATGCCCATCCTTGGAAACATGCAAGGTCAGGTTGGACTGGGCTCTTAGCAGCCTGATCTAATTGAAGATGTCCCTGCTCGTTGCAGGGAGATTGGACTGGTTGACCTTTAAAAGGTCCCTTTCAACTCAAACTATTCTATGACTCTATGAAAAATACTTGTACAACAGATTTTTAGACAATATATTGGCTGTAATCTACAAAGGTAACGATAATGATGCTACATTTTACTTTCAAATAGGAGCATATAGCGTATCTGATGACAGCCTGAGGGTATATTTATCAGTTTATAGATACAGGCCAGCAAAACAATAGTATTTTCTACCATTTTTCATTAAATATGTGGAGTGTTTTGGAATGTTCTTTCAGTGCTACAATTCTTTTCGTAGCGAAGAGGAATTGCAGACAGACAAAGTTAGGCTTGTTTTTACACCTTTAGAAGATTCTCAAAGTTATTCTTTCCAACCTTATGATCTAAAGTAAGCTTTTACTAAATACTGGTAATCGAGAATTGTTCTCCAAGTACTTTCTTCCCAGCAAAATAAAATCAGAAAACTGAAACTGCAAATTTAACATTCATGATTAAGCAGACAGATCTCATACACTAAGCACAATTACCACTGGCACAGAAGTGTTCCCTTTAGTAAAAACTCACCAAGTCTCATTCTCCTGTTGTAAGACTTGGCCTGATTAAATCAATGGTGCCCCAGCTTAATAATGCTCCATGCTTGGGGGTTTGTTTCATTCCTTTTAAGGGCCAATTCAGACAAATGCTCACCTTCATGAACCCCTCGCTTTTCAACTTGTGAAGCTTGGAGGCAGCACTGTGAAGACGTTTTCTCTGAGAATTCAAAACTGAATCCATCACCTGCCACCATGTGCGGCAATTCAAGAAAAAGGCCAAACCAACAATACAGGTCACTGTTATGAGAATAACATTCACTGTCATGTTGGCTGATTCCACATTAAAAATCGCCAACAGGGCAATTGCAGAAACAACGCAAGACAAGATGAACAGGAAAATCACAAAGGATGGGAGGCAGCACGTTTTCTTCCATTTCTTTTTACCTAGGAAACAAGTATTGCTGTTAGAATTAACGTAAACAACGTAATGACAGGTGAGTGCAAAATCTATTAACTTGCATACTTCTCATAAAACACTAACTGGCACAAAAGCTTACTGCACTGTTACCACCCAGTCACAAACCAATGGAAAAAAATATCTATTATTTGCCAAAATTCTTGGAAATTATGAAGCAGAGATATTCCTTTAATCTTCAGTTTATTTCCATCATTTCAAGAAATCCACACAGGATGGAAATGATAATTTTGTATCAGTGCTATCACCCCTTTTGTGGCATATCTTTGTAGAGTATTTATGTAAATAAACTGTAGGAAAAGAGCACGGGAACTACTCAGTATAAAACAGGAACCTGCTACTTACAGAATCTAAGAGTAATGGTACCACTGAAGAACTAAACCAAAATTGCAAGCTGCTACCTGAGGCCATCCTTTCCTGCATGCTAAAGCACACACAAATGGGAGAACTGCAGCAAATATGGTTTGGACAGATCACAAGGGCCCCAGAAGAGAGTACAGAGCTCCTGACTTCAAGTGGACTGATAAGAAAGAAACAAATACTGCAGCTGGAGCTTAGCACAGCTAAATCAGTGACCAAAGAAACAGCATTTTCGAAAGTAGCAGTCTCTGCCTTTTGGACCTGTACAGATCCAGTGGTGTACATCTAGAAGACTGCAATCTTCTGTACACATTTGTTGATAACAAAGAACAGAACAGCAATGATCTGAAGCAAAATTATGACAGCTAAAAATCAGTATTTGAACTGTAGGGGAGAAGGAGAATTTTAAAAATGCTAAGTAGAAAGAATACTCAAGGTTTATACGTGGCCCATATTATTCTCTGCACGGAGATATGAGCTGCAAAGGTTATTCACATGCTGACATATGTGACTCATAGGATTGTGCTGCAGGACAAAGCAACAGAAATGCATAACGACAGAAGTGAAGGGCAAGGAGCGAAGGGGAACGGCTCAGATATAATTAGATTCAGTTCTAGACATAAGTAGAAATGTAAGCATCCTCTTCCTAGAAAGAGACAGAACTGGATTAGAAAGACACTTAAATATCATGAACAATGAAATGACAATTGAAAGAGGCTTGTCTCCAAGTTTACAGACATAACAAAACTTTAAGACACAGAAGGCTAAAAATAAACCTCTAAGGAATTTCTGTGAACATCTAGAGATAATAAACCTAGGACTCTGGACCTGTAAACAACTGGAGAAAAGGAGAGAAAGTGCAAAATCATCAAATAGATCAAATAAATTTTAAAAATTAGTTAGATAATTAGGCAGAGCATAGGAAGGCAACAGAACCAAAGAATACAAGAGAATGTAAGATTACAAATGAATGAGAAAAGATGATTACTGCAAACAATCACAAGAAGCCAGCACTACACTGCCATTCCCAAGACAACTTCAGGAGAAATTACAGCATCATGAAAGCCGTTTCACTGAGATTAAGGAGAGGAACTGCAGAACCTAACAAGGAAAAAAAGGATGAAAAATTCCACACATCTCTTTCATAAAGAACACTTAGTGAATTTGAAAAAGAACAATGAAGAGTAAGTTGTGTTCAGCACACAGCTGAACATAGCAAACACACCACGTTTTTTCCAGCCTCTGCAGGACAGAAGAGTCTAAACATTTCACTTTGTGAGAGGTGACAGATTCCTCAATTTGTGGACAAAAAGAAATGAGAAGTAACTGACACATACTAAACTTAAAGTACAAATAAGTCCTCAACTAATTAAAAGTTAAGCTCAAGAACTCCTTCACGATATCATACTCTACTCTGTGTATTTCTTCTAGAAATCTACAGGTGAAACAGAATGAAAAAGCACGTTCCATTTGGATCTAGTAGCTACATTTCATCCCATCTTACTAGCATTAATCACAGCAATTTATAGGATTGGACCAACATGTTCTACACATTTATTATTTCCAAGAATAAGTAGTGGTCACTCATAAAAGCCGTAAATTAAAATCTAATAAACTAAACAAACCTCTTTTAGCAATACACAAAAACATACATTTCCCTTTATCTGACTCAGACACAATGATTTAATTGCTATATGCTGCATCTACAAGGATGTAATGTAAATATACGCTTCCATTGACATTACTGAAAACTTTGCACAAGATATTCCTTTACTATATTAATAAAATCAAGAATAGCAAATAAAACGGGGCATTTTTTCTCTTCCAAACAAAGAGTTTCCCCTCTCTATGAATTTCTGCCTGGCTACAACAATTTCTAAAAAGAGTTTATAATGCGAAAAACAGAAGCCCTGGTAACAGTGCACTGAAATGGAATAATCGGAAATGTCATTCAGGTAAAAAAAAAAAAAAACCAACCTTGTGTATCTTCTGTCTTGAAAACTCGAAATAGCCTTGTTGCTAGGAAACCAAATTCCCTTTCACATGCATCAGAGAGGGTAGCAATCATCTCAGCCAGTGAAGTCTCTCCACCTACACTGGACAGTCTATTGTAGTCTGTAAACAAAAACCTGAAAGAGAAAAAAAAAAACTACTTTGTATACTTCAGAAAACTTAAAGTATTTTCTGGCAACTAAAACAAAAGTCTAGCTGTACCTCTGTAGTTAAAAGTTTTTTTAAGTGGTACAAAATGTAAAATACTTAAATATTTAATTTTTTTAAAAATCTACATGGAATTTAACTACTTCTTCTCCATTATCAACCTCTTCTTTGCCCCACTTCTTATTCTAAAACTTGACTTCTTAAGAAGATTAAAAGGGTCATATCACTAATAGTTCCTCAGATGACCGTAAAAACATGAAAATATCTTTATGATGTCAAAACATAATATTGACAAGTATTTTTAAAACTGCATTCTGATCTATTTTTAAATATTTATAGAGGATTAAAAAAATTACAGAAACACAAGATCACATAAAAGTACCATGGGGCTAAAACAGAAGTCTTTAAACAATAGAAGTAAATGAAATTTTAGAACACACAGCATAAATTTTCTGGTTTTCAGGTAAACTAGGAGTTTTGAACAGTCTGATGCTCTACTTACTGGGAGGAAAAAAACCCCTAAACCTTAACAGAAGTAATCAGTGAAACAAGCATTAAATGTGCATAATACATAATAAGCTATACCAGAAAATTCTTATTTTATCAGGTATGAATTTTTATTAGTACAATAGCCAAAACCCCTAATTCTAAAAAGCACCAACTTTCACCAACTTTGGCAGATAGCAGTGTTTTCAGGAAAAACTATCTTCTTCACACTGAAAAGTTTATGATCTTCTAGGGCTAATGTTTTTGAAACAGGAATCTCAACAACTTTTCATATGAAGCCGAATATGCACATTAATATGCACAGTTTAAGAAGTATCAGAGTAAGCCTGACTGATTTATTCAGGAGTAAATAAATGAAATAACTAACCTGACAGGTAAAGCTTTAGTGGTTTGCTCTGGTAGTTCTGGTGGGTTCACAAACATGAGTTTGAGAAGCAACTCTAAATATCCAACATGTCTTGCCAACCTTGTACTTAATACCCAGGCCCAGTTCCATCTCTCCCCTTCTCTCCGGCCACCAAAGTAAATTACAGCTAAAATATTAAAAAGATGTTATAGTTTTATTTTAGTCAACATCCACAACTGAAAGAATCATGAAGTTTGAACAGATATAGCATGGAGTTCTGTTAAAAAAGTTAATGAACTTTTAGCAGTTAGACTAAAAATGAGAATGGTAAGAGTAACACAATGAAATTAATAAACAAAATCCTTTTTTGTTCTCAAGAATGCCTCTCACAAATTACATACAAAACAAAGGGTCCAAAGGGGTCTTATTGTCTACAAAACTATTAAGTATTTTTTCTGACTGGGAAAGCATATCTACAAAGCAATATTTAATTCCAAAAATAGATTAAAACCTTCACAAATTCCATATAAGACTTACTAAAGAAAATGTAGAGAACAGCTAACAAGCTGAGTGACACCGCTATTCCAAGCTTTGCGTCCACTGTGAAAGCAAGCAATAAACCCAAACCTCCACACAGCAAAAGTGTGAGGAATACAATAAGCCAGGAGAACTGAAACAGAGGTTCGATCTGCTGTCCTGCAAAAGTCTTCATTTCATCTAAAACAAAAAGACAAAGACCAGTTAACATGTGAAATCACTCAAGAATAGATCATTTTTGAAAAGAAAAACTTTTTCAGTAGACTATATAACTTATCCCAATTACTGATCCAGAAAAAAGACAATGATGCTTGAATTCTTCTTCAAACATTAGTGCAAAACTTTAAGTTTTCATCTGTGCAATGAATAAAAACATTTAAATACACAACACATTCTCTGCTGCAGATTTTCTACTTTTGAAAGCGTATTAAAAGTCAGGCCATTTCCTATACTTCTTCAAAAGTGTAAAATGTATTTTATGACACCAGGAAAAATAAATCCACCATATCTGTCAAAAAACCACATCCAATGCCCAAAATCTTAATCACTGAAACACAGACTGTATTCCTCAAATAGTCAGATATAACAGTACAATGTGAAGGCGACAGTATTATTTCTGTTTGTTGATTCTTATTTACTAAAACAGGAATTCCTGAAGGAACCTATTTAGGTTCCATGGAATATGAAATAATAGATACACAATCCAGAATAAAAACAGGAATGAGGAACAGGAAGAAAACACTGAGAAAGTGTTTCAGAAATGCAACAGCTTATCGGCAATAAATATCACAGTCAAAATATACATGCTTTTTGTTTATGACATGGAACAGGAGGTGAAAAAATGAATGCAGAGATCCCATTTTGGCTAATACAGAAATCACAGAAAGTACGAAACATCAAGACTAGTAGAACTATTTTGAATTATATTGAAACATCTCAGAAAGACATCCTTTATAAGAAAATGCTAAAACTAAGTAAGATGCCTATTTCTACCAGGAAAAATATTGACTGATTTCATATCCTGCATTTGCCTTCCTCTGTTATTTCAAAAAGTTCAAAACACTCAAAGTAAGAAAGAGGAAAGGGGAAGAAAACTAGATGCAAAGAAAATATGCTACAGAGAATAAAGTACTAATAGCCTGAAAATTGTTCCTAAGCATTAAAAAGAAAAAGGATGCGCAATAAATAAATACTGCAGCAGAAGAGGCCTGATCTTGATCTTACACACAAACAGGCCCAGCAAGGCATATTTTGGCAGCCAGACTTTCTGCAGTACCTAAAGGGTAGGTTCACTGCTGCAGGAAACTCCCAGGAAAATAGACAGCAGCACTTAAAGACTGTCTTGACACTGTATAAATGAACAAAGCAATCTATGGATGAATTGACCACAGTAAAATTTAAATCCTTTCATCATAGAAATAGAGACCAGATACAACATTACATGGACCAACAACCCTCACAAAAAAAAGCAACTCCCCTATGATGCTTTTCATAGATAGACTGAAAGTACTGAAAAGACTAAATCAAGTTTTTACCTTCCAGTTTCTTAAGCAGGAAAGATTTTCCACTTCCCCACTGTGCATACAAGCCTACACAGATGGGTGGCTGCATGGTTGGTTCACTCAGAATATCAGCCAAAGCGCTGCTGTACAGATCATAGCCCAGCATGTCACCGTCAGATTCCGTGGGAGACAAGTGTCCTGCAACACACATACTGTGCTACACTCCTTTGCTCTATGAAAGCTCTTCAATATGACAGTTTTCATACAGAAAGTCATGACATGTTCACCCATATTTGTATATATACTCCTGCCATATGACAGCTATTATTATTTGTACATTCCTGTTCAAAGGAATTTTAAATCATCCACATAAATGATACATAATTATCACAACTATTAAAGCCTACTACAAGATTCAAGATATCAAACCATAGGAAGTCAAAGAAAGTAATTCCTACACAAGCAAGATACAAATAAAAACAAAGTGATCAACAGAAGTCACATAGTATCCAATATCTAAAGCCAAAATAAAAGGGATATTTGACCTTTGCCAGGCTTTTAGAGTGATGGGGTTTTTTGCCAACTGATTATTTTTAAGCCTTCCCATTAGGTGCAACACTAAAACATTAAAAAACCTGTAGCCACTTTTCAAAACATAACTGAATAAACTGGATTGTCAATATATGAGTGATTAAAAAAAATAAATACTTATACTTACTGGCACCAAATATCTGCGTTAAAATACTCTTCTGGTGGCTACAGTCAATATTGTAAGGTGTTTCTCCTGTTTTGTTGGGTCTATAAAGCAATCGACCATCTTTTGGATTTCTTAGGAGTAATTCAGCAAGTTTACGGCTTCTTCCACGAATAGCAATGTGAAGTGGAGTATCTCCTTTCTGCAATTAAGTGAAAAGCTAGTAGTATCTGACATGAATTCCTAAGATTACGGACAGACCATATGTTCAACACTGTTTCAGAAGCATTATTTCCTTGAAATAAATCTTAAGGCACTTTCAAAAGCATCAGTGTCTTACAGCAAGTGTTTTTCCCCTTGAAAAAGCATTACAAATGTTCCAGAGAAGACATGTGAAAAAGCAGTTCTTAGAATGCTAAACCTCAGACATTGCCTTTTTTTCTTAAATGATTATATTAATATCTTAAAGTTCATGAAAACTGTAGTCTCTCTGTAGAAAAAAATGTCTACTGGCAAACTCAGAGTGTTTGGAACAAGAGATAGTGCTTGTTAGAATTGTTTCAATATCTGCTCAGAATTCCCCAAAAACTTCCCAGTAAAAGCTTTCTTATTGCATCAAATCCACATAATTACTCATTGACCCTAAATATAATAGTAAGAGATTAAAAAAGCATCAAATAAGTGTTCCTATATTTAAAAGGTTTGCAGTTAAAGTAGGTAATGCATAAGACAGCAATAACCAGTTGTATTTGTCCTTGGCATCCTTTAGTTTAACGTTTATTAAACAAAAACTAGTATTAGTGCCAAATAACAGCCATTCTCTATGCTCCTCCTCAAGTATACTAAGAATTAGTTGTCTTATCTGTGAAATTTTTATTCCTCGCCTGGATTTTTTTTCCAAGTTATTAAGAGTATCCTAAAACAAAACAAAACAAAACCCAACAATATACTAATGGTGGAAACAAATTTACACTTAAGTATTCTGCTCTATTTAATTGTTAAACACATGGGAGACTAAGCATTTAAGTCTTATGGTGTATTTAATTATTAAGTATATGGGAAGCTCTCTGTATTAGCTTCAATAGCTCTCTCCAAAATCCTGCTGCAAAACTAAAATGATTAAATATACTGAGGCAAACAAATATTCTTTACCTTGTCTACAGCAGAGACCTTAGCTCCTTTATCCAGAAGTAGCTCTACTATTTCAATATTTCTCATCTTGGTTGCCTTTATAAGTGGTGTTTCTCCATCCTAAAATGGAAAAGTAGGACTAATATAAAGATCTATGTAAACCCAAAACCAAGAAAAAAAATAGTGATTGGGTAACAAATTAAAACCAAAAATTTTAACATAATTAAAATTAAATACGATACTGTGCAAGCAACAACACTTTAGCACCTATGTCTGTGAAAAAGTATCCCAGACCCAGTTTTCTAGATTGATTAGAATCAAAGAACAAAATACATTTCTGTCAGTAACAGCCTCAAATAGAGAAAGAAAAAATTCAGATATAATACAAGATATTTGAAAATATTTCAGTGCTGTGCTAACTACTTCTCTTTTTTTTTTCCTTACTCCGGCACATGCCTGAACTCATGCCTAGTACTATCAGAAACCTCTTTCCTGTTTCCAGCAGCACCTGCTCTTTACTCCTTATTGCTGGTCAGGTCAATGATGCTGAGGTAAGGAATCCACATGTTCCCTGCTATCAAGGATTTAACAGCAAATCATATTTGTCAACAAAGGGAACATTACTATTGCTGAGAAGCCTTAGTTTAGAAAAAGAAAGATTTTTTAACAATGTTCAGGGTACCAACACTTCACAAAAACTGAATTTGGTATGATCTTCACATCACATAGGAGCTGAGAAAAGAATAGTTAAAAAAGCCAATTCAATTAAAATTCTGATTGTTACCTTGGTACATGTCTCAGTATCAGGGTTGCATTGCAAGATATCCCTCACCATTGTAGCATTTCCTTTCTCAACTGCCCAATATAAAGCAGTTTTATTATCCTAAAAAAAAAAAAGTATTAAACACTAACAGTATTTTCATTTAGTTGGATTAATTTCAAAAACAGTATTTAAAGTACAACCACTACATATTGAAAATAGCATATAATACAGTAATTTTTACCACAGCTCAAGGCAAAGGGAAAGGCCAACAAAGGTAATTGGCACAACAGTAGAATTTAGAGGTGAGAATGCAAATCTGGCTAGGAAATATAAATCTATTTTGAAAACTTTTGTGAAATATATTAAGAGCTTTAATAATCCAAGCAGACTCAACCTGTCTTGAAAAAGTTTCCAAAACTACATGTAAGTATTCAGTTCTAACTCAAATATGGCAATTACCTAATGAAATAAAACAACGTTTTTTCAGAGGCCATGCAAGCTGGAAGGCTATAAAAACAGATGGACAAGAAAGTCAACACAAAGTACCAGAATGCTGATCAGCCAGACACTTTATCAGTAAACCTGGGGGAAAGTTCATAGCTGCAAATCTGCTTCTGTCATCTTTTTTTCCCCCTAGTGATGTGTGGATGTGTGCTATCCCAGAAAGTCTTCACATATGCAATCTTTTTGTAGCCTAGCGACTGCACCATGACTCTTTCTGTTTGATGCACATTTGTGTAGAGACATTTAAGAAAAGCCTCTGAACACACACCTGCTTCTAAGCAGGAGTGTAAAAGTGCCCCTTCCAGCCTTCTACCTTGCTTGCTTCTTTCATTTGCAGCTTTCTCTTCCATTCATGGGCTTCACAGCAAACTGAGTTTAAAGCCTTTCTCAAAAGTTTAACAAGCCTGGTCACTAAGATTTCTTTCCTCTCCAATCACTTGGGTTTCATCTTCTCCGTCCTTCAGTGAGCTGGCTTCCAAGACATCATCCTGAGCTGCAGATCAGCACAGGTCTGCCAGGTGCTCCCAGCTGGGTCCTTCCACCTCCCAGAAGGGCTGAGGAAAACACCACCTGAGCCCTCACCTGCCCCAACACTCACTTCTCAAGGGCATTTTAGTCATGTTTTATCTGCTGAAGGTATCCACCAGCTAGTGACCATATGAATGAATGACTGGCAAGGAACACCACTGCTGGAAGGTTGGACAAGAATCAGCAGTCTTTCTGAAACATGGCAAATTTGGCACATCTCCCCAGAACAGGTCTGGCCAGCAGGCAGGTGCTGCGATGCAAAACAGTAGGAAGTTGCTCCCAGCAGGGAAGTAGCACTCATCTCCAATTTTGATACTGCTGGTCCTAAACGATGGTCTTGAGTTGCTCTGATGGTACTGACTCCTGCTGTGCCTCCTCTAAGGTCACAAAAGTATTCTCTAGATCAACCACTGCAAATTGCTGCTCAAGCAACCCCACAATGCCAGAAGTCACAAGCTTCCCTGCTACCAAAAACGTTGCATCCTCTTGCTGTTTCTATATTGCTTCAGTCACATCAAGATGTTGAAAAGCTTCAGATTTTCAGACCCATGGCAGCCAGAAGCTGAGACACATGGGTTGCCAATGGCAGGTTAGAGGAAGAGATCCAAATGCTACTTCTTGAAAATAAAAACTTGTTGGCTTCTCAGAGAGGCTCTGCAGCAGGAGCAGGCACTGAACCTTTGCAGCTCTCAGTGACTAGTTAGTTTTGTGTTCAAACTTGGCAGAACACATGTGCCGACAAAGCAGAGTGATTTGAATAGCTTTGAGCAAAAGAAAGTAAGTTGAATGTAACAATAAAAACAAGTACCATGCTGAGTGAGAGAGCTTCCAGTAGAAGAGTAAAAATAATATCTTAATCAAAGGACAAAAAAGAAAGAAGGGGTAGGTAGAAAACATGGAAATCACTGAAAACAATGTTTAGCAGAAAGTAACACAAAGTTGGTGGAGACAAGAGCCAACCAAGCTCAGTGACAGAACTGCTCTGACAGCAGATATAATCTCAGATGCATCACATTTCATTGATATTCTATTTAAAATATGACTAAAATCATTATATTAAGTGTCTTTTTAAATATGTCATTACTTTAAATCTGTTCAGTAGTGCAGACGAAGTTCAGTTTACATCTTTTGCTTCTCAAACATTATACAAATTAACTGAAAAAACTGTGCTTAACAAGCCATTACAATTACATGCATCTTCTATCTTAAAACCTGCACAGCAACGTAATGTATTTTACTGTTTGATGGGATTTGAATCTTCCTACAGAGTAGACAGAGCAAACTTTAAAGCCCCGTTCTCAGGAACAGAGTATCATTGTTTGGCATACAAATTCACATCCTATATAAGAAGTACTCCAACGTTTACACTGTTGTACTTACCTGACCTCTGATATCTATATCAGCGTATTTATGGAGCAGGGCCCTCACAATTTCAACATGACCACCTCGAACAGCCCCAATCAACACTGTATCTCCACTCTAAAAAAATTTTGAAAGAATATTGAACATGAATTATTATTTAGCAACAAGAAGTGCAACAGAGAATGAATTACAGCTTCCAAATATACACTATGCCTATTTACATTAAGAAATCGCCATTCATTTTAAAAAAGAAAGATATAAAAAACAGAACTCTCTCTGAAAAAATGGGCATATAATGGAAAAATACTGGTCTTTTTTTTTTAGGAGATTAAATTGTTCAGGAAAACAAACTCCAAAAACAGGTCTAACTTAAACCACTATCCTAAAAAACCCCAGCATAAATTAATAAAAAATATGAAAAAACCCAGTTGTTTTCTGTTCATAGGAAGATCACACACTCATAGTAATAACCTACTTACGATTAGACAAGAATATTGTCTGTCTCCTTGACATGTTTCACAGCTGACAAAAGCTCCTCAAGAATTTTGAATACATTTATGCCTTTGTGTTGTGCAGATTTGACTGCTATGTTGTTTACATACACTATGCTATTATAAAGAAAAAAGCAAAAGGCTGATTTCATCTCAGATCAAAAGAAAAAATATTTTGGTGTGGTAAATGGAGTTGTATATACATAAAACAAAGTTACAATTGTGCTTAAGGCTTTTGATTTTAACACACTTAAGGACATGTCCAAATTTCAGGAATTACCGTATACTCCTGAAACTGCCTAGCACTCCTTTTATGATGAAACAGGAAAAATAAATAAAAGTATAGCAAAACCACAGGTGTGGAACTCAGAGAGTTCAGCAGCAGGAAATGCCCCATCGATCGGTCGCTACATACTCGGCTGCAAACCAAGAAATTTTCTTTATCAAAACCTACTCTAGCATCTGAAACTAAGAGTACTCATTGTTAGGTGTATTTTTGGAATGCAGTCAGCTGTGCTGAAAGCTGTAATTTATCCTTCCTGAAAGCACAGAAATGCAGACAGTTGTAGAACATTGTGGCAGAAGAAGTGCTAAGCAGGATTGTAATGTATTTTCTTAAATACTTTAAAAGTTTGCTTTGATAAGTGCTTGAGGTCAAATCTGTTGTGACATGCAACACTGTAGCTCAGTACACTGCCATCTAAGAAATGCACTGACACATGAAATACAGGAAAATGCATCCAAAAATCCTTTTAAATTTATGAGGCAAATATTAGGAAGCTTTCCTCTGTTCTCTGCAACCCCCAAACAATCCAGTTTAGGGATTGGGAATGCAGCCTCAAAAACTTATTACTGTTCTGAACTAAGTCACTGACCTTGATAGAGGCATCTAAGTTTAGGTATCTAACCAACTACAGCCTCAAGGCTGCAGTGCTTGACCTCTCTCTGACACTTCAGAAACACCTGACTATCAAAAGGGCATTGCAGACAGCCCAAAGCACCTGTATAAGCAACCAAATAAAATCCTGAGCTGCCAGCAAGCAGATTCACACTCTGGGCACTGTTCATGTCACATCAATACCGAGTAATGCATGTATAGGTCAGGTACACAGCGTTACATTTACATGTCTTTACCCAAAGCTGAAGAATATGCAAGAGCTCTTATGTATGCAAGTTTTCTAGTAAAAAGTTTCACTGTAAAAGATAAAGGTACATGCTGAATTAAATACATTCTTTTTCACAGAGTCCATGGTTTACTGTTTTAACAGCACTATCCCACCCCTAACCTACCGATTAGTTCAGCATTAGTCTTCTGTTACAGTTATGTCAGATGCCCTATGCCCCCAATTCAAGAATCTCAAAGAAAAAGAGCAATTTCAGTAGTTTATCCTTTACCTGCACATAGCAACATTTACCACTTAACAAACTTGTAAAAGAGCAATACACAAAAATACCCCTAGATGGCAGAAAAATTAGAAAGTTGGAAAAATCACATATTTACAAATCTGCATACACTGGTATTTAAACATAGACTACATATATAGAAAACGACAATTATGATGAAAATTGACTCACTCTGTCAGGAATGTTCACGTAAGTTCCAGCATCAAGAAGATCCTGTACAATTTCAGTATGTCCCTCCTTTGAAGCAATCATCAAAGCTGTATTTCCATCTTTATCTGTTAGGTTTACATTTGGGTTCCTTTTCAGTATTTCTTTTACTGAGTCAGTATAGCCACCCTTCACTGCTACAATAAGTGCAGTCATAGAATTCTTTAAATAAAACCAAAAGATTTTATTGTACAGTGGATACAGCAATCATCATTATATAAGCAGTTCAAATAACAAGAGAACACTCACTGACATCACTCTCTTAATCATCCAAATGCTACTTCAGTTTTTTGTTTTAAAGTGCACCAAAAAACATGCTTTTTAAAAATAAAGAAATAAACTAAGAGCAATAGTAGAGAACACTTCAGATGCAAAAAGTACAGTTCAGATCGGTTTCTTCTGTCTCCTGAATGCCACACATACGATACAATAGTTTTCTTGTCATATGGGAACAGATATTATCAGAGCACTCAGGTCTACCAATACTGTTCACAAAGAGGATTTTTGAAGAACTTCAGAAATAATCATATGAATACCAAAAGTCTTCCTAATTTCCCACTTAACTTTTAATGGATTTTTTTTTGTTTAGACAAGCAATTTATACATAATCTGTTTTATTTAAAAAACAATATGCAGCTGAAGCTTCTGAAAAAGTTTCAATTTCTGAAAAGTTGCAGTCACCATTATTATTTTCAAAAGATGCTCTGCATTTGATATACTTTTCAAATGGCACTGAGGAATAAGATATTTGATGTATCAGGCTTGGATACGGAATGAATTTTGATAGTGTTAACCTTCAGATAACAATTAGCTAAATTAATTTATGTTCATTAAAATTTACACTTAACATACCAGCGTGTCCACTGTCAATACAACTCCCTAGTTACATCATAGTTTTATTAAAAGGCAGAAAGAAATTTCAATAAATCTCACATGCAGTCTGCAAATAGCTAGAAAGCAAAACACTCCAACACCAACATTTCATCTTGTTTCATGTATTTCTTGGTGTTTGTATTATTAAACAAAAACAAACAGGACACACAGATGTACTTATCAGTGGAAAATGCAGTTACTTACAGCTCCTTCTTGATCAACATCAGCTCCCATCTGCAGCAGGTATTTCACACACTCCAAATGACCTTTCCTTGCAGCCCAAACCAGTGGGGTGGTTCCATACTGAAAAAACATTTACAACATTTTATCATATTGCTTTCTGTATGTAGTATCCCATACAATCTAGTATTTATCCTATACTTCATTGCTTTAGTTTTTACAAAGATATAATTTGGTCTTAGGAATTAACACAAGCACTTGAAAAGCCACTTCAATTTTTCTTTTGTAGACAGCTGTAAGAATTATTTTTCTATACAACCTAGGATAGCAAGGTTTCCAATAGCTCAGAAAATAGAAGTATGTTCACAACATCTTGAGCATACTATGGAAAAACCTCTTTCAAGCATAACAATTTACTGTAGCACGCTAATTCTAATCTCATGGGTAAAATATAACAGCAAGTGTTTTTCTAATCAAGAACTCATAGATTTCCTTTTACAAGAAATTTATCAAACATTACAGAAATTAACTTTTATATGGATATAACTTACTTTGTCAGAGCAGTTCACTTTAGCTCCATGCTGCAGTAAGAGATGGACTATATCTGAGTGGCCTCGTCCTGCTGCCCAAATAATTGGATAAACACTGTATTGCTTTGAATTAAAAAACAAATAAATAATTATAGTCTTATATATTTTAATTATTTTACATCAACAAAACAAGTCCCAAGAGAAGTTAAACCCATGGAAGAATGAATATACAGAAATAAATCCAACTACATTATTAGTAATTGTTATCTAGTACATTACCTAGATGATATCTAGGAAGAGGTCCACTCACTTTTGATTTTTAACTCTTTAAACAATGTCTGTAAATTCACATCCTCATCTTAATAGGAACATTTGTAAGGTAGAAAGGAAGCAATGGACAGCTATGGAATATCCCTAAGTAATCAGGACTGCAGAGGAGTTGTGCCATGCACACAGACACTGCATATGCAAACCAGAGAAAATCGACCATCACAAAGGTTGTTCTGGCCACTGGGGTTCTTCCTTCATTGTTCATTACCTCAAACAGCAGAGAACTGACAGTAGAAACAAATTGTTTAGTGCCTACACTTTTGTAGAAAATGCTTATAAAATGAACTAAATCTCAAAATCTTAGGTTTTTTTTATTCTCCAACATGAATGGTATATGTTCATATAATTTAAACCATTATGAAACAATTAAAGCAAATTATGGTTTCTAAATTGCACACATTAGTTACTTCATTAACTTCTACAGATGCAGAAAAATGAAAATTGTTATACAAGTAACATTAGATACACTACTTATCTTTTCTATTATTTCCTCTCCTGATAATTTGAATCTTAGTATGAGCTATACACCCATTTGCTTCAATTAAAAAAATATAAAATTATTTTAAAAGCCAGTGGCAATCACACAGATTATTAAAGCAAGCTCTTTATAAAGTACAGTGATAATGTCATACTGCAGAAAATGCAAAATGTTTAATCAAGATAATAAGATGAGCGTACAATTCAGGACTTCAAACCTTTGGGAGGAGGCAGCATTTAAGCCTAAACTTACCATTCCTGTGATGTTTGGGTTTGCTCCTTTCTCAAGCAGCAGTTTAGCCACTTCAGTACGGCCTTTGTATGATGCCCACATCAGGGCAGTCCATCCTCCCTAGCAAACACAATTCAAAGAAATGTAAAAACTGAAAAATACTTAGAAATACAACTAATGACTTTTATTTCATTTTGTATTTGTCCTGAGACTATTCTGCAAATCCAAAATATAGTAAGGATTGACCACACAATGTTGTAATCCTATTTATTTAGAATAAATAATAAGCTCCTGTATGGAAGTACTAATTTCCTGTTATATGCAAAAGTTGGGGAAACATCATGTCCTTAATGTTGCTGAACACTGAAATCAGATTTCAAATGCATACAAATTCAACCCCTGGATTAAAAAAAAAAAACAAACAAGAAACACACCACTATCTTAAAACAAAGTCTAGAATCCAAATCAACTAACATGGAAAGTTTACTTTTGATTCCTGTAACAGGGAGTAACAAGAGCAATTCACTTCAAATTACATTTAAGTTTGTAAACTAGGAGACAATGAGGTCTCACTGCCTAAGGCATTTGACAGGTCAGGTAAACAAATTTAGTTTTAAAATAACAGTATGCCTCCAATAACTGTAAGCACAACTTTTATTTATTTCTTTATAATACACTTTCAGAGATGTGGAAGATCCCTCTGACTGACAGAGGTCTAGAAATCATGCACCTGGCCATGTGAATTTGCTTAACGTTAAACAAAAAATCTTGGTTACTGAAGATGCCTCAGCTTTCAGACAGAGTGGAACTTTAATTAAAGGAAGCACTTGAACTCACCCCTAGTGGTTTTCCACACTCTAACTTCAGCAGAACAAAGTTAGTCCTTGCAGGTACCTAATTCCATCTTCTGTCAGTGGAGACAGTTTATAGCTCTTCAGGGCCATCTAACCTTAGACTCATGTCAGCAGCTTTTTTAAGTCTTTAGATGGGCTGGACTGTAGCGCCCACTTTCCCATACAAAAATTTGGCAAGATGAATGAAAGCAAGTATTAGGAGACTAAAAACAAGGACTGGTGTATGAACAATCACGGCTGCCCAGAGAAAAAGTAAATACAGACAGGTATCTTCTGGGAAAGAGAACGTTTATTTTACCAGAATACTTTGAAAAAAAATCCACTACCACCCAAAAAAAAATGCAACAAAAAAACCCATAAACCAACCTTCCTCCTGCAAAAAAATTTCACCCACACAAAACACACCCAAAAATCAAACTGTTCTTCAGTTTAGTTTTTTTTCCCAAAGCAAATCAAGGGGGGAAAAAAGCAGCCTTAGTAAACCAGTTGTCTTTATTAAGACTAAAGCAACCATTTTACAGGTGTAAAAAGCAATATCTAACATCTATTCTTTCCCATTTCAGTAGCACTGGGTACATAATGTAGAAAGGAAAGATCTTCCTTTAGTTTTATGGAATTGAAAATCTCCAAGTCACAAAACTGTTCTTCTATTTTATTCTTACACTAAGACAACACATACCAAATCTCGATGCTCCAAACTGACATTATAATTGAGTAGCTCTGCTACAATAGCTGCATGTCCTTCCTTAGCTGCTGAAATAAGAGCTGTCCAGTTATCCTAGAAAAAAAGGAAAAAATGTTATAAAGTAATATTCAATACTTCAATACAAGTAACCTGGTTTTTCAAATGTTTAATCCACAATAGGAAATACAGAAGCCCTTAAAATAGTTGTCCTTTAAAAAAAATAAAAGTACTAATAAGCTTACAGTGTGCCAGTTATATACATGGAAATACAGAGCAACTACTCCAAATCTTCCCTCCAATTACGTGCTCTCCTACCCAATATCTAGCCCTTTCCACTCCTCAGTTCACTGCAGGTTATCTTAATAAATATACGGAGGAAGCAGTACCTACAAAGGATTAGAGAACGAGGTCAAGACATTGCAAACTGCTGAGAGGGAACAAGATGCTATCCAAGACCACAGCAAACAGTGGCAGTGGGTCTCCACATACAGTGTGTGACAGCCCTCAAGGGACTGACATGCAGGATAATCTGGAGCACAGCTTTTCACATTTCTGATCACTTCAGGAAGATACATTTCCGCTTGCATTATGCTTATTTCCCCCCCACTGCTCAAAGCTCATCCAGGTGTGAATTTAATTTTTTATATGCTACACACTTATAAAATATAGCAACAGTTTATAGGGCAGCTGTCCTTCCTAGAAGTATAGAAATTGTTGCATTTATAGCAAGTGTAATAAAATGTCTCAAAACAACAGAGACTTGGTTGGTTGGTAGGTTTTTGTTGTTTTGGATTTTTTAGGTGACAGATTCCATAGAAGAATCTGGATGTCCATACTGCTACACTTAGTTTAAGTGCAGAAGTTAAAAAAAAAAAAAAAAAAATGAACAAGTGATATCCTTTTCCTGTTCATCACTCTTCACTGGAATATACAGACCTTACAAAACTTTCTAACAGTATCTCTGTCCCATTCACCCCTTTTGGGTATCTTTCATCTGGAGTCAACCTCTTTCGCTGAGGCACAAAGACAATTCATAAATTTGAAACACCCCTCTGCCACTGTTCTGGCTTTCACCTGAAATAATCCTTTAATCTAAATTCTCTCTAGGTATTTACTGGAAAAAAACACCAAAACCAAAAAAAAAAAAACCCCAAACAAATAAACAAAAATTCAACTCATTGACATACCTCAACAACACTGAGATAACCAAATTCACTTGGACCTCACCTTTGATGCTGTATTTCTCTATTCTAATTTCCCAAAAGAAACACCAGCAAATTCAGCAGAGAGCAAGACGTTTTAAATGTCTGAGGAATATCCCTACTCTTCATGAGGGCTCAAAGAAATACAAAAGCTAAGCAATTTTGAATAAAATTTCTCCTGTATGTCATCATTTTCCACATGTTTTTTTCCCCCCTGAGCTCAACACTAACCTAAATTCCCTTTCTTTGCCTGCCCCTTGAAATTTCTTGTGCCTCCACTGTTATATACCATCACATAAAGCACTAATACTTACTGCATCTTCCAAGTTGCAATTAGCTCCTTTCTTGAGAAGCTCCTGGACAATTTCTAAATTGCCTTGCTCAGCAGCCAACATAAGTGGAGTCTGGCCATTCTGAATCAAAGTGACAGGAAAATAGATGCATTGGGAAATTAAAAAAATGATGAAAATGGCACACATACCCACTCAATAAAAACCCAGAAACTACAGAGGAGTGTTGTTTCCATTTTTAATTGCCAGTGAGAAGTAGTAAGAAGGACTGGTGTTCAAACCACACAGCAAACTTGCAATAAAAATGGAGAATATGGTATTAAACCCTGTCCCCTAGGAGATTAAAAAACAAACAAACAAAAAACCTCAAACATTTCAGACATTAAAACGGGCTACCAAAAGAAGAAAGTTACATTATTAAGTATCTACCTTTCTGAATAATTTGCTCGCTGAAGACATCTCCAATACAACATGTTACATCTTTACAACTTGGAGCATAACAGTCACATTGTTAGAAAATTTATAAATAAATAAATAAATCTACCCTAGGGAACACAGTGGCCATTAAAACGTACACTGATTCAGAGGAACAGTTGCTAAAGCCTTGGAAAAAATAGTCAGGTTATATATCCCACTTTTATCTCACAGCATATGAAATACAGACATCACTCCTGTCCTCTGCAACATGGGTTCTTAGCAGACAGTCTCAGGGAAGATGAAAGACAGACAAGCCGGTTTATTTGCCTTCAGAAGTGTTTTAAAAGTCAGTTAGAATCTGTCACCTTTCCATCAGCCTACTTTTGTGTCAGCAAATTTCTGAGACACAATCACTCTGCATGATGAAAAGTAAAACTTGCTAAATTTTACAGTAAATTTATTAATTACAACAAGTTTAATAAATTAAGAGAATTTTTCCTGACCTTACTTCTGTTCTTTCTCTCTACCATACAGAAAACTCAAATTATCTAGTCTCTAAATAATGCAAAAGCTACATGTTAGGAGCTATATACAAGCAACTTCTCTGGAAAGAATAAAAATGAATGCAGAATCACAATACAGTAATATCACTAATCTTCATAATTGAAACTATTAACAATTCAATTAATAAAGATACTTGATGACTCTTTCTGCTCTTTACACACACAAAATCACAGAATTCATGGATTCTTTCAAAAATGCTTTCTGGCCCATCAGCTGTTACCTATCTAATGACACCTATAATGCAATTTTTCACAAACAAAAATTATGCTCTCATGTAAGTTTATGTTGTTATAACTGTACATTGTATACATTCAAAGGGACATCACTGCTTTTAGATCATAAAGTATATTTTGTATCAACAAGAAGTAGTTTTTAGGCCAGGTCATAAAAATAAAAGGAATTAAAATGCTCAAAAACTCAAGAGAAAATAAAATGCTACTTTTTAGAAAAGAACAGCTCTCTTTGGAGGAGAAAACAGTCATAAGTTTTGCTCTTTAAGATATGCAGGTTAGTAAGTTGGGGATACACACACCAAGTGATTTCAGAAATCATGACTGACCACTCTGCCTTCTGTGATGACATCACTGGTCAGTGGATGCAGAGCTGAGACATTGTTTATGCCGTATCTAGCAAGGATTTCAACACTGTCTCACACAACCACTAATAAAGTACAGGCTACACAAATGGACAGGGAGGTGGACTGAAACTGGCTGCAGTGCTGGGCTCAGAGCATTGGGATCAGCAGTACAAAGTCCAGCTGGAGGCCAGTCACTAGTGCAGGGAATCGATACTGGATCCTATTTAACCCCTTCATTAAGGACTGGGGCAATGGCAGAGAGCACCCGCAGCACCTTCACAGCCTGGACAAAGTTGGGAGGAGTGGCTGATGCACCAGATGCCTGTGCTGCCATCCAGAGGGACACTGACAAGCTGGACAGACAGGAACCTTATTGTACTGAGTACAGGTGTCTGGTTGTCATGTCCAGAAGGAACTGCACTGAATCTTTGTGAAGAGAGGCTGGGACTGCCCTGTGCCAGACACAGGCAATTCCAGCTGGCTCCAACCAACCCACTTCAGGACACAGCACTATATGATAATCTCCGGGGATGCCTTCCAAGCAGTGCTTTAGCAAAACACACAAAACCCCCTATTTTAGCCTGACCATTCTTCTCATCTCCCTCTTAACAGTTATTATTGTTATCGCTCTGATTGTCTTCCACAAGTGGATAACACCAAAGGGTAATACATTCCAAACAAAAGTATGTCTGGGCAAGAAGAGACTGTGGATGGCAAAATTATTCCCTCCTGTAAGAAGTGTCATACAGCTGCAGACTGGCTTTGGTTTTCTGAGACAGATGTAAAATTTTGTATAGGGCTACTGAAAACATGCTGCCCTTTTTGTTAGAAGACTCTCAAATGTAAGTATAATGTTATAATGTTTTAGCAACCCTGACAAAGATTCTACTAATGCAGAAACAAAAGATAATTACTACATCTGTGACATCCAGATTAATTCTCAAAAGTTGCCCAAGAGTCTAGACACTCCACAACAATTAAATGCCCGTATTTCTCACATGCACATCAAGTACTGTCTGTCTGTACATCACAGCTCAGTTTAAGTATTGGAATAACCAAATTATAAAGGAGCACAACTGAATCTTTTTAGGGAAATCAATTAGTGGCGTCACCTTACAGATCAGTGCTCTCGCAGTTCATGAGAGGACAGAAGATTCAGAATTGAACATGCAGAAGCTCCTTCAGTACCAAGAGCAGAAAGAAAGGCACATCAATGGAAAGTGGATGCTGTTAGGATCAAAGTGCATCACACAAGACAAGCATCTATCACTAGCTGTTAATTCGTGTCTGGTATGAGAGAGAAGAAATCACATAAGCGGAAGGATGAGCAGGGAAAAGGCAGAGAGGCTGAGACTTGCCCCACTTAACTGAAACTGACAGTATTAATGAAACAAAACCATCATACACAAACTGACTGGGACATCCCAGCTTTTCTGGCAACTGACCATACACAAACTGACTGGGACATCCCAGCTTTTCTGGCAACTGACCACAGTCAAGACATAAAGGGCTGGTAACAATGTGAGTGATCCTACCATTGGACAAGTCACTGCAGCCTGGGAGGTCCTGGCATTACCAAACCTTGGCTTGCCAGCAATCTTTTTAGATTTCCAAAGGCACTCTCCTTTTGGTATTTTCTTTTTACCCAAGAAGAAAAGATGTCTTGGTAGGTCCAAAATTGGAAACTGAATTGCATTCAAAGCCACTGAATTCCAAAGAAGAGCTATCATTTAAACAGAACTCCTATCATTATACATACGGACCATCCCCACGAGGGGTTTAAAGCTGATGCAAACCACACGCGTCTGTCTTCTCCAATGCAAAAGATCAGAAGACTGAAAACAACAGGTATCAGGGAAATGATCTCTGCAAAAAAGGCAGTTAATGAAACCCAGGACTACATTTTGTCCCACTAATAAGTGAAGGAAAATTTAGAAAAGAAGGTGAAGGCACTGACACTTGATAAAATCAACACGATCTGTCTGATTTTGGCCATGTTGTTGAAAGGAATTGCCAGCAGAGGGAACAGACATTCCCCTTCTCAGATATGCTACATGCCAGGTGGTGAGGTTCATGTGTACGCTCTGAAACTTAAAAATTCTCCCATCTGAAATACCTCAGCATATGTGCATACACAGCATGGAATGAATGTGTCAACAATGAAAGAGAACTCTCTTAATTGAAACCAGATCTAATAACTACAGTAAGGCTAAATTCTGTACATGGTTTTCACATTTGCATGATGTTTTCTGGGTTTGAGTAATATATGCCATTGGACTTCTTTCCAAAAAAATATTCCTTCTATCTTATGCAGATTTGAAAAATTGATCAAAATAACAGATTCTGAATAATTCTCATATAAACTCCCTACTGTGTATTAAGACTTTCCTGTACTCCTTGTAACCTCTAGACTTACCTCTTAGGTACATATTTTTTCATCTAGATGAACATATGCTCATGTAAGCTGCATAATATGCTCTTATTTGGATTGTGTAACAAAGTATCTCTCGACTGAAAACCAGGATGTGAGGCAAGGGTTATCATCATATCAGGTTTCACCCCAAAATGAACAGGGCATATGCAGTTGGATCAGTGAACTAAGAAACAATTCTTAGCCACAGAAATATAGGTATAAACTCCATTCACAAAGTAAGGATAGAGCTACATTTTCCACCTCAGAACACTTTAGAAAGCAAATACTATGAAAGATGCTTGAGGTGCTGACAGAGACTGAACACATAGTGTTCAGGTTATGCCAAGGTAAGCAATCACTTAAAAACAAAACTGAAATTTGAATATTAAATTACCAGTGTGATCTCACAAATTATTCATTCTGTAACTACTAAGCTGCAACAAGAAACTGACCTTTTCAAAAATCATCTTACCTCATTTCTCTCATCAACATCCCTGCATTTCTCAAGGAGCGCTTTCAGAGCAGGAACATTTCCTTCTTCTACGTAGGTCAGCAGACTCTGACTCATCAGACTTGCCATCTTCACACAGTATTTAAAATGCTTCTAGATAATAAAGCTTACCTGTATTTTGGGAAAGGAAAAAAACCAGCAAAGCATAAGTAATAGCAATGACATTTGACATTAGAAAGCATGAATTGTATATGCTAATAGTTATTGGCTGGGTACAAACACCTGCCATTCTCCTCAACAAAACACTGTGGAGATGCACATTAAAATGCATGACATTTCCAAGAAAATTCTTAACTCTCTCTAGTTCTTAGAAAATTACAGAAACTATTCTCACTGTTATGTGTTGTCTAAATAAATATTTTGAATTGAATGCATAGTAGTTTCTGTATATGCAGCATTATAGGAATATCTGTATATGTTACATACTTTATGTATAATAGCTATTTACAATATAACCCTTATCCTTTATGTGCATAAGGAAGGCATTGAGACTAATCAGCATTACAAAATACAGTGATTCTATCTAAACTGCAGCCATATGGAACTCTGAGAAACACGATTTACTAAATCAGTTATCACCAACTTTATGCAGACATGCCTGCATGTGATGGCATGTTGTTAATTTGCTAGTCAAACATAACATGGCTTCTGTTAACTGACTATGTTTTTAACCTCTAATATGCAAGATAGCAAAGGTTTTTCTTTCTTATGGCAGACCACTAAGATCTATTTCAGACTTCCTAAAAAGCTGTTCCCAGTAAGTTTGGAGCACCAGTAGTATTACTGTGCCACATTTATACACACACAGCGACACAAGCCGAGTCACTCACTGCACCTAAATTAAGTTTTACTGGATGCAGAACAGGTCAGGGGGCTAAATACAAGACTCCACCATCCCTTCACACCTTTCTCCTCACGAGTGGCTGACATGATCATGCTCTCTGGCTTTTTCTTGTAACAGCAGAGGAAAACTTCCAGTTTAGTGTTAGCTAAAGCCTACTGCTTAGGCTATTCTCTCCCAGGGAGAAGCCAGACTAGTGGCTTTCCCAGGGAAATGTTCTTACTTTTATTCTCAAATCAAAGCAGACAATGAATTTTTCTGTGCTTCCAACTGAAGTGGAACAAAAGAGATGAGAGGAAGCCAGCAGGAACTTCACCATGCTTAGCACAGAGAAGTTAGTTTAGATTTGGAGATTTAAATCAAATAATCCAGCTCCACTTTAAACTGCTTACATAGTCTGTAACACCATCCTTTCTCCTTTACCAAGTAAGTATATACAGTCATACTACTGTTGTCAGGATATGTTAGAACCTACCTGAGCTCACCTACAGCACTGCAGCCATCAGATGACCCACATACAGAAATGCCTTGTTCAAAATAATGCCACTTAACACCTCAGTTAAGATGACAGCAGCTCTGGGTATGTGCAAATAAAATTCAGGTGCACATGAATGTCTAGTGACAAAAGAAACTACAGACATTGTTTAAAACCCACATCTAAAACCAGTAAGAAAAAAAAAAATCTAGATTTGACATGTAAAGCCCAGCAGCAGTTTTCCTAGGCACTGCCCAAGCAGCCACTCTGTCCCACAAGAAAGCTATAAATAAACTAAGAACACAAAAGGTCTGTCACATTTACCATAAAGTTAAATTACAGTTCATCAAAGGGGGTGAGCAGCACAACAGTGGTAGTATATATTTGTCTTCATTTTGTTTCAGTAGGAGGAAAAGCCAATTGAGAGGCTGCAAACTTAAAAACAAAAAACCCACTAAACCACACAAAATATGAAAGGTCTGAAAAGAAGCAGCGATTTTACTGACTCAGTGTGGACACACTGGCTCCTACTGCCATTTCAGACACAAAAAATACTGACAAAGTTAGCATCTTGCCTGGCATCCAGCTGCCAGTCCAGAACAGCCCACCTCTATTACAGCCTACAGCAGCATTTTACAGCCCTATGCAGGTGTCTCGGTTAGGCACCTAAAATGACATTAGATGTTCACATGAGCCTGTATTTCTCCCGTTATTTTTCACACATGACAACAGAAGTCCATGAAATGTGATTTGCTGCTAGCTCCACTGCCACTACAGGTATTTTCTGCTTTTCCTGTGCAGTCTCCCAGTTTCTCTCCTGTAGCTGTATCCTCAATCCCCATGCTATTTTCCATACCAAATACTAAATTGAAAACTGTATTAAGAACATCCCCAAAACATGACTAAAAATGTCTCACCAAATGATTTATACTCTGCAGTTGCTATCAAAATTTCACCAATTAATTCTTAGCTAGTGTGAAAAGAAACAAAGTATTCAGCATTGCTTTTTCCTCAAAGTAAGGTTCCTCCCTTGATGTTCCCTATGGGCGTATTTCCAAAAGGCAGAGGCAGCCCTGCTGCACTGTAGATAAGCATCCTGCTTCAGAAATCCCAGCTGGGGACAGTGCAGCTTCTGCCTTTGTGCAGAGCTGAATCCTTAGAGACAGCTTCAACCTCTGACTAACAGCAAAACACCTGATGGCAATGAACACGTCTAGAGATGTGTTTATAAACTCCATGTTAATACTACTTTGATAAAATGATAAAAGATTTGTACCAGTGAACCCTCTCCAAGAACGTTATTATTTCTTGTCCCCTATGCTTCACTGTCACATAATATCCCCTCTTTAGAATTAATAACGGTCTATTTTATAAAAGCAAGAATCACAAAATCAAATACTATAATTATGGATTTTTTATCCTCATGCTTTTATTTGCCTTTTTTCAGGCAAGCTTCTTAGAGCATCCAAAAGATTAACATCAGTGGAGGGCTTTAGGAAAGCACAGTTTAGGGACAAAAACAACCACCAAACAAAAAACTCCCCACTGCTCCAGAAACAAAGATAAATTTAAAAAACGGTGGTATTAAGATTTTTGGAAACTTTGCTTTATTTCTTCCCCATCAAGAACAAAGAACATGCCCAAAATAAGCCTGAATGGGTCTGTTCATGATATTTTCACTCATGACAGCAACTCAACATCAGCTGAATACAGCCACAATCCACCTTTTTATTAAATAAAATGTATGTTATTGTTATGAAAACTAGGCACTGTACTCAAAGTCCATATGGGTGCTGGTCACTAAAGTGTGATTTCGTCCAATGCTTCAGATATCTTTTAAATAATCATAAAAACTGAAGCAAGACTCTGAGGAACAGTCTCTTACTTCTCTGGCTAGAGAAGTAATTCTGTTCTGGTCCCTCTAATGAAAAAAGCTCCTGAAATATATATTCATGCAGTTTTCAAACAACCCTGGAATAAAAAGAAAACTCTAAGGTTTACCCTTGACCAAATTAAAATATGAAAACTTAATCCCTGCCAAATTTCATAAATACAGTGCAAAACCAGTATCATTCAAGAAGATCCTATACATAAATGGTCCTTAATTGTTCAATTAACACATTTACTTTCTTTGACACAGCAGAAGTATTTTCACAATCTATAACAAAAGTTTCAATTAAAACCAAGATTCTATTTGGAAACCAATCGCCTTTCCAATAAGGATTAATGCTGTTATTTTTCTCTCCCACCTAAGTAGCCAATTTCCAGTGCTCTTCATTCACAATCCAAACTTTCAAGCTTGGAAGTCTCACAATGCCCTTGGGCAGCAAATCCTGGTATTTTACAAAACTAACAACACATTAAGAACTATGAAAACATATGAAGAGCACAAATGCTCAGGTGAAGGCAATGTTTGCACAGGGATTAACCTGTTTTTGTAAGGCTCTCGCACCCTGAGCTGAAGCAGATGAACATTATCACTGTTTTGGAAAGACTGAAAAAATTTCTCAATCTAAAAAAAATAGTTTCTCTCAGCAGCACCAATATTGACAGCAGAGGTCCTGATAATACAAATGTGCAGGTATTTTATGTATTCTCAGAACCTCTTATCAGTTCCTAGCTATATAAGAAATACTAATACTCACCAAATTTTCTAACTATCATAATTTTTACATAGCTCTTCCCTATGTTTTTTTTTTATTGTGCAAACAGTGATCTTTTATGAATAAATATCAAAATTGGTCAACAACACTAGCATTATTGAGAATACCTATTGAAAACAAAAAAAAAAAAGTCAAGATAGTAATAACATTAAATTCATACTTTTCACCATACAATGAAAAAACTGTTGCTACTTTTTAATGCCTCCTTTTCCAGACACAAAAGCCACCTTCCCAAAATGCAACACTGTGACAGATCTTTCAGCTAACTGTAAAAGGAAATAATTACTGTGCTGCTGAAATCTGAGCACGTGCTACTCCAACGTGTAAATGCACAGCATTTCACCCTTAAAAACTGGAGACGCCATCTTTTCAAATCTGAATTAAAAAATGTGAAACATAAGAATTGTACACATGAAATTTATTATAAAAAGCTAACCTAAGTCAGTTTCATATTCTCACACGTTTTTATGCTTTATGATGGCATAAAGAAATGAAAAACATCCTGAAACATCACCTTCACTCACACCATACAGAATCCTACTAACACAAGCATTACCCAGCCTTTACAACCCCTTACTGTCATCCCTTCCCAAATGGATATACCTCCTAAACATGAAGAGATCACAAGTCAGGCATCACATGAAGTGGCAAATATTTTTAAATACTTTTTCGACTGAGACTGAGTCAACCAGGATTCTGTTTAAAGAACAAATTTTCAGAACAGCTGAAATGAGTCTCTAAAAATATTAATTTCTGGTATTCAGAGTCAGAGAGAAATAACAAATCTAAGTTTCCATAAGTAGTCTACACCCACACCTCTTCTCCAGTGTCTGAAATTCCAGTGTGACTAATGACCTTATGCTGCATTTCTGCTTTTCCTTATTTATCTGGGAACATTTATTCTACTTCTCTTAACCACATTTCTGTTACCCAGGTGAGATGCATTTTTTAAAAATTACCTTACTTTTTATTAATCACCAAAAACAAAATAGTGTAACTCCAAAATATCAAAAGACACAAAAAATGAACTACTGCTAGACACACAGACATTCTTATTTTGAAACTCAAAACCAATACAACTACAAAAAATTTGCACAAAAGGAAGTCCCTATTGTAACCATTACAACTGCACATAGTAAGAAGTAGGGGAAACTGGAGATACACAAGTCCTTCTTTTCTACCGTTTGCACTCAAGGCAACGGCCATTTCCAAATATTGTAGTGATGGATATTTTTTGTTTGTTTGTTTTAATAAAATGAAGGAGAATGGAGATTACATATAAAAGACTGGAAAGATGTAAATCCGTATTTAAAATGCAGGGCTGGTTGTCAGCCGATAGCAACTATCAGACACGCCTATGTTCTACCCTGGTTAAAAAAATCAGCTAAAATGAAGTGTGAAGTATCTGATAACAGGATTTATACTTTATCAGAGAAATCTGTCCACCTTCGAGACAAAATTTAAATATGGTCAATGAACAGTTACATATTGCTAGGAACATCTGAATTCTAAGACAAAATTCAATTCCTAAACAAAATAAAAGATGCTCAGTCCTACAAATCACTGTTTCAGGTTTTAAATACATTAAATAAAAGAAAGCAAACAGAAATATTTACCAATATGATGAGTTTCTTTTTAAATTATACCAACCAAAACAAATCAATTGTCAAAACCTGTATAAAATACACACAAGCACAAGAAAGTCTGCAATGTCATCTTACACAGTTTCATATGGCCAACACATTTCTCTATATCATAAAATCAAGAGATTTTAGTCACAGACACAATGCTACAAGACAAAAATTTAACTTTTTGGATGTTTCCACTTTAAAAAAAGTGAATGGTGTGATGTAGAACTTTAAACTAATATGGCACCATTTCATAAGACGTGGTCACACAGAATTTCAAGCAGATTTTAATTTCTTAATAACCAATTTATTTTAAATAAACACTGTGGCAAAACAAAGAATAGATGCCTATCCAGTAGACAAAAAGAGCAGTTTTCTTACATGTTCTAATCTCAGAAAAAGACCTTCTGTTTTTCTTTCCATTTCTTTACTATTTGATGGCGGAAAGGAGTGTCAGGTAATTAATAAGGTAACAATTCAAACACTTTTCCAGCAAAAGACATATTACTGTATTATTCCCCCATTAATCCTTTACTAAAAGTTATAGAGAAGTCACTTTTCCAACCAATTTTTAAGCATCTATGAGATGTGGCAAAGCTCTACTACCTTTTAGACATTTTGCTACTCTTTCAGTGATGTCCTGTGGCAGGACCTGAGGCAATGGGCAGAAACTGAAACACAGACTCAATTAAGCTGGAAAAGACCTCTGAGATATGGAGTCCAACCTATGATCAAATACCACTATGCCAACTAGACCATGGCACTAAGTGGTCTTTCCTTAAACACCTCCAGCATCAGTGACTCCAGCACCTCCCTGGACAGTCCATTCCAATGTCTAACCATGCTTTCTGAATTCTTCCTAATATCCAACCTACACCTCCCCCGGCACAGCTTGAGGCTACATCCTCTTGTCCTGTCGCTTGTTACCTGGGAGAATAGGCTGATCCCCACTTGGCTACAACCTCCTTTCAGGTAGTTGTAGAGAGTGGTAAGGTCACCCCCGAGCCTCCTTTTCTTCCAGGCTAAACACCCCCAGCACTCCCTTGGCTGCTCCTCATAGGACTTCTGCTCCAGACCCTTCGCCAGCTTCGCTGCCCTTCTGTGCATTCAAAGGAGTCTCTGTCTGAACGTCAGGAAACACTTTGTTACTGTGAGGGTGGCCTAGCGCTGGTCCAGGCTGTCCAGAGAGGTTGGAGTCTCTGTCCTTGGAGACACACCCAGCCAGGGTGCATTTAAAGGGGGTACAGAGAAGGAGGTGGGGATGACATAGCAATGACCTATAGGGAGAAGGGAAGGGCGGGGCAGGTTTGGCTACCTTTCCTTAGGAGATACAAGGGGTGTCTGTCCACTGTCAATCAGACAGACCGAACCCACATCAGGTCACAGGAATTCAGTGAGAGAAGCCATTCTCACAGAGGGGCATTTAACCTTTGGAGCCAGCCCACCAAACCGCTTTATCTGGGCTATGCGGCCCCCTGGGCAGTAGTGTGGTTGGTTCAGTCACCACAACAGCCGACCCAGCGCTGGCACAGGCTGTCCAGAGAGGTTGCAGAGTCTCTGTCCTTGGAGACATACCAAAGCCCTCTGAGCACGGTCCGGGCGATCCACACTTGTTGTCCCTACTCGAGGAGTAGGGTTAGACCTTATGACCTGCGGAGGCCCCTCCCAACCTCAACCATTTTGTTGTTCTTCACCTTGGAAATTAGGTGCCAAAAACTTTCCTGACGGGTCGAACTCTTATCTACCTTTCCGAGTCAACAAGAGAGAAACACGGTACAAGAGGCTCCTCCACCCCCGGAGCAGGGGTGACAGGGACGGCCGGCCGTGCCTGCGGCACCCGCGGGGCGCTTTACCCGCGGTGCGGTGCCCACGACACCCGCACGCCGAGCCCGGTCCGCCCCGCACACGGCGCCGCCGGAGCCCCGAGACGCCCAGGGCAGAGCGGAGCGGGCGCGCCGCCGCTCCCGACCCGCGACTCTGCACTGAGGAGACCGGGGCGTGAGGGTACCGGGCCCCCGAGCCCCGGCGGCCATGAATCGCCCGAGCCCAGCGCTCCCCCGGGGCCCCGTCGGGAGCGGCCCCGCGGCGCCCTTTGTTTGGCAGCGGGAGCGCCGCCTTCCCCACAGCCCCGTGCCCTTCCCCTGCCCTTCCGCGCCCGGCCCGCCGCCACTCACCCCACGGCCGGGCGCACTCGGCCCCTACAGCGGCTGCCCGGGCCCAGCCGGAGCCTGACACGGAGAGAGGCGGCGACCCCGAGCGCTGCTCAGCTCGGCCCGGCGACGCCCGCCATCTTCCGCCGCTGCACTCCGCCCGCCCGGGTCGTGACGCGCGGGGGCGGCTCCGCCCGGCTCCGGCCGCGCCCATCGCCGCGGGCGGCGGCAACAGCGGGCGCAGAACGGCCCTGCCTGGGGCAGCGCGGCTCCGCCCGCCCGGCTCCGAGAGGCGCGGGGTGGGCCTGGCTCAGCCGGGGCACAGCGCTGGGCAGCCCAGAGGGTAGCACCGCCCTGGAGAGCCACCAGCAGTCACCTCCCGGCTGCTCTGATAGAAAAGAAGGGGGAAAAGGGTAGTGAGCAATTGCTGCCTGATGTACGGACAGACTGGGGAACGAGAGGCTGGAAAGCAGCGCCGCGGACAGGGACCTCACCTCGAACCCTGGGGGCAGTTTTGGGCACCACAATATAAGAAAGATATTAAGCTGTTAGAGAGCGTCCAAAGGAGGGCAGCGAAGATTGTGAAGGGCCTTGAGCCGAGGAAATACGAGGAGTGGCTGAGGTCACTTGTCTTGTTCAGTTTGGAGAAGAGAATGCAGGGAGGCCTCATTGCAGTTACAACTTCCCCGTGTGGGAAAGAGGAGGGGCAGGCACTGATCTCTTCTCTGTGGGGACCAGGGACAGGACCCGAGGGAACAGCAAGAAGCTGAGTCAGGGAATGTTGAGGCTGAATTTTAGAAAAAGGTTCTTCACCCAGAGGGTGGTTGGCACGGGACCACGCTCTCCAGGAAAGCTGTCAGGACCAAGGCTGACAGAGTTCAAGAAGCGTTTGGACAATGCTCTCAGGCCCATAGTGTGACTCTTGGGGTCATCCTGTGCATGGCCAGGAGTTGGACTTCATGATTCCGTTGGGTCCCTTCCAACTCAGAATATTGTATGTTTCTATGGTTCATACACAGAAGCTGTGTCAGTAACCTCCGAAGTGCGGCTCCTGCTTTATGACTGGGTTGCAATTTCCATACAAGTTATATAACCCCAGCTGATTTTATGAATGCTCAGGGGAAGGGTCGTCACCTGGGCAGGGTCTTTTTGACCTGTAGGAGTGATTTTTAGGATAATAATGAAGATAGACCAGCTATAGGATACATGGACATTGAGTCTTTTGCCAAGTTGGTAACATATACATAGACATACATCAACAACTTGATTTACTGCATCCTTAAAGCTTGTTAGTTCCAGGATGTCCTGACCAAGAGATGCTAGCTGCTATCTGTTCTACTAATTAAGTCTCCTTTCTTTACGATTAGACTTGAAAGTATATAAAGACCAAATATCAAGTACATCCTGATTTAAGATAATTTTGACATACTGCACATTTTGCAATACCACCCCATACCTTGAGACCCACCAGCTTCTCTGACTCCCCCACAGCCCAGATGTCCAAGCAGCTTCATGGGTGTTTTGAAAATTCCCCTGTCAGCCCAGGACAGGGTGTGCATGGCTGCAGCTGCCTGGTGCCATTCCCATCATTTTCTTCAGTTCTTCCATCGGTGCTTTCAGTGATGATAAAATGCACGCAGTGACTGTAAAATGTCATTTCCATCTTCAGCACAGTCCAAATCCATGATAATGAATGGATTTAATTCATTTGGACAACTAGGTGAGAGATGATCTCTGATGACTACAGCATTAACATCTCTCCAGGAGATCACTGAACCTTGCCTAAACCAAACATGGCAACAAATCAGCCAGGGAAAGGAGCATAGTCCCCACAGTACTGCTTATTTCTAAGGTTACTGAGTTTCAAGGGTCAAAGCATTGATATAATTCTTTACAACACTGAGATCTTCAATCTCAGTAAAGAGCCATGACTGTTTGCTTCTTAAAGAAACCTCTGACAGGGCTTCCTCTGTACCCCGAATACTTATAAACCAGAAACCATGCAGCAAGTGCTTTGCTCAATTTTTTAAGCATGAATTCTCCAATGACCTTAGGAAAGTCTTCACACCCTAATAAAATATACAGCTTCCTTACATGCTCTAAAGTTGTTAATACAAAGCAAAGGCACAAGCTGTGAAATTCAAAAGCTAAATCCATTTAATCTTGCACCAAAACATTGGTTCAGATGAAAAACTGGGAAAAATTAAGTACATAAAGTGCATTCTTCTTCTTTACACTTATTTACAGAAATGAAATGTGAACAAACGGAGGATGAGTCCCTGCAGTTAATGAGGGGCTGAAAAGTGCCCTCTGTGCCACCTGAATATATGCACAAGGGCCACTATTCAAGGAAGAGTGGTCTTGATGCTTCAGGCACCCATATAATCTTACGTACCTAAGAGAAACTAGGGTCTGACAAATATTTATAGATTTGGAAACACTTTCAAGATATAACTCCTTTTTTCACAATTTATACAAAAATGTATATTAGTATGTCACTTCATGATCTCCCATCACTCAAATCCTTACTCCCGTATCATAGTGTTCCCATTCATCAGGTGTTAGCTGTGTTCTCACCATGTAGTTACAAATTTCAGGCAGAAGCAGTAGCTCTTTCCCCCCTGCATAAAAAGGAACTGTACAAACACCATGAATAGGGGAGGCAGAAAAGGCATTCTTCTGTACGGTCCTTCACTATCACCCACTTTTGCTACAGATGGATTCCAGCTCCTGACATCCTTGTGCTCTTCTAATTTTTACTCTATGCTTAAATGAGGAACAACCCTTTCTCACCAATGACTAATTCATATAGGCAGTGAAATATGGTGCAATTGTGGTTTCTTCATTTTGGAAAGATCATGTGCAGCCCCCACGGAGAAATAACTCCTTTGCTACTGTATATGACCATCTTAGGAAGAGCTATAAGATGTAGTGCCAAACTCTGGACAGATCTCCAACTCTCATCTAGTAAATAGGTTGAAGACATCTCCCCCTAGAACTACTTCTGTAGTCTATACTGAAACACCCTGCATGTTATCAGGAAGTTACTCAGATGGAACTAAGTTAATTATAGGCACAGGAAAATATCTGCTGGCTCCAGGATGCTCTTAATCATGGTATTTTCTGTGCAGTACCTTAACAATTTACAACACTTAGTAGCAGAAAGCTGTGTTTTATTTTAATCTCTTCAAATGAGTTTTTCACTAAATGCAGCAATGTTTAGTTCATGAAGGCACTTCATACTCCTGACTGACTCTGTTGTGAATGCATATTTGAGAAGGCAATTTCCATTGCAGTCTAACTTCTGGTTAAAATGAAAACATTCACCAGAGCTTCTAAAATTGCATCTGTAGGCCTTTGTGTTGGAATGGCAAGTATTTTCATCTCCTGTGATACAGCTTGCTAAAAGAGAATTCTAAACACACAAGGCTCAAAAATACCATTGCTACAGTAGGGCCTTACAAGAGAACACCACACATTCCATATTCCTCTAGGTGGGACCCTTGGCAGAAAGAGATCTATATGAAGATGTCTTCAAAAAGTTACACTGTCTTTACAAAGTTTGTACTGAAGTGGAATTAATACAGGATCAAAAGAAGAGAGAAAATGATTCCGTGTGAGACAGGAAGTGATGGAAACAGCCCTCTTTAGTAGTGACACATAATATCTCTTCTTTTCTCTAACAATCTAAGCTCACACAGTAAAAACCTGCAGGTCCAGGAGTCTCAGCCAGCTTTGACATACTGTCACCAGCCAACAGAAACTGCCTTAGCAGAATCCTGGTAGTTGATTTTCAAAAAGAAAATAAAATGTGCATGTATGATACACATTTAGCCCTGCTTCTTTGGAACCATCAATTAAAGCAACAGCTTCTTCAAAGCACTGAATTTGATTTCCAGTTATGAGGTTTCCATTTCTCAAGCTGAAAATACCCCAGTTGTTATATTCAGAAGTAGCGCTCACCGGGTAGCAATATACTCCGAGATGGAGCATTTAAATTGCTTAAGCACCTTTCCCAAATAGCAGGAGGCTAGACTCAAAATTCAGCTCTACTGAAAAATAATTATATACATATACCTGCATATAAGCTCTAGAAAACAAACTAAATAAAAGCAATTTTGAACTAGAACATTCCAAATAACAGTGTAAATCCATGCAATGTATATTTAGCAATCTAAAAGCAGAAAGTGCATTAAAATAATTTTGTTCTTTAGCACTCATTAAAGACAGACACCAAAGAAATTAGAGAAACAAGTTCACTTTTTTTAAACTACAGTTTAATCAGATTTAAAGACACAAATTAGAAAAGAACATTTATAGGCAAGTTAAAAACACCTTTAAAACATAACAGCATGCTGCTTCTGCAGCACTGTTGAGACAAATTAGAAATAAGTAATTATTAAAATATCACAATCACAGTGTAACTAACAGTGGTATTTTAATTTTACCATACACCAACACTTAGTTTATGGATCTGTTGAAAAATAACACTTTTTAAAAAATATATATTTTGGAATAATAAAAATGAAATTCACTGACAATGTATTATAATCTGAACCAGGAAAGGCAAATTTAGGTATACTGTAGCTATCCACTTTTAGGGGTGTTCTCTCACCTTAACATATGGGTGGTTGGAGGCATAACTACTTCTGCATTGAGGTAAAACTATTCCCTTGAATGTGTAACCAAGGCAGGAAAGAATAAAGTTCCATATTTTAAATTCTTAAATTGAATAAGTTATTACAACATCTTTGAATAATGCTATATTACCCATCTTACACTATTTTTCATTCAATACATTTTGAATGTTCTCTTCTAACTGATCTAGAACACATTTGAGGTCTGGGATTTAAGAATAACTACCTAATTACTATTGGAGCATTTTGACACCTTTGTCACAGTAAGACACATCAGCAGATTCTTCATAGAAATAGTCAACACCACTGGACAAAAGAAGGTACAAAGAAAAGATGTAAAGAGAACTGAAAAACACAGAGAAAGGCAAAAAATGCATAGGCAAATACTCCTTATTGTATTAATTGTTGCACCTTTAATAAGCAGTGTTGCACTTTTCTGATTACCAGTCTCTAGGCACCCCATTTTCTCTATTTTTTTGTTTCAGATTAGACTGTCCCAGTTTTCAAGTCTAATCTGGCTAGAGCATGGACCACAGCTATCTATTCATATGACACACTGTAGTGAAATCTGAATGAAAATCCAGCCTGGGGTACTTCCCCCTTAGAGAACAAAAGGAAGGAAGAAGATTGTGCAGAGGTCTCTTTTGCCAAGAGGTTTGTTTGGAATAAGGTGCTGGACTGAGTCACTAGTAACACAAAACTTTCCTCCAGAAGTGGCCCTACCTCAGATCTCAGTCTGAAGTCAAATTTTCTATCAAAGTCTGCAGCAGAATAACCTGTAAAGGTTGGTTTTGCAATAGTGTGAAAGAAGCCTTTACTTCCCACTTAAAGTGTAACCAACAGATTCTGTTTTCACTTCAGGAAGCAGGAAGCTCAAGTACTCTGAGAACAGAGCCCCATAGCCTTCAGATGTAATGTACAACTGGAGGGCCCAAGACCAGCCTCATCTGAATATTGATATAGGCAGTTTTAAGTGTATTTATGCACACTATATGCCATGACAGTTTCTCAATTCAAAATTTACGCAGTGTTTATGTGGATATGCACATGGGTTCAGAAAATCTAAAACCATCTACAACCAAGGCCAGGTCTAAGTCACTGGACACAGAGCTAATGCACAAATGATGATAAAGTGGCAACATTTACGTTTGCACATTTGTATACCTAAACTGAGCAAAATTATGTTTTAAATATCTAATTTGATGAAAATTGATACATTTGACGGTTAGGATTTTGTAAAAACCCTACAAAAAGCCCATTCTGAAACAAGTTTTTAAGACATCTTTTTTTCATTTAGCTTTGACCATAATAAACAAGTGTTGCAGTATTTGCAGTTGTAACTTTGCAGGGTGACTTTGTGGATGCCTGGATTTCATGGTGTTTGCAAAATGTCTAGATTAAGACAGCAAACATGTCGAAAATCCAGCCAGATGTAGCACAGAGCAGCTGCAGCCTGGGTCACAAGCAAGTAGCACCTGTGTCAAGCTCTAAACATAGGGTTAGCTCCCTGCAGGAATTGTGTGGCAAACCCTTCCAGCCACAGATGGGACACATTCTGACTAGAGACTTCTCCACTGCCATCCTTTTCCACCAAGACTGTGAAGAAGATGAAGGCCAGCAGTGCAAACTAGCTGAGATGCAGACAGATCTGGTAACCTTATGAGAGTAGGCTCAATTCACTGGAGTGTCTGCTTACTTATGCAGAGTAGCATTTAAATACTTATTGAAGTACTTATTGTCAATTGATTTTTAAACAGGAAAATTACAAAATACACCAAGTGCAGTTCAGAGTATTATTGGACCTAAATAAATACACAAAGGTCAATCATGTAGTGAAATGCTGTGATGAATCAGCACAGAACTAATGTGTATTTTTTTATACATAGAGTCGGCATCATATTAAAATCCTTAAATTTATTTCCATCTGTTTTTCTAACACTGATCACTTTTCAACATAGATGGTAGTATTTCAAAATTTTCAATGAAAATTAAATTCTCAAGCCTGATTTCAGAATTCAATGAGAATTACAAAGTGAAAGACTTAAAGATAAGGGAAATGAAAGCTTAAATTATAGTAACTTGTGCTTTTAAATTTCTTTATCTTTCAAGGCCAACTTATAAAGTTGAACATGTGAAAGTTTACATATAAGCAAGTTACACATTTGTATGCAAACGTGAAGACACATTTGACCATGTATTTAAACAAATTGTCAACAATTTGTTTGCAAAGCATCTGAGAGAAACAAATCTAGATTTTGTTAAAATTACTTCTGATATGAATTAGACAAGAGGTGATGATCTCAAACATCTCCTCTGCATCAGAGGACATTTTACCACTATCCAAATCAATGCCATCGAAAGAGGCAAAACTACCTAGTGTGCATCCTGTCATACAAGCCTAGCATTTATATTAATATTACTTATTCCCCTGGGGGAAACAGAACAAGTTCTTCAAGTGTAAAATTCTTCTAATAAATAATATACTATATTGGTAAAACTTATACCATATGTCAGTGTAGAGCAGGGAATATACCAAGGTCTCTTCACGGTCTTCTCACTAAAGTGTGGTTTGTTATCAAGAGCATATTGAAATGCATACTGATATTTTTACATGTAATACATTTTCCAATGTCACCAATTACTGAATTCTTGTCTACACGTCAACTTAAGGAACGGCCAGGGAAGAATAAGTTTCCTGAATAAGAAGGGCATATCTGTAACTGCAAAGCTAACAAAGCCTTTTTGATTACAACAGTAGTGGGCACCACTGAAAGTATTATTTAAATAGGTAATATATATCTCTCTTATTAATACAGAATCATAAAAGTTAAAAAACATTAAGCAAGCAAATAGTTACTATCAGGGTGACTACATTTACTAACTAACATTAACTCATTAAGTGCCTGAATGAACTGTTCACAATAGGCAAATATCTGCAAAGCACCATAAAATTATGAATGATATGTTGTATTTACTTTTCATAGTGTGCTGATCTGCAATACAGAAAACACTTTTACCTTTTGGATATACATTATTTAATAAGTGAAAGAATACTTAAAACCATGTTTCCTTCATGTCCAAAACATTTATAGGAAATATACTTTCTACAGTTTTTCTCAGGAAGAGCAATAGTAATCACTGCCATCCTTTCAAATTCAGTATTATCAAATGGTGTGTGTAAAACCTAAAAATTATGTAAAGCATTGGGGCTGGCTGCTCTTGACTTTCTGATTGAATGGATAAAAAGGATCCAGTGTGATAGCAAGGCAGAAAACGAATAAAGCAGAGGGAAAGAAACATCAAAACCCCAGTTTGACTAAAATCAGAGTGCTGCCATTAAAATAAAACACTTCTTTCCATAGTCCACAAGAGAATTCATTTCGTGACAAGCAGATTTTTGTTCAAAGTACTTTTATATTTAACAATGGCATTTAAAGGGTAAATTCTAGGACACTATACTTAAATTCTGTGCAGAATTAATTAATTGTCATAATTTTCTTGTGTTGCAATTACTTAATGAATTCAAATCATGAACAAAAAAAGTCATGTCCAATTTTTAAACCTGTATTTTGCCACCTGTGCCAAATGAAAACATGAATGTATTTCCTTAGTTGTTTCAACTTCCCTATAAGCAAAAGTTCTGAACAAAACTCTACCTCTGAATTCACTCACATTGAAGTACCAGTCTGCACTACTCTAAACCTGCTTATTTTCTGGGAGCCTTTACAACTGTTTCCATATTTCATCAAGAAGAATTAGTAAGCCTCCACAGCACACATGGGCACACATGCCAGAACAATAAAACGAGAACGAGAACATAAATAGGAAAACAGCACATTGTACTGGTATCCAACAGTGTTCATTTGAACAGATTTGGAGACTGCACCAATAAAATGAATTTAAGTTCAAGAGTAACAAATGCTGAAAGAATCAACCCTATTTCTACTTACCCACCCAGAAATCTAATTTGTTCTTTTATGTAAATGTCCCTTCAAGTACAGAAAGCAAAAAAATGTCTTTCCTGATTCTGTATCTAACAAGGATGATCAAACAAACTAGCATGACCTTACTTACTAACAACAAGAAAACCATAATGTGGTGTCAAAGACACATATGACAACCACAACTCCATGTAAGGGGAAGTTTACCTGGGCAAAGTAACGATTTAGAAGTCAGATTATTTTATCTTAAAGATAATACAGCTGTCACTGACACAATGAACATCCCTGCTCATCTAAACAGACTCATTCACTCACATTTCATATTCAGTTCCCTCTTTCTGAGTAGATTAATTAGGGCTAACCTACACATATGGGAAGTTATGTTCTCCTCCTCCTGGAGTTTTAGGCAAGCAGCCAAGGGCCAGACACGGAGTTCTGACAGCAAGGAAACAACTCTGACCTAACTTAGGGTCTGGTTCTTCAGGGAGTACTGTGATGATTTTTGTGTGGCAATATCCCCAATGCTGAGGACCATCATTGCACTTCTGGTAGTAAGAATACTCATCCAACCGGAGCTAGATATTTGATTAAAACTTTAGGTTTCAAAATATTATGATAAAATTTTTTCAATCATTTGTTAGTTATTAATCAGCCAGCTGCATTATTTTTCTCTAGTATTATTTTGTATCTGGTTTAAAATTAAAAAAAAACCCTACATGGATACAGTTTGTGTTTACTTTAAAAAATTATATGAAAATACAGAATATATGCAATTAAAATGTAGCCCTTTAACAGTAGTACTCTAGCACTGACCATCATCACAATAAATGGTCGGGAATAGATATAACCACTGCATTGTTTCCTTGACACACTTCCATAATTCAAACAGTCAGATATTCTGAAGGATTTCTTTCTTTCATTATGTTACCCAGAAATATGACATGAAATTTGCATCTAAAATTCTAATTCAAAGAAAAAGCTTTTCCTCAAATTCACACACTTCTTTGGAAAAAGGTCATCAATTATCAAGCATACAGAAATTGGTTGTGATAGTCATTTCATATTTGACTACCTATATGATGGAGCTTCAAGGTAATTTTGCTATTTTATACTGAAAGCATCATCAGCTAACTGATGCCTGAAAATTCAAAATAACTTTAAGTATTAAAAATCACTTTTTCTAAAACAGTTCTATTCTAGAACAAGTATTTATGGTATTTAAGGGCAAAACTGCACTTTCATTGAAATCCCAGTGCTTGCACGTTGTCTTCGGTGCCTTGTGGCTGCCTTTCTCTCTCTGGCTGCAAAGCCCACTTGGCAGTGTTTTATTGGGTCTAGGTACTTTAAAGAAAAAGAAACCTACATTAGAGCTATCAATCCCTGGAAAAGGTAAATCTTGAGGTGTTTTTAATCCATTCAGAAGGGCCATTTTAATCCATTCAGAGTAATTATACTCTATCAAAGAAACCTAACTATAATTTGGCATCAATGTTTACAGTTCTGTAATGTACTCTAATAGTTTGAGATACTTTAAGAAAACCCTCCAAATACTGAGATGCTTATTGCAATTCCCTTTGAAAGATTCCAAAGTCTTCTAGTGACTTTGCATTTCCTATTTTTATCTTCTTTATAGCACAGAGTGTTATATATTTGAAATACTTTCCACATAAAATCAAACTTGAAATACCCACTTAGAAACAATATTTCAGTAAATAGAGGGTTTAAGGCAAGTCATTCAGTTGGAAAAATTAATTTCCATTTGTTAGTCCTAGATTGACACAATTTTATTCCACCCCATCAGTGCCTTGGGATACACAACGTACATTCAGCAAAGGGCACACATATGACCCTATGGACATACGTTGCAAGTCCTGAGTGCCCATTGAAATAATGGTAATATCTTCATATAAGGCGTGACCCACAGGGACATGGCATGGGAGGGGTTAATTTGTTTTGTTTCCAGTCTCGCTATTGTATGTGATTTTCCTAGGTAATGCATTCTTTTCTTACTAAATATCTTTGCAAACAAATACAAACCCCTTTAAAAGGTGCTAAAAATGGGTTTCTGAAAACATACAAAATATATTCATCATAGTATTTCCTCAATCACTGTTTTAATGCTTGATATCTGCAGGTTATTTCTTGTTTCTGACTGAAACTATTATTTGCTGTGGAATAACTGTTCTTTTGCAAAAGACTTTCTTCTTCTAGTTTTGTGGACCACACAGGCTGGACACTTTCATGCTTTTTACTTCCTTTTTGAGTTCTTTTCAATGGAAATACCAACAATACCAGGATGCTGGCAATATGAAGACAGAAATAGCAGGAGCTAAAAAACAAACAGAAATAATAAATCAATAAAAGTCTGACCAGTCTTACTGATATACTTTGCATGTAAGATAAGAAAACAGTAATATTTCCTTTAAGAAAAGTAAAATAAGGGGAAAATAAGAAATTAAGTCTTCCCTCACATTATTTAGGACTGTAACAAGGTATAAAATGAACAGAAGTCTGCTTTCAACTTTTTTCACAAGTTATTTCTGGGAATTCAATATCTCGTCTTGCTATAAAATAGTTCAAGGGCATATAGTAATTTCAAAGGTATCCTCTGGTTTTGTCTTTGGTTGGTTTTTTTTCCCCTGCCTCCTGAAAAATAAGTCTGTTATGACAGGAAAATGTGAGCACTGTATGGTTTTTCGTACACAAGACACACTATGTTCAAGCACTAGAACAGAAATACAATTTGCTCAGCTACAAATCAATCTTAGAATTATATCACTAAAATAGCTTCAGAAATCTTCTGCAACTGCAAATACTTCTATTCCAAGTTAATGAAAAGGAAACAGGTAGATTGTCCTTACCTGTAAAAGGTGAAAGAGGGTTTTACGGAGAGCAGTACAAATGGCACGACTGTGTAACTTATTGCTGCTTGAGTTGCCATCCATGTTACAATATCATAACATAGTTTAACAGCAGGAGATTCAACAAAATAGTGTCTGATATTGTTTCTTATCTGAAAAAGCAGGTAATACTAAGTTAGCTGAGGAATAAACCTTGAGAGCTCAGAGTTTGTTGCATTGAAACAAAAGTCATGGGATGAATTTAAATGCTACAGTTTGGTCAAATATCTTTGAACTATTCAAAATGGCCATCAACTTCAACAGGAATTGGCTCAAATTCCCTGCACTTCATTCAGCATGGGAATTTAAGCAAATTAATCCTACCCTAAATCCAATGCAAATTTGCACTGCTTGTCTGAATGAGGCAGATATTGTATTCCATCAAGCCATTCTGTAAATATAGAGGGTTGGAGTAAGTGAAAGTCAGAATGTTTCTGACGAAAGCTTCTATATAGTAAGCCATTTTCATACACTTATTAATAAAATATATGTTAAGACAAGCAGAGTATATATCAGAATATACAAAATATCAGTACTAATTACATATTTCAGGAGTCTTCTATCAAGTGGGATTATTATAAAATGACTCATTTTTCTATGCTGAGTCTTCTTTTGTTCTAAAATGCTGCTCAAAAGATTGAGTACCAAAAGTATTTTAAAAACCCAAATCCAAATCCCACACAGGGTTAGGTTCAATTTTATCTAAGTCTATAATTATAAAGACATCAGCAAATCTCTGCCTCTCCTTCCTTCGACTGAACTGTCATCCTTGCTCACACACTTATGTGCTGACAAGCCAAGGGCTCAATTCAGCCTCTGACCCCAACTTGGTATCACAGTTGCCACCTGCCAGTGACCTGCACTGAAGCAGTGCTCTCTGAAAAGCTGCACACCACAGTACACTGTTTAGCTTCCTCAACCCTCAGTTTCTTTAGAACTCCTCATTCCAAAGAAGGTATCCGCGGCTAACTACTGCTGATTTAATTCTTTACATTAAAAACCCTTTTTTACCCTTCTTGTTCTTATTCTAATTGCCCTGTAGATAGCACATTTCCACTGAGTCTTTGCTTAGTTAAGCTAAGTCAAACAAGTAATTCTAGCTACATACCCTTCATTCTGCCATCTCCCTCTAGTTTTTCCTATGGTCACATGCAAGAACTTGTTCCCGAGTTCTGTAGAACTCAAATGAAGCTTCACGAAATTTCTTGTAATCTTATACTTTAGGACTTGAAGAACAACTTTTAACACAAATCACTAGTAAACCATGTTATGAAATGTGTAATGATTAAAGGGTAAAATAAGTTGGATACATGCTTAGGCATAACAGAACAAAGTATGGATCAGAGCTGCCAAACTTTGCAGTAAAAGGCTAGTAGAGTTAAACAACAAATATGCTCTAACATAGCTAATATTAAGTACCTATTGATACAGAAACTCCAAAAAAATTTTCTACTAGCCTATTGATTGATACATATGAAACGTGAATACAATGTAGTCTACTAGAGAAGCCCAGGATGAAGGGCAGTGAGCACTCCAGTTTACTGGACTCATCTCCCTAAGTAAACAACTTATCTGTGAACTGTCCCAGACCTTTGGCTTTTGCACCAGCCCCTGGCAGATAAATGTCAAAAGTTCCCTGTGATAGATTTGGAAGAAGAAAAAAGCTATATCTATTGTAAAGAAAGGAGTCGGTTCTGTCAAACGAGGACTATACCGCATCTTGTGAAGAAAGACGAGCATTTGTTTTATTGATGTAGTAACAACCTAAATCTGAAGTACCACCTTCTCCTAGCTATTATAGCAACCACAGAGTAGTCTGCTTAATTTCTCACTCTCCTGGTTCTTTCAACAAAGAAGTGCTCTTTTATGCTGCTCTGATCTGATGTGTAATTTTCTCCTCTTTTCCACTGAGTGGCTGATAAACCTGTCTCTGTTCTTACACAGCTTTCTCAGGCAGAACTGTGAGAGATTTCTTGGCAGATTTGCTGCTTCCATATGGTTCTGAATAGCAACTGCAAAAGCTTGTTAACATGACTGCACTACTGGCTGGCCAACTTGAAATAGTAACTGCACTAGAGATTTTTATGTGCTGCTTGAGGGGGAACATTCTTTAGTTACCATTCTCACAGTAGTACTGGACAGAAATAAGGGATGAGGCAGACTCTAGAAATATATAGCATTGACAGTCAAATTTTAAGCTACTCATCATCACTGCAAAATTATTTTAGATAACATCAACCTGTTCAGCATGCTACAGTAACACACCATCAGTTAATACAGAGGAAGAGCTTCCACAAAAGATACGCTACGAAGATGTTACAGGCTGTGTACAGTCTTGTTTGTTTCCCCCAATCAAGTCCTCCTTTTAATTAATCATTCCCATTGTTCTCATAGCTAAAAAAGTAAACACCACTATCAGACAGATTGTGTATCAACAGTAAAGGGCATCTTTGGAGCACAGAACATGATCAGTTTGCTTTTACAAAACTTATTATTTAAGAAGATAACTTGGTTGGTACTTACAGCTCGTGCTGCTAGTGTCATTAGTACTCCTGTTAAAAATGTTAAATAATATCCTGGATAAACCCCATGCCAGATGGCAGAAAGGATGAAGGTTTGGATCGTTGGGCTGAAGGTGGCTCGCTCATAGCACACTCTAGCAAGTCAGAAACAATTCAAAATAAAGAACGTGAAACAAATCATCTACAGTCTTCCCAGCTATCATTAATACTTTTACCAGTTTCATCTCCAACACAGAAGTTTCAATGCAACTGCAGTTTTCTATTATTTAATAGTGTTGTCACTATATTATTGCTTACAGAAAATGCTTAAAGCCATTCACAGCTCCCGATTGCAGCCCTCAGTGCTAAACTGTGCTCAGTGCCATCACACATGGCCCTTATTCCAAATGAAGTGATACACAAGCATCTAAAGTTGGGGTGCTGGCATTAGTAAGGGATCTTGAGCAATCCAAGAACAAAAAGCTGCACTGGAAGGCACAAACCACCCCCAGACTCTTGGGATGAGTCAGGTATATGTTTTCCGTAAAATAAGAGCAGCTTATAGGAGCAGGGGAAAACGAACAAGGACCTTCAGTTTTGAATAATAAAGAAACTACAGTTGAAAATGTGTCTGTGTGACACAATCAGGTGAGCATGACGATGAAATTGTAACAAATACTCTAGCACTGAGAGAGTATCGAATAAGGAGAATGCTGAACTCTGTATTATTTTAAAATTGAGGCTCTGAATTACTAGGCAAGATCCTATAGTAAGGAATTCTAGAAGGAAGAAGGGAAAAAGGAATCCAAGAAAGGTGGTTTCTAGAAGACAACATTATATGACACAATGACAAACCATCATGATGTGGAAGAATGATAGGAAACATGGTAAGGTCCTGATATGGCTTCATCAAGAGTTCTTTAATGTCTTTAATGATCTGAAAACCAAAAAGCAATAGGAAATATGGAAACAGATACAAACTAACAAAGCAAAAATAAACACCACAAGCATGCATGAGCACAAATCCATGGCTAACATACAAAAATGAGTTTTAACTAAAAAGGCTATAGGCACCAACATGTAAAAAGGTTTTTTAACTACATAGCAAGTAACAGAGAAAGAAGAGAATGTACATCTGTTATTCAAAGATGACAAGCTCATGATACAGAGAGCCACAACACCCACTACTAATCTAACTACTTTACTGCAACTTCCACAAAGAAAAGATTACTGAAACCTACTGATGCAGTCAATGTTGAAGAACAGGAGGTAAAAATACAGGATCTAAATAGGGGAAGATTAAAAGTGTAATTTGCTAATTTAGTTTATTCTAGTCAAATAGATGTGGTAAGTTTTATCTTATGAGGTCTTCAGTGGGATACATGCACAACCCCCTCCTCTTGCTTAAGGGCTTCACTCACAGCGGCCATTAAGATGAGAACACGGGGCTGGCATAATACTCAAAACTATCTGAGGACATTTGCCCAAAACAGATCACCTTAAAGAGGAAAGCAACACTGGCCAGGCTGAAAAGTAAACAGAGACATTTTTGACAAAGAATCTGTCAGCCTCAGGAGTAGCAAAGCATTAGGAAAATTTGCGCTGAGTCAGGGGTACATCTTGGAGCAAAATACTTTTCATCAAAACCTGGTTTGACACAGAAGTCACCCCACCAACACCATGACCTCTGTCTTGGCCAAGACAGAGCATCCTTGGTAGACAGAGAGTAGCTGCATCCAGCTGGGGGACTGTCAGTGCAGTGTACCATGCCTGGGAGCAGTGTCTCACCCCTGTCAGCTGCAGGCACATGGATTTGTGCCGGGCTTTTCTAGTGGGCATGTGAAATCAGCGGGTTCACACCAAGCTGGAGCACCCGCATCTCCCATGGGCAGTGCATGCACACAGGGTTTTGTATCCCACACATCACTGGGAGAGGAGGTGCAGTTTGCATGTAATTGTGTACATACATGTGTGCTTTTTAATCTGCTTGGGATGAGTTAGAGAAGAGTGTTTAAAAGTGTTTATTACACCAGAGCACTAAGCACATGTGAAATGTTACGTGTTCTAATACTGCTATTAATTCTAAATGTGTATGACTGGTGGCTAATTACATCTTGTTAATAGAGGGATACATGTCTTCAATCTTTATTTGGTTTAAAGTACTGAAATTGTCCCTGGAAAGCATTCAAGAGCGAACAAAACCTACTAAATTAACTAACCAAAGTTCAGCTGTATCAGCGCAAGTGAGGCAAAATAGTACAAAAGAAACCCCATTGGATTTTGATTTCAAAGAGTAAAAAGTAAACTTAAATGCTTCCATGGATTTAGCAATAATAAATCATGTTCAGATGCTTCATTTGACGATCCTAAAACCAAACCAAGGAAATATGGTCATCACAACAGGTTGAGAAAATCTATTCAAATATAGGTGGTTCAGGTTATCTTATCCATAATGCTCCAGAAGTGGGAAGATGCATCAACTGTTGAACAAGGTACTGGTTTTGGTATGGTTCTATAATTTCTTTACTAACTTTGATGGTAGACTGAGAAGTATTTTTTCCACCTTGTGTTCCCTTCCTTTTTTGAGGTGGAAGGTGGGATGGACGAGATTGGCATTGTTTTCTTAGTAGAGAGCACTAGAATCCAAAATGATCTTGGCAGACTTGAAGGATGTTCTGAAATCAACAAGATGAAGTCCAAAGCATAGAACATCTGATAAGAAAAGTGGAAGACACAAACCAGTACCATTCCTGTAACATTACTGAAAAAGTATAGCTGGGTATGAATATGGATCAACAGTATGAAACACTGAGTATCAGCTAAGCATGAATCAACAGTAGATTGCTGCTGCAAGAAAAGACAGATATAACACCCTTTCTAATACATCACAGTATTACCCAAAGAAAATTATTGTAACTAATACACTCAAATTAATCAACTCTGTCTCTAAAAAGCCAGGGAAAGACCTTGAAGGTCTTAGCAGAAGTACTACATCCACTCTAAGAAGACAGGAGTTTTGAAAAGACGTCAGAATTGAGCAACAAGAACCACAGACGCTTTGCAAACATGACCAAAGACAAATGGGATTAGATGGTTTCTAGAAAAGAGAAAGAATAGGCTGAGGAGGAACATAACAGCTTTCCCAGTCAGGAAACATTATAATGATATATATTGTTGATATATGCCACTATGTAAATATCTGTTTTGACTTACATGCTTGTAACAATAATGCCTTTGAATTGCCGTATACTATGATCTACATTAAATATTTACTAAACCTCTTTGTGATCTGTAGCTCCATTAACTGTGTTTTTCACAAGTTTGTTTTTACACACAATCAGGGTTTAACTGATGGTTCCATTTCTAGCGAGTATCAGAAAAGAACAGAACAAATGCTGATGTCTGGTATTTCATGTGAGATAAATGGCTAAAGTTTTAGGTACTTCTATAGAAGATAAAAAAGTGAGGTACTAAAAGTGGATGTTTAAAGTAATCCATGAGCTCGTCCTCTATGCAAATTCTTGGAGCATGGCAACTAACCAAATGATTAGTAACAAAATATATATTCTTTACCACTATTTATGGACTCATATATGATCAATTAAAACAATCTTTTACTTGCAACAAAACTTTCACAGAACATCGACCCTTCCACACCCTTTCACTTTGACAGAATCAATTTAGACTATCTCCAAGGATTCTTCTATTATTGTTTTAAAAACTATTTATTAAAGGAGATGCTTTAATTTTTCTTCACATCTTTTTTTATTGTCACCCTGAACAATTGATTTGCATTTTTTTCTTTCAGTTTTTAACAGAAATACTATGCTTCTTCATTAATAATTTTTTAGAATCATTCCATTTGGGAGATTTGAAAGCTTGTTGAAATACAACCGTTTCCTATTATTTTTTAATACTGTTAAACTTCTGTTCTCTAACTAAATTAAAATAGCTAAATTACATATTTGTTTTTTGAAATGCTACATTTCAATACTTGCAAATTTTCTGTTGCAATGCAAAAAAAAAACAACATGCAATTTTCTGTTGACTGTCCTAGCAATAGATTCCATTGACTATTGAGCCAACCAGAATAATCATATAAAATTCTTTTTTAAATTGAGTGAGCAAAATACTTAGGGATAAAATTATGGAAGAAAGAGAACACACTGTGAAGAAATTTGATGGAAGAGACATCCTGTTGCCAGCAATCCTATAATAAGGGGTAAAGTCCTCTAAGTGATCTCAAGATGGGGGTCTTAGTTAAGCTTGCAGCTGTGGATCAACTCGAGTCTGACTGGAAGAAGGGAAACAACGCCCATACACTACTCGAGAACACTTCTAGAACACTTCTACTTTCTCCTTACCACAAAGAAGCAGAATGATGCAGTTCACACGGCACTGTACCTGTTCCCCACGCAAGGAAATAGAGTGCAGCTGAGAGAGTCATTTGGAATTTTTGCTGACAGCACATTGTAGGGTTTGATGTCTGTCATGCACTCATAATGGAAGGAGCACAGAAAGTTCTCTCACAGAACGTATGGAAGTTCCTGTATCATTCTGTGGCTAAAAATAATGCAGAGCTTTCACAGGCTGAGATGTACACTTTGCCTGCTGCTCTCAGCAACATGCACTGGCTGAATGCTAAGAGAGGGAAAAAAGACGCCTCCGCAGATTGACAGTTTTAGGTTCCCTATGGCCCGTGAAGAAAAACAGTTCCTATCACAACCTGATAGTTTACACTAAGAGGGAAGTCCTAAACTCAGAGGCTTTAGTTCAAGTATTACAAGAAGAATGTCCTGCACAGTTGCTAAACAAGTGATGTTTTGCGGGAGTTAGCTTCAAATGTTATACCATCTTCAAAGAAATATTTATCTAAGAAACTTCAGTAGAGAAAAATTTCCTTTAAGAAATAAATACCTTTTGAGCCAAAGAGCTGTTTGGATATTCCAGTTATCAAGAAACATCTTGAAACTTGTGGAAAACTGTAAAGTAAAGCAAACTAATTATTTCCATAATTGCAGAGTGTCACAATGTGTTTCAAAATTCTTATGTATAAATTATAAATCCTCCCACCCAAATTTGTGATGAGTTGAACAGGTTTACTCAACTACTTATAACCACAAAATATTTTGGAAGTCAATTGACAAGCAGAACATGTTCAAAACAGGCTGTTTTCCACCCTTTTCTGAAAGTGTGAACACATCATTTCTGACTTAGAACATATTCACTATCCAAAGGAACAAATACGTAGGGAAAGTTACTGAAATTAAGAGCAACTACCTACATGGGCACATGGGTTTTTTTGAAAGAGCCAGAAACAAACCTCTATTTGCTGGATTCTCAGATTTGATATTAGATCCCAACGTGTAACTCCATTTTTATCGTAGCCTCTAAAACCAAACCCTGCTGCATTATTAATTGCATCTGCTGCAATGAGACAAGAAAAAACAAATTAATTATAAACTGTCTGTATTACAAAATGTGCATCACACAACATGTAGTTTGTTCAAAACATTTATCACATTTTAAAGACTACATCTATTTTTTCTTTTAAATACTGAGGATCACTTGAACAAACAGAAAACAATCCAAGCAACACTGCCTTCCAATTCAAAAACTTGTACGAGAGCACAAGAATGAGAGGTAGTACTAGCTGCTTCACAGTGCAGATGTTCCCTGTCTCCCATACCACCTACTTAGACTTGCTTGAGCAATCAGACAGAAGAACAAACTCAATGAGATGCATCAAGACTACACAACAGTGGCTGGTTGTAATGATTTGAGACAGCAGCTCAATGCTCAGATGCATGTCTTTGGTCTTCATTATGCAGCAACAGTGATGCTTAAAGCAGAAAGATTAAATTGTGTGATTCCCTCCAAGCAGGTGCACATTCACAGCACCTCACACAGAACAGTGCAAACCTAACAGAAAAAAACTGTCATTTTCTAAGCAATGAAGAGCTCGTCAAACTTCCACTAAAGGCACAAGGCCACTGTTACAACATCTCTGAAAATGAAGTGTTTACAGTGCAGTCAAAGGTCAGATGTTCTAAGCAAACAATATTTATCCCTAGGAGAAAAACCTGCTACTGTCATCTGGACTATGCAGGAAAACACAAGGGATCTCTACTGCCTGTCACCTTCAGTCATCACCTTCACCTGAGCTTTGTTAGCTCAGACACCAACATTTCCTCAACTGTACATTTTAAACTAGGATGGCCACATGTAAGGAAATGAGGTGGTTTTGAATTTATAATATTTTTACTTCCTTGTGAAATTTTTTTTAAAAACATCTTTGAAAGCAACAAAATTTGCTGCCTTACATCTGATGTCGCTATGCCAACTTCAAACACTGGGCAATAGTTTTCCACTCAATTAGAAACAGCTGGAGACACAAACTCCATAATCTTTTGCAAGCTAGAATGCAAAGACTGTAACTAGAGTAAGTACTCATTTTATTAACTACTATTTTAGTATTCATTTTAAGTAATTAATTTCATTGACACTTTTTTTTTAAGTGTAAAGAATAGTAATGTACAACTTAAAGGTGTAACACCCAGTAAAACTGTTAAAGCCCCCCACATTCTACTCCTACCACTGTAAGTTTAGATGAGATAAAGTGGAAGGAAGAAGGCTAACAAACTAGAAGCACAGAGCTGGCACAGTTTATTTTCTTTGGTATTTACCAAAGGAATGCTAGCTCTACACTGCTAGCAAGAGCACAAGGAGGAGGAATCCAACTGAAGTATTAAAGGCAAAAAAAAGCCCAACTAAAATTATTCACTTTTCAGATGACTACTACTATTTACAGATGATGATATGGGTGTGTAAGAGCACAATATTCAAAAGTATTTCTTTCCACAACAAGGCCCAGAATTACTATATCCAGACAAGCTGAAAGCATTTCATTCATTGACCAGGAATGAAACCAGCAGCTGTAAATGAGTCATGCTCCTCTGCTACACTAAAGCTTTCTTTATTGCATTGTTCCCACAGATTCCTTCTCAAAAGAATTATGAGACAAATATGTAAAACTGGAGAGGAGGAAGAAGCTGATGAAATCTGTTGTGTGAGCCACTTTCAAGATGTCAGCTTAGTTAAATAAGCATCTTCCTATTCGATGTGTCGTTTTTTCACAAGTAACATGAGGGGAAATGTAAAATATTCTTTAAACTATATAATCTATTCAAGTGTCTTAAATAAGTTACTAAGCATGTTATCCCACCAGTCATTCAAACTTTTAGTAAACAAAGAGTAAAACTGAAGTGTCACCCATCAAATTCTGAAAATGCCACCTACTATTAACAACAGTATCATGCATCTGAATTCCAAAGTATTAATTTTCCTTCATGACTGAATAACATCAAGCGAATTACTGATAACTAACCACAGAAAGAGGTTAAAATTAACTTTGAAGATATGCCAAAAATAAAGGTATCAAAGTAAACTTTAAAAACCACAAACAAACAAAAAGAAAGATGGTACATCACGCTGGATTTACTTTTTTGGTTTTTTTAAAGTTATTGTTCATTATCACTCTCCAAAACTCTTTAGGTTTCGCTCAGACTTGTAAAGGAGACTATGATCTCATTTGCAACACTCTCCCAACACTGTGCTTACATTTCTGGTAGCTTTTGTTTCTCAAAAAGAGAGACACTATTCAATGTACTTAATACCTTGAAAGACTTAAATGCAATCAGGTTTTCCTAAGGCCTCAAGAGGGCACTGCCACTTTTTAACACACACTTAAGCGTGCACATCTCAGATGACTCTCAACAAAGACTGTTTCTGTTATTATTATATTTTTAAACATATACTTACCTAAAGTCCACGCAAAATAATACTTGGGTCTGGCAGCCATAAGAGACACATATAGGTAGAAAAACCTTACAGGCCATGATGCTGTAGCTCTGAAATTATCATCAATGTTATATTCCACAGGCAAAGTTTTTGTAATAGTCATGTGGAAGAGTAAGGACAGTCCACAGATCAAGAGTTTCTGTGCCACAGCTATCTGAAAATTTAAGATGGTAGATTCTGTAAGCTTCATTTTTGGTTTATATTCTGGAAACAAAGGAAAGTTATAATCTTCCTTCCCTATACAGATATATACATACGTTAATTTTTCAGTAATATATATACTAGCAACTTTAAAATAGTTCATAAAAAAAATCTCTGTTTTATAGAGACTTGAGGAATATTGTTATATTGATCAAGTTGTGAGCATCACTTCTCCTGGCCAACACAACAAATCCAGTCTGACTACAGTGAGCCTCTAAAAGCCCTTTTAACCAAGCACCAAGAAAAGAGAAGTTTGAGAGGTAATTCATTTAAATGTAATTTTCAAGTCATTTTATGTAATCTTGATATTTAAACATTACAGTTTTAATTTACATTAGAATTCTACAGATACTAAACTTGATGAGAAAACAATCAATCTACTTTTGTTTGAAGCATCAGAACAAATATAATATAACTAGAATCTTTCTGTCTATGCTGCTTCCAGTACACCCACCCAAACTTTTAAAGATAACATCCTGAGAGTTCAGCTCCACATCTAGATCCAAAATAAAGGGCAACTCTTTTCCATGATACTGAATGGAGCAGTAAATGTCCAACTGAAAGCACACATTTTGGCAAGACATACAGTATCAAAGATTCACCCAGTTGCACAGATGTAAGAAGTGGTACAACCCGATAAAAAATTAGACTTGTAAAAGCTGTAAAACAGGGTATTTTTGGATATTGCATATATTTCACTTGGCTCATCTCAGAAGATATTTCAGAGAGGATGAGGAATCTCAGCTATTTAAAAAAACACCAGCTGGATAATTCAGGAGGCAACTACCTATTAATGGTTAAAGCTGGTGTTTAATTGTTTGTTTCTAATTGCTTTCTAATAAACTTCATTTTAATACTTTATTCTATTACAAGAGTTCAACATGAAGAGCATTAATTTTCTAAAAGCCTTCCTTAGTTATTCTAGAACTATTAATAATCTCTGTCTTTGCTACAGCAGAGGGAAAGTTTAGTTGGTGTAACACCTTCAGGATCTTAAATAGAAATGAATATTCACAAAATCAGTTACTACTAAAACTAATGAATCTTTAATTCTGGTATGCAGTACCTGAAAAATGCAAAAGTTTGATATTTGTAAATATCAGAAGGCAACACCCCAAGTTCTGAAGATATTTGCAAGGATTTAACTTTAAGGCCTAAGCCATAATTACAAGTCATGTTCAATTTTGCATGAGAAACAATATTTATAAACCGGTAACAGTAACATCCAAGTTAAAACATAAGCATGAATATAAAATAGGTTTTTTCCATCTGAAGATGACCACAAAGTCTCCAAAAATGTTCTGGCCACTTATAATGTTATCTCTGTTCAGAGACCTGCTTAGAGCCACTGCCTCTACCTACCAATCATTCTATTAGTAAGCACAAATCATTCACGTGCCTATTCAATGCCAAATATGCTTTGTATTTCTCTGAAGGTTCTTAACTAAATTGTGGAGGTAAAAACACCTCTTATAAGGAAAAGCATCAGAGTTTCAACAAAATTTATTTTAAGAAAAAATAATGAACTCATACGGGACTCTGCCATAAATTAAGCTCTTTCTTTTCAGTTTTAATTGCACTGCTTCACTCAATAATTACAAATCCCAGCATGCTGATACCACTTACAGGGATCAGAATCAGGGATATTAGAGTCCTTAGAAAACTGTGGTGGAGATAAATCTCCCACCTCTACAAAGTCAGGGAGCTGCTGTTTCCAGACTGGTTCCAGCAGAGTTTCTGAAGGCCAAGCCAAACACAGGCTGCAATGCAAAGCACAGTCCTGCCCTGCCTCCACTCCTTCGCTGCAGGTTTGGCTTGTGCTCCTTAGGCTGAGTCAGATTACAGAAACGAATCAGATGAAAACCTACATTTTCGGCATTCTGGAGGGGCGTTTGTTTGATTGAAATTTTTTTGGTGGGAAGGTGTGGTGGTGGTTTTTTTGGTGGTGGTTTTTTGTTTGTTTTTTCACGATAAGCTAGTCTCGGACTAATCAAATTATCTGAATCAGACTACAACACTGTGCACTGACACCAACAAAATCATTGTTCAATTACCTATTGAAATGCATTTGGCAAAGCATTCATTCACTTCCTATTCCTTAATTAACCAGGTTAATAAAACTTTCTTGGGCAATCACTGAATTGGCAATCACTGAATTCCACAGTCACACAGGAGGGTTGGTCAGTTTTTACAAGGATAAAGTAACTTGAAGTTTAATTTCCCTGACCCTTTAAAGCCTTCAACATAGCAAAATACCTGTTTCATTAAGGAATTAAAAGACCATGAGATGCAGGATAACTTTGACCTTAGAAGAAGCAGGATATACAAATTATTTTATAACAAAAAGGTAAAAAGACCTGGCTCATTTAGTTTTGATGAATAACTGGGCATACCTGTATAAAAAATATCAAATATGATCAACCCTGGGAAGGGAAGGAGATACTTAAGCTAGAAAACAGTGCCAAGACAAAACTAAATGTGCCATATAGATGGGACTATAATTAGGTTAAAAGCTAGATGCCTAATTGGAGAAAGGGGTTCAGAAGCAGCTTTCTAATTGAAGAAATAAAGGTAAAACACAGAGCTCAGAAATTTTAGAAACACATTACTGCATAAACATGTATAATATATAAAAATAGATACAAAAATGTAGAGAGGAATCTTCAAAAATTTTATTTGAATGAATTTGCTCTTAGGTTGATAAAGAATCAGTATAAAATACATAATATTGAACTGTATTAAAGCATATTATTCTGGGGAGGTTGGTACCTAACATAATTATAGATAATTAAGCAAGAATATTATAACCTGTAGGAAGATTCTGCATAATAAGCAAGAAAGCAGATATCTGCTGACAGGAATCTTGTATTTTAAGGGTAGCCATAATAAAAAGAAACTTACAAAGACAGATATTAATTTCTGAGAGTTGACACCACTTTGAGCACCAACAACTGATAGCTTGCAAAAAGGCACAATAGGAGGGATATAAGAAGTAAGTTTTAATATGGTGACTTGATTCATTTAACATGCAATGAACACAGCAAAAGTACTAAACCAAGTTAACATCATGCAGTCAACACACAGTATAGAGGAGGCTGGCATGAACTACTTTGGTTATGTAATTATATTTAACAATAAATGAAACTTACTGTAACTCAGGTCAAGGATTCTTTTTTATTTATGACATTAACATTTGCTGATCCCCACTACATTTCAAATTTTTTTTGAGTTACCTAAAAATTTATTCTTCTTGAAATAATAACAAATTTAAAGTATTAGCATAAAGCTAATGGTATTTAAACATTCTTCTAAAACAAGACCATGAATATTTTAATTGATACAGCAAATGCAGTAAAATTGTGTCATTCATCTTTCTCCAAAAGCACACAATACTCACTGGTGTTATAAAATGCAGCCAGATTTCTGTAACACCAGTTGGGAGATGAAGTATCAGGAGCATAAACAGCTTCTCTGTTTTTATGTCAAAAGCTAATGCAGCATAAATCGCAAAAGTTTCAAGCCTCTTAAGAGCAATTAATTTTAAGGAAAGCCACTTACCTGAAAGAAGAAGCCATCATAGGTTTATATTTATTTCTATTGACCTTGTCCGTATTACTAACAATATTATGTGGTAAAAAGCCAGGAAGTCCTATCAAGCAATCAGTAGATGTGTGTGCAGAAGTACTGATACGGGCAGATTTGGTTTACCTCCATTCATTTGCAATAGTTTTACTACACAGCACTTTTCTGCAGAAATAGGATTTTAGTACACAAGACTTTACCAGGCCAAAACAATGTTTAGAAACAAAAGTGTCTGCAACTTTGTTGATGCAACACATCAAAGCAGAGCATGGGCCACCTGACGCTGATCTATGCAAGGAATTCTCCCTGTGTCTTTCACCCCCCCTAACTTGTTCCACAGCTCACTTGTGTGAGCTTACATACTCTGTCAGCTTGTGGAGCAGCTTCAAGTGTTACCATCCTCCAGCCACGAGTTTAGATTCCAGTAGTGCAAGTTACTACAATCACACAAGATGGGTAGAATGGAACATGCAAAGAGTCCTCACCCACTTTCCAAGGATGGAAGTGGTTGGAGATGCCCCAGCCAATTGGGAAGCACTCCCCATTGGCCCAGCTGTGGGGTCATAACCTCTAGATGGTAGGATAAGACAAGTAGCTGCATGTGGGAACGCCTTCATCTGCTCCAGCAATGTTTGGTCTCACAAGATAAGCAGAACATGGGCAACTGGTGCTGGAATTAGCAAAAGCCATCCATGTGAAGTGTTCCAATTGACCCCATGATAATTCTGCCTCTTATGTGAGGTAAGAATTATCTCAGGTACATGCAAATTTAAATGCCTGATACATTACTATTTAAGACAATATGAAAAGAATGAAAAAATAACATTCAGTACTCCTGGCATTAAACTAATAGGACAAAACTTTTAAAGTAACAAGTTTTGTGAGCTTTTGATTTAAATTCGGGTCATAAATCTCTCCTGCAAGGCATGATCAACTGGACTATCTTCTCTTTGTCTTTGGTCTCTTCTTCAATAACAGCCCAAAAAAAAAAAAAAGACTTATGTGGCTTGGAGTACTATTCATAGTGTTATGGCTAGTATATCTCTTCTAAACCTTCAGATCAAAATCCATCTGTAATACCTCTCTACATGACTGCAAGCATGAAAAACGAAACTATTTCTATTACTTTTTCAATGTGTTACATATGACTGGGTTTTTATGCACAGTATATGCTTTGAAGTGAACACGCATGAACAGTTTTAATTTAAAGATGGCTTTTTACCATATAAGCTTGTTAGGAAGCTCCAAATTAATCTGCTGTTATCCACAAGATCCAGACTGGAAACCATGGAGAAAACCTGCCTTTAAAAAATAAGTATATAACTTTTTGAACAGGGAACTATCCTGTTGATGAATGAACTCCAGATACAGCTCAGCAGTTATGCCTGTAAATGAAGAGTGCAAACCAAGCTTTCCATGCAATGATTACATAAGCATCAGCACTGCAAGAGTCATACATCTTACATTTGGGGAAGGATCCGTTTGTTCATACTTTGTATCTTCCTTCCCATTTGCTTCAGACTGTTGCAGTTGGTATGATCTGCCTTCAATGAAAGTAATATAGTCTTTGTAAGAGCATAACGGGCCTGCCAGGATACCCATGAAATTACAGTTGTAACTTAAATACTCCAGTAGACTTGGCATGCGTCTGTAATTCAAAGACAAGCAACTTGTGAGATGGACTGTGTAGTTCTTCAGGATTTCCACAGAAGGAAAAGTCATACTCCATGCTATCGCTCACTCTAACTGCAGTATAAAACACATGGACAAGAGCAGTTTGTCTGTCTTTTGTAATCACAGCTTGAAACATTCTACACATAGCATTTCTTTCCAATCCATGCTGAGCATTTTCAGACAGACCTCCTGAACTCTACTGAGTCTCTCCTTGCTCAGTAGAGGGTTTGACTGAAGCTGAGGCCGAGGAAGGAAAGGGAAGGCTGTTTACCTAAGTGTTCGTTCAACTGTATCAAGTTTTCTATTTTCCCCTCAACAATTGAATCAATAAACAAAGGTTTGTGTTAACTGGCAATAATTTCAATTAAAGCAAATATCTCAACACTCTCTTGCCCAAAGCAACATACTACTTTGAAGTGGTCTGAATAAAGAAATGAGAAAAGGCAAGTTAAATACTGAAAAACAGAATTTAACAATGTTTCTTCACCAGCTACTTCATATGGGTACTGTTTACTAGTCTCCTATCTGATATGGCATTCATTAGCACAGACTGCATAGAACTTAGAATGTTTTTTTCTAAGTAACTATAAAATCTACTCCTAGTGATATTTTTCAGAAGAACAGATATACAAATTCAAGTACAAATATATAAAAATATGGATCTGTTTTACATGAGCTTGTAAACTCTGTCTTGAATGTGAGCTGTAGAAACTGCACAGGGCATTAATAAAGCACACAAAAGATCCCCAAAGCAGAATGTCTGAAAGCCTACCTTACAGCCAAACACCTCTGTGATGGAGTCAAGTCTTCATTTTTCCGAAACATTCCTAGGGAAGAGGACAGGAAAAAGAAAAAATTACGAAACGCTAACCCCCTCCTCCATTAATTAGCAGTTTCTTTATTCAGCAGAACAAGCCTCATGCTGCAATGTAATTTCATAATGCCTCAAGCAGTTTCAGAGCTATTATGTCACACAACATTTTTGCTGGAGTTGGATCAAACAATTCTTACTGACAAAATTACAAACTCTCATATTTTCAGTTATATCCAGCAGTGCCTAAACCTGAAATCACATGGATTTCAGGAAAGCATTAAGACAACTTGAAAAAAGTGTTAACAAAAACAATTCTCCTACATTGATCGAGACTTCAAAGTCTGCAGGTTTTAGAACCCTTTATTTCCAGTTCTGGAAACAGGACAAGCCCCAGACATTGCTATTAGTCACTGCAGTTTTGATACATAAAGTGAACACAGTCCAAGAGAGATTTCAGCAATGCACAACTTATGGCAGCCCTCAAGAACAGCTTTGCACTGCAAGTAAAGGTTGTGACCAAGGCCCAGTGAAGCAGGCATGGCAGTAAAGGGTGCCACAGTCTTTTTCCTGAGCACTAAGGAGAAGCTCTAACCCCTGTTAGCAGAAGGGGGCAGTCCAAGTCTAAGTTCAGCAGCAAGACTGAGTTTACCTTCTTGCCGTGTGTGGCTATTTCTGAAATGCTGATGACCTATGCCTGAAAAATAGTCTTCAAAATCTGTACTCCCATAAAAATAAGACTTTCAACACTTTCATTTATCATGAAATACACTAATTCAGGAGAACAAAAAAAGTAGAGCTCCCTCCTTCAGACAGCCCTGGCTAATACCTGCCAGAATGACCACTTCAGCTCCTCCTGCAGCCTTCTCTAGTGGCTCAGACATTCCCACATGCAGCCATTTCCTGCTGTTCATATTTGCATTTTTTCTTTGCCATTGCAAGTACTAAAAACTTTATTTTTATGCATATAGCTTCCTAAAGGAAATCAAATTTATGGGATCACACTTCAATTAACTTTCTCCACAGCAGTGCTTAAACCCAACAGCCAATTTCTAACCAAGTTTGACAAAAGAGTAGGGCAACATAAATATGAAATCCCAACGTGCTATATGAAAATAGGTGTTTCTATAGAAGATCCTCCTCCTCTGATAGAGAGGTTGTCTTCAACCCCCACTCCTTGATGCCAGTAAATCCACAGAGGGGAGCCCTTATACTTGACACAAGCATACAGTAAGTTTCAACTGGAGCCAATTTATTTTTAGGTATCAAAATCATTCAGCCTTAGGGCAAAAAAAATATTGAGGGGCTGAGGGGAAGTAAAAGCTAATTTAATTCTATGACTCATAGAAACACTTGTTATCTACAAAGAAGATAATTCTGTTGTCTTAGTGTGACTCCAGTGTGACCATGATCTACACACTTATGACTTCAAAACCACACTTTTAGTCTTCAACAAAGCTGAGAATACAGAGGGGTTACCAACTGGCCATCTCCTCTCTTTCAATATGACCTGGCAAAATGCCTTCCTTGGTCCTGATCCTTCACAGTCAAAAGTCATCCCCATTCATTCCCACTCAAGGCAAGAAACTGAAGAACAAATTATCATCCCCTAGCCTCATGCAGCACCTTCTCTTCCTCATCATTACATTTTCACATCTTCTCCTCGGTTCTGTAGCAAAGACTTCTATGCTGATAAAGGTACTGAATAAAAGATGTGGAAGAAGCATTTTGAAAGACCCTGTAACCTTTAAGGCCATAATATTACAGTTCTCAGGTAGTGAATCTCTGAATTTAACACGAAGAGAAATTTAGCACAAAGACACCTGTAGATGGATGTAGATCCCACCACATGGCTAGTGAAGGGAAGTGTCCCATACAGAGCTTTCAGTCTCTCACAGCCTATACAATGCAAACTGACTGGAGCAGGAGCCTCCTTTGCCATTATATTCCATATAAGTATTTTACTCTTAAGTCAGAAAGAGGAAGCCATCACCCAGTGTGTCCGAATGAACTTGCATGAAGCCAGATAAGCCACTAAATAAAGGTAATTAGTCAAATGAAATATTTCACATCACTGGTGTGGTATGAAAAAGGAGAAAAAACCTCAAACTTGAAATAGAAGAACCTAACCACTGAAATACAATCTGTGGTTTTGGAGAGGTAGGAGGAAAGAAATGGTCTATTTAAAACAGGTTTTAGTTACACACATACATACATACATATGAAGTCATTTAAGGCCCAAATAACTTTGTGAGCAATGCACTTGCCGTCTCAAACATCCTGCATCCAAGTAATCCTCCATTAATTTTTCATTTCCCTATCTCACTAAGGTTTCCCTCCAGCCAGCAGATTCTTTGAGGTCAGGTTAGTGGCTTTCCCTGTTCTGTTTGGTTTTTTTTTTTAAATGCCTTCTCAGTGCCTTGGAGGCCCATTTATCATCTTAGCACAGCATGCAAGAACATGATGATCTCTGTCATACTCTTGAAAGCTTTCAGGAAGTTATTGTTAAGATTTTTTAAATCACAGAAAATAAACATGGAAGAGGTGCTCTTACATTGATGCTTATTCAATATGAGATGAATTAATATATACACATTCACTGTTTCCCAGGCCCATGGGAACAGAGACCTCACAAACCACAGCTGTTCCCTGCCTACTACACACTGGAGATGAAGAACTCCCACTTCAGCAGCACACTGCTGCTAGGGAACTCATGAGGTTTTGTAACATTCCTTTGGGGATTATAAGAATTGCTTTCTTCTATCCTAAAGCAGGAGACTACCACAACAACTGCAGCTCTTAGTTACTACCAAATCACACAACCAAGATTAGAGAAAATGAGTTTTATTGAACATCTGTTAGAGAGGTGAAACAATTTGGTCACTCAGCAACTGTAACTCCATTTTCTCATCTGTAAAGCAGGAAATACTCCTATGTTCCTTCCTTGGTAAAAGAATTTTGTACATCATCAGCAAAAAATTTTTCCCAAGTGGTCTAGATCATGAGGAAGTTCTACCTTTACATTCCTTCTCAAGAGCCCATATCCTAATGGTAACAAACCCAATACCCTCAGGCACACACCACTATCCTGCCACCCAGACTTTATTATGGGATATTCTGACCGCTTCTGAGCTCTCACTACAACAGCATTTACAAACATAGCAGGCATCACTCCAGCTTTGTGGTTAAACTTATCCACCTCTGTATTTGTATGGAAATCTGGCTAATCAGTAACTAATAATGCTTAGACATAGGATTATATATTAATAATAAACATAGATGCTATCGCAGGCTCTGTTGCAATCTCAGTAAATTTTGTGGTTTTGAAATGAATCACCAGCTGACCCCAAATGCATGTTATTAAAATATTTTAAGATCCAAAGACAGACAGACAATAAGAGTTTTAGTTGTTACTACTACATTGGCAGCAACAAAGGCAAATAGGTATGAATGCTCACTGAGTAAAATTTTAAAAAAACTACAAAAAAGCAAGAAAATGTACAAGTCTTACTATCCAGAGAGCCATACAAGCAAAATGCAGGCTATACTTGCATATACAAAATTATACTTGAAGACTTATAAGGGGAAAAATAAAATATAATTCCTTTAACCACTAAGGACACGTACGATCTAAAAATAATTTGGTAACTGATACTGAAACAATAATCACCATGCAGTTGCTATCATAAGAGAGCACATTAAAAATGTAAAAAAAAAATAAATCAAGAGGTAGTTGGAAAGAGAGTCTTAAAAGGAACTCCTAAGCATAATAAGAAAGCAACAAGTCACTAAAAAAATCCCCACAACAGCACCACACTATGGCAGTTTCACTGATATAATTAACAGAAATATTAGAAAGCCATGTTTTTTGTTAAGCAGCTGTAATTTTTTTTCTCTAATAAAAAATAAAATTCCTTTTTCTCCCTTAACTCTGTCATTCGCGTGAAGTGTTGCATAAATAAATCTAAATCTTGCCATAAAGAATTAATATGGACACCAGCAGCTTCCTAATTCCGTAAAAACATTTCTGCCTTTAGAATATACATGTGAGATGCCAGGGATAGTCAGCAAAAAATACAAAACAAATGTTAACACACTGACTACTCATTTTTGGCATTGCTCATTAGAGTAACAAGGAACTGCAAGGTAAAAACTATCAAAGACTGAAGTTCAAAATGAAAATCAGAATACATGAAAGGCACCCTCCAAATCTCTTCAGGTGTAAGTTTGTGATCCATGCAAACTTCTGAAAAGTCTGTATTATACAGCAAACTTAGAATAGGCTGAGTTGGAAGGGATCCACAAGGATTATCAAGTTCAAATCCTATGCAACTTGCATTTAATTTCTCTGCTTTAAAAAATTCCTCACAATAAGAGCACAAGGGTATAACAGTTATAGGGTAGCTGTTATTTATGGGATGCCCTACTCATTTTCAGCTTGGAATCAAGCATATCCACTTAGCTAGACAGACGCTCGAATACGCAGCACGAGTCAGTGGCCTTTGTGGTTACTTTCAGTTCACTCCAGAACCTTCAAATGAAACCAGCTGAACACAACAAACTGGCTGCCATGGAAAGATCAAGTCCAGAAGACTGGCCTTTACCAAAAACCAACCTAGCTACCACTGGAATCTTGACATTTACCAGGAACTTCCAACACATCAACACTTTTTTTCCAGCTGTTTATTTTCATTACTCTCCTTGGAAGTACTGGTAAAAAATGAGGGAGAAAAATAAAGTAATTGGTGATTAGTATAGCCAAGCTGATGTGACTAGAGGCTCAGAGTGCCATTAAGCACTTAGTAGAATGATTTGCAACATTATCTCCTCTCCTGTCAGTATATCTCTCAGTAATTTCCAGTGGAAGCGTGGAACTTTCTACAGTGAACAAAAGCCCACTGACAGCAGGGCTTGTTTTCATTAATTTTTCATGAAGGATCCCTTTTAAGTTGTCTAAGGTTAAAGAACTTTGCTTTAATGCAATCTTAGTCTCCCCCGTACATCTTTTCTTAGCATCTCCTGACACCAGACTATCAGTTGCCCCTGAATTCACATTGGTCACATCAACTTTTGAAAGTCATGTTCACACTGCAACTGTGACCATTCAACTCAAGGAATCTGCTCAACTGCAGACACAGCCAGAGAGAAATTTTTCCAATATACTGTTAGCTACTCCTCAAGGGCTGACAAAGAATTTAGAGGCGAATGAGGAACAAAATTTCAAGACTTATACTGAAAATTCAGTGGTACCTATAAAGAAATCCAGAAGAAAATACAAACTATCTGAAATCATTTAAGTAGGAAAAAAATCTAGTCTAGTTTGTGATGAAAGTTAAGAATAGAGCTGACTAAATGAAACATTTGTTTCAAGATTGCCTGGAACACTCACATGCTTGCTCCATACCACCACTCCACTATTTGTGCATGATGTCAGCAAATTCAGAATAGCTCTTTCCCATAGCAAAATAATAGTAAGAGGAAGCATTCATGCTTGATACCAGAACTATTACTTCCTTATAATAACCTGTTTCCACTAACTTGTGTACTCTGTACTGCAGTTGATTACAGCTTTCAAGATTACTACTTCTGAATATATTTTCTCTGAAAGTTAAACATCAATGTCTTTGACCAACTAGATATGCCTAGCATTATTTATTTTCATTCATACAAAAATACTTTAAAAAGGTCTTTTCCCAACTCTTCATATTCCTGAATATTTTTGCCTACAGGCTTCTCTAGACAGTGCCACTTAACAAGAATGGAAAAAAAATGAAACAGCGACAGCACCAAAGCTAGGATGCATATGAGACAAAAACACATTAAACTTCATGCACTGTTAATAAGCAATGTTAATAAGCAATGTCAGAACAGCAGGTGTCTTGATCCAGATGTCTGGAGCTACACTCCCCAATCTTCAACTGACATCTGTAGCTCCAAGTGATTCAAGCTAATTGGACAGGTTTATTAGATGACATTTTCAAACTTTAAAATGAAAATTACCCCTTTGAATTTCAAGGTAACTAAAAACCTAGCTATCCTACCCACAAAAGCCAACATTAGGATTTGTTGTCACAACTAGGGCCCACTTATCTGACAGATACATCTGACAGGAGAAAAGACATAAACATAATTAGATACTCTCCCTGTTCACAGCAATATGTTAGCTCTGAGTGTAATTATGATACTAAACAAAATGAAACACACAAAGGTTTTATAAAAAACAGCATATATGGCACAAACTACGGAAGTGCTCGAGAATCAGCATTTTAAAACAAAAGGTGCTCAACAACTGAAATTACAGGTGCTTTTTCTATCCATCCATCAGCAACAGAGATCTCTGAATCAGGAAGTTCTTTAGTTAACTCTCACTGTCAATACCGCAGCCCAAAAAAGTATCAGTGCTCTTTAGACACTGACTCCAGAAGTGTCACTGGTCTGCTGATAAGTCATATCTTCTGTACAGTGTCAGCATTTTTAGGGCTTCTGTAGAGTCTGAGCAACATTTCCCAGTGTTTTCATTAATAAGCATCAAAAGAAAAAACTGAGACACAAAAATTTATTTTGACTTGAAACATAAAATCGGTCTAAAGTAATTCACTGACTCATGATAAACTTTCCTTAAATTTATTTTGTATGGAAAATTAAACACAGTAAAGATATCTTACCATCATGAATCTCAAATGCCAAACTAGTGATCTTCTGTGTAATTATCATCATTGGACTGTTACAAAAAAAAGGAAGAAAGAATAATTTAGAAACAAATTCAGGATTTTCTTTCACTTAATAAATACCAGGGGAAGTTTATATTAGGAGTCCAGGTTAACTACTCTAAGCTGGAAGATCTTCAACGCAAGAACAAAGTGATTCGTTTTTTATCTCAGACCATTAGAGTTTTCAACGCAGTGAGAAAAATTTAAGCCTTAAATGTAGTATCTGATAACACCTGTCTTTTACTGCTGCATTAGGTTCTACAAATACAGCTGAAGTGTTTCACATGTATATTTTACTAACATAGTTTATTTTTTTTTACAGTGAGAAGACTAAAGAAAAAAGGACAGCATTATACTCATTGTAAGTTACAGCAGCAGTAAGCAAAGGACAAGAAAACTATAGCAAAGCTGAATGTTAAAATAAGTTATTTAGCTATGCAGACTACTTCCGTGGTTTCTACTAACACCTGATCCTATCTTTGGTTTTTCCATCGAGAATTATTATTTGCTTCAAGTAAACATATCTGGCAAAACAAAAACCCTGTATAATTATGCTGGCTCCAACAGAGTTCACTTTGTCCTGAATTTGGTACACTTGAGTGAATCTTAAACTGTCCAAGAAATATTCTGCCCTGGCTAGCCAAGTCAGTTTTGTACTGAGAAATTATACCATTTTCATAGTATCTAAGAGCTTTTGCCTGATGTGAATCTCAACATCACAAACCCCCTCCCTGGGATAGGGAAGGGATGGGGAATGCATAAAGTAAACTATTAGAATTTAGAAATTTAATTTTGAAATCAGATCTCGTAAAACACATCAGGGGCTGTATTTACCTAGAAGTATCTGAGCTGGAGACAAAAACAACCTCAAACCAAAAAAAACCAACAATAACAACCAAACAACAAAAAAACTCCAACAAACAGAAAAATTCCACAATAAAATATTCATTCTGTACAATGAGCACTTATTTTTGTTCATGTCTTGAGTGCACTTGGCATTTTTATAACACATTAAGTTGGCACAGAAACACAAATCCAAAAGCCATCAAGTCCTCCTTCATTAACAAGGCTACACTTGCCATATGGCTCAGGCCATAAAATTAATTTCTTTTTTTTTTTTTTTAAGTAATGGTTAAAATGGTTTCAAAGCACACAATTATTTCCAGTCCTCAAAATGTAATCAGGGGAAAAAAATTTCTACAGTACTACCAGTGCCCCAAAATCCTGATATCAAGACTAGATTGACATACAAGAGTCATAAAGGAAGAAGACTAAACAGGAACAGATAGCCTGGTAAATCCCTCATACCTTTTTCTAGCATTTAAGCTGTAGGGCTCCCTGATGCTGGCAGAAGTCCCCAACTGACTCTAAACATAATGGGTTTTCTTTCTGTAAGCAGACATGTGACAGCATGGGTCCTGCCTGGTGGAAGGATGGAGTCCAGGAGGAACTCAGTCAGCCCTTACATTAATTCCAGCTGATAAATCTCTCATTGTTATCATAGCAGACCTTGGTATTCTACTTTTTTTTCTCCTCAAGTGGCTATTCCAGTATCATCAAGTATTTGGCTGAGGAGCAAAAATTTAGAGGCTAAAAAAGGAAGAGTCCTTCCTGGCACAGTGAGGCTGTGAAGCAGGATTTTAACAATCCCTTTTAGGTGCTGGCAGGAAGGCAAAGGAGGCAGCTGGGATCTGTTAGTACTGTAGCCAGGACCACACAGCTCTGCACAAGCAATCCCATCTCCAGCACGAGGTGTCCTCAGCCTTCTCCGCTGTCAGTGCACTGAGACCTTCCTTCAAATTTTGAGCAGATTTTCTCAGCTTGGACACCTCAGACAGGCACTGCGTGCTAGGAGAAATATCTAGGTAAACACACATTCAAAGCTCTTTTGGGGCTAACCACTATATGAATCCATGCCAACGTCTTTAGAAGAACTTGCTCGTGCTGGAGCTCAGCAGCTGGTTAGGCAACTTTAGTTATTTCCTTGAGCTTACTCTCTCTCTTCCCAGAACCAGAGAAAGTTTTCCTTCTCTGCCTGTTTGGGAAATGATCTCTGTCTCGTGCCAAGGGAGCATAAGCAGCGTATGCCACAGATTTAATGTGATATGCATACATCAAGCTCTCAAACTGGTGCATGAAAGGGTGGTTTAAATCTGCCGTCTCAAACATACAATCACAGGGTTAGATCTAGGCTTCAGAACAGTTCTGTCCAGAGCAGAGAGCTCATAAATCATGGAATAGTTTGGGCTGGAAGGGGCCTTGAAGATCATCTAGCTCCATCATCCCTGCCCTGGGCAGAGTCACCTTCAGTTAGATCAGGTTGCTTAGAGCCCCATCCAACCCGGCCTTGAACATCTCCCGGGATGGGATGTGGGTGGGAATCTTTGGATGTGTTTAGACACAGTAGAAATCTCTGAGCTACCACCAAGCATCAGAGGCAAAAAGTCAGCTGTTATTTGAAAGCAGTACAGTCACATTTGAGCAATGGTGTGCTCAAGCTCTAACTGTTTCGAGAACAAGAACAACAAAGTGCAATTCCACTGCTTCCAGAGTCAGCTCAGAGCTTTGATCACTGCCAAGGTTGTACACTTTGGCCCTACATTCAACTGGAAGGCACAGCATCTGGATTACAGTTTCACTAGTAATGGTGAAATTAAATTCAACATCAGTAAATCTAGTTTTAGTGTCTATGCATATGACTGTGTTGCAAGCTCTCGTTATAGCCAGTGGAGATGTAGTCAATAGAGTCAGGGGCATCTGACAAGTGACCCAGTTCATGCTCAGGTAGATACTTAGTGGTGGGTCAGCTGAAATGCCCTCCAGGCTCTACTGTCCACATCAATCACATCTCTGCTGACTACAATTGGAACTTGGATATCTGGCTTGAAGGCAGACGCTTGGATGTAAGACAAATGTAGAAAGATGTTTCAGAAGATAAGAACATAAAGATGACAGAAAAGATGAACTCAACCATAAGAGCTTTTGGCTTCAGTCTACAAGTTAATTTTCTGGACTACATGCCTGTTACCAATAAAGACTGAGAAGTAATAAGGCTAACAAGTGCAGTTCTACCACAGGTTAGGCTAAACTACAAAGATGACTGCCACTCACAGTATCCCTGGAAAGCATTTAATGCATTATTTTAAGCAGACTAGCAAATACTCCCCATCTCTTTTTTTTTCCCCCCAGAATATACACTCTCCTTTAAATCAACAAAAGTACTATCACAGTAGCAAACTTGTTTGTAAGAAATGTTGTGTTTCACTACTCTGTGTCTGCAGCAGAAAAAAGAATTACCAAGACGGTTTATTTTTATTTTGCCCATTTAATTCTGTTTTGCTCCTATATAGTTCAAGTCAAATATAGGTATAAGTGCATTATATAAAATGAGGGCACACAGAGACAAAACTTTCTGTTTCCAAGGTCCTGTGACTACCTCACCATTCAGGTGCCTGTCTCCTTAGCTTTCTCCTTCTGGAACATCTAACATAAAACAAAAAAAGAAAGAAGCTAAAAGCTAAATTCCATAAAACGTTCAAATTTTCCTCAAAAAGTAGTATCGGACTGTGCCAGGCAAGCAAGTACACCAGGCACAATTCAAGGTTCATCATGCTGTTAAGGATGGTAGCAGACACTTTAAGGGAAAACCAAAGAGAAAACATTCCCATAGCCACCAAATCCTTTATGCCATTCAGACAAGAACAAGAGGCAACAGATAACACATTGGTGGTTCTAACAAGACACAATTTTTCACAAAAACTCCCAGCCTGAATGATTAGAGCATAGTTACTTATATATTTGCATGTGTGCCAATATGCACATACATGCTCAGCTTTCTCCTAAAGTTTTAAAGGTTGACACAATTAACTTGGGAGGGAAAAGCAACCAATAAAAAATCCCCCATGACAACAGATACAGTATCACTTAGGAGGAAAAGAGAGAAAGATTATTTTTCTCCTTACCCAGAAAAATCAGCAGAATACTGTCCATAATCAAAGATATAGACCCTAGTAATTTGGCACACAGTGAGGTATCCTAAAGCGAAAACAAAGCAATACCTGGAAAGAAAATGGGGAAAAAAATTCAATTAAAAATCATAAACATTTCTCCACTGAATAAGGTACGTTTTAAATAGAGTTTAATCTCCATTTATTTCTACAAAATATTACATAACAGGAATCTGTAATTACACTTTTATTCTGCCTGAGGTTTTTTTGGTAATGTTTATTCTATGCAAGCACATACTTCTTTATTTTAAAAGTTTGCAGTACAACCATATAAATTCTACTGTCATTATCCAAAATATTTATTCACATAAATAAAGCCTAGAATTTATAATTCTAAGTGCCACTGGAAGTCCTATAAAGAGAAAATTAATCTGTTAAGGGGTTTTTTTGTAGCAGAAGTAATTTTTGTCTGTATGAATATAGAAGTTTGGAAAATGATACATCAAATAATTTCCATTGCATGTACAGCTATGCATTCAAAATTCAATACCACAAACCCTATTGCTGCTGTTTTCAAAGGAACTGGAAAAGGCTAGTAATTTTCAAATACACATATTAAAACATAACTGAGTGAAAAACAAACAAGATGCCTTTTGTCTTCTGTTAAGCTGATCCTGAGCAAGGGTAAGAAAAACCATATATATGAACCACCTTATGAAAGTGTTATACGTACAGTAAAATTAGTTTTACATACCATTTTCTCAATAACACACTAGTGAGAATTGATTTGCCAATACACCTCACAAAATCTGCCAGATATTCTTTGAAGTCCAAAAGGACAGTGAATGCCAGTAGGAACTTAACTAATCGTTTAGGACTTTAACGTACAGCTTTTATTTCATGTTCACAAGACTGATGTGCAATCCCCACAGCATCCAAAATCCAGTTAGAATGAAAATATTCATACAAAAAACTGAAAATCACAGCCAGGACTGGACTTAGGTGAACTACTGAGGGAAGCTGCAAGACAATCTTGGAACAGGACCTTCTTTTCCAGATAAATATTTTGCAAAAACTTGTCAACATAAGAAAATCTAAGGTCTTAGAAATTATTCTTCAATCTGACAGTTGCAACACAGAACATTTGCAGTTTAACCTTTAACTGAAAAATGTGCTATATATAAATCATTTAATATTTTAAAGCATCCAGCTTTGAAATTACAGATCACCTTATATACCATTAAATTCCATGTGTTTTGGTGAAAAAAATAATTTTAGAGGGTCTGTTTTAGCAATAGTTTATTTTCTGATTTCATTAACATTCCTAATCCAGAAACAGTATTATACTGGGTGACTAACTGGTACAGAAGTGCTTGTAGTCAGAATATGCTGGCACAGGTTGCCCAGAGAGGTGACAGATGCCCCATCCATGCAAACATTCGAGGTCAGGTTGAATAGGGCTCTGAATAACCTGATGTAGTTGAAGATTTTCCTGCTCATTGCAGGGTGGACTAGATGTCCGTTAAAATTCAATTTAAACTAATCTACAATTTTATGAAATAAATATTAGTCATCCTGACCAACACAGTAGGGGTTTCCCACAACATTCGGTTAATATCCACACTGAAGTTAAAAACTGCAGAAATGGAAGAAAGAAAACAAAACACCTTAAACTTCTTGATTAGACTCCAAATTTCAGTCTAAAACAAAAGCTGTCTTCTGACAAAGCAGTGAAACTTGCTGTTATGTTGCACTCACCGAACACAATTATGAATCTTAACTCTCTTCCAGCTACGTCAGCCACAGCTCCAAGTTACACACAGATTGGAAGACTGAAAATTTTTAATTGATGAGTAAAACACAGGAACTTGCAACCTGTACAATGCCTTTCAACTTCCAACTGCATCTCTGCACATTAGTCATGCCACATCACATCCCTTGTTGATGAGAAATGTCATTTAATCAGGCAAAGTGCAGCAATACAGTCTCCCCAAAAGAAACTTAAGAGGTTTATGACAGCTTGCATCATTCCTGTTGCTTCTTCTGCAGGTTTGTAGTGCAACTTGCTGATCATCCTAACTCTCATATAAATCCACCTTTACTTAAAACAAAATCAAATAAGATCTGAAAATGTTTTGAGAACTTTCTAAAGTACTCTTACTGCATGTTTCTTGCTCTCTTTAACAATTCATTCATCAAAAACTCCCCTTAGACCAGAAAATTGAGTTAAGTTTTGCAGAGCTCAACCACATCAAGTTTTACCCAACTACAAAGCTAATTGCACACAAATGCAACAGTTTTACCCAAGGCTAAAGTTTCTCCTCCAGTAGAAAAGCAATTGGTGCTGAAAGTCGATGTTACTCTATACTTGCTTCTCACTGTATAATGTTCTTGTGAGCAGAAAGACAAAAGTATTTCACACTGAACATGAACAGCTACAAGCAAGTCACAACACTGTTATTATTACAAATAACTTTTAGATAAACCGACCTGCAATGAAAACTGTACTATGTAACAGAGAGATACAAAAACATTCATTTAGAATATGTCTGAGACTAATTCCCAGGATCATTGTCAATACAACCTTACTTTATCTATCAACAGATGCAACAAATTCATACGTATCTGGGAGACACTGTAGCAAATACCAGAAAGCAGAACACAGTGATATGTTTAACTCCTGATTTAAAGTTTAACAAAAAAAGAAATTAAGCAAACAATACTGGATAACTTATTATACAGAAGGGCTTTTCTTGTACAGGTATTCCATATAATATTTCAATTCCTTGCAATTTTGAACTTCTCAGAACACTAAAAACAGTATTTAATATGTTCTACCCATAAAATTCTGTCTTTCCTTTAGAAAGAAATATATCAAGTAAACTACTAGATGTTTTTAAAAAATATATTCTAACGTTTTATAAATGAAGTACCTTAAACTAGACACACAAATATTACAATATGCAGAAAATACTAAGTAAGCAGCCTCTCTGTGTAATTCTTTACAGAAGGCGTTCATCAAGCGAATATCCATTTAATTCTATTTTTTTTAAGAAAGGCAAATTAATCTCTTATTAGCAAATAAAATACATTGCCCCATTCATTATTTTTTTTGTCTAGTCATTTTTTGACAAATAACATTAAGCAACATACATATCAGGAATTTTTACCTGCATGTATACATACAAAACCAAAAAACTTAATTCTATCTTGTATGTATGTATACCTATACACGCACACAGAGATATACAAGGGTCGATTCCTTCCCATTACATGAACTTTCTTTTAGTCTCCAAACATCCTGATGGAATTTGATGCACATTTCCTATTACACTTTCTACTGCTAACATTATGTATAATGACTCCTGAACCACCACTTCTGCTAATGCAGAAAACTTCAATCTCACCCCTGTACCCCTGTTTTTTCTTGTCCTCACAAGTTTAGCACAGCCAACAGAACATTCGCACCAGCATCGTTCACCTACTTCAGTGCAAAGTGGTCAGGTTTTGTTTGAACAGTTGATTTTTTTTTTTCCTACAGGCAAAGCATTTTTATCCAGCATCACCTTACAAATTCACTCCACATGACACAGTATCACAGTTTAACTCCAGCTGGCAGCCATTCCCTCACTGCTTCTACCATCCACCCACCAGCCACAGGGGAAAGGAGAACCAGAAAGAAAACGTGAACCTCATGGGCTGAGATAAGCACAATTTCTAGTGCAACTAGATAACATAACAGTAAATATGCTAATACTGATGATAATAATAATTGAAATTACAAGCAGAGGAAGAATAAGTAATAGAACCCAAAAGAAAAGTGATGCACAGTACAATTGCTCACCACCTGCTTACTGAGGAGCAGATCAGTCCTCTTCTGAGTAACCTCCCCCAGTTTATACACTGGCCATGACGCTCTGTGGTATGGAATATCCCTTTGGCCAGCTCAGGTCAGCTGTCCTGGCTGTGCTTCCTCACAGCTTTTTGTGCACCTCCTCACTGGCATTAGCAGTGGAAACTGATGTGCATCTGATTTATAGTAAGCACTATCTAGCTACAACCAAAATGTCAGTGTGTTATCAACACTATTCTCATACTAAATCCCAAGAACAGCAATGCACCAGCTACTAGGAAGAAAATAAACCCTGTTCCAGACAAAAGCAGGATATACAGCAACCATCCTACCCACTACATCATCTATAACAGGAGGACATAAAGGCTCAAATCTCCATCTAGCCCAGGATCCAGAACTGTGTCCTCCCCACAGCAGGAGCTCAAACACAGATGCCCAGGAACGCAGATGAACAAGCACAGAAGCTGCTTCCCAATGTTCTCCTACACTCAGACAATCTTTATAGACCCAGATTCAAGCACATTATCCATGTGATTAATAACCCTCAGTGTACTACACCAATATCAACTTCTGGCTCCAAAGCACATCCTCATCTCTACCACCCTCCATTGCTCCAAATACACTTGAGAAAAAGTTGTTAATTTGAACATCTTCAGCATAACTATATAAAAATTTGATAGAACTGAATGAGCCAGCAGAACCTACTTGTATAAAGTTTCCACATATTTAAGAATATAAAGATTACATATGTGGTTTAAAAGCAGAACTCCCATCTTTTACCTGCGTTCCTCAGAAATTTTGGGTTGCTAGTGAAGAAAGAGCATCCGCAGGTTAATTCTAGAGCTTTGTATCTGCTGATGAGCAAGCTGAGTGGCACATGGACCCAGGCTAACAATCAGCCAATGTATGTTATGTTTTTGCATAACAAGGGGTGGGAGTTGCATTTTTATTTTACACTTTTGGGCGACTCAGCATCTTAGTTATAACATGTATGTTCCTACCATACCTATCTCTGTTTGCACAAAACGCAGCAAAAATAGAACTGTGACCTTGACAAAGGCAGGCTTTGAGAGATGTCGTAACAGCTTCTGTTATTTTAGGCTCTTCTCATGCAGTAGAAGGACAACAGCACAATATGCTATTTTGCTGGAAGAAAGTTAAATAAACCAATCAACACAGGGTGCTTTTTTACCAGCTAGTTGGCACACACTACAGATTTAGCCTTGAAATAAAGGCTTCATGTCCAGTCAAGATCTACTTCTTCCATTACGTTAGGAAAAAATACTTTTTTTTCTTTAAATGTGCAATTATTTTGTTTCAAAAGGCAGACCTAGACACCACGTAACATTATACTGCATTGATTTTTAGAAAAGGTGACAGAATAGCCTCTGAGTTTTCCCAAGCCCTGTGCTGAAAGCTGCTGCCTGGGTTTGCTGTTTTTCTACAGATTACACCAAATTTAAAAAAAAACAAAAACAAAACAAAAAAAACCCCACCAAAACGAAAAACAAAACGAAAAAAAAAATTAAATTCTTGCCTCTAGGGTCAGAACTGAATTCTTATTAAAATCCAGCTATATTAATTTTTTAAAATTCTAATTATCATAATCGGTTTGCATTGCTCACATAGAGAAATTCAACTCTATGCAGTTAGAACATACAATATTTGCTTACAAAGCTTCAAAGGGAAAAATGTATATCAAAAAAAAGTCCAAAGTGTCAAAGCTAGACGTCTAATTCTGCAATCATCCAGCACAAGCCAACAGAAATATTGATTAGAATTAGCTTAGTTTTGACTATCTGAGAGCCTCAAGGTAAGATACTCTGCCCCAATCTGCTGTTTTTACACCAAAAAGAGTTGCCTATTTACACAATTTCTGTTTCTGTATGCATTATTCACATACATAATTGGTATTTCTTAGGAAATGGATCCATTTTATGAAGTAAACAATAATAGACTCAGAGTGTGTGTGCCTCTAAAGTACAAGCAATATTAATCCTTCTAGCCACTCAGAAGCCTCTGATTCACACACTAGTCTGTCCCTTCTGATTACTTCAAGTGGAGATCCAAAATGCATAGAAATAAACAACAATTAAAAAGACAAAACCAGACTGTCTATGAGCCCATTTCCAGAGAAGGAAACATTCATACCATCGCGCTTTGGTAATAAGCAATCTGGCTATCACATTCCATCCATTTTCAACCCTCAGCTGAAGATTTTTGGGTCTGACAGGCATTTTTAAGCAAATTTAACAAGTGGGCAGAGTTCTCCAACGTTTAGGTCCAACAAGAGCCCAACACGACACGGCAGCAGGGCTGCACGGGCCTCCAGCAGCACCTGCCCAGCCTGCCTTCGCGGCACGGCCCCGCGAGCCGCTCCGCGCCCGGCCCGCGCCCCCCGACCCAAGGGGCCCACGACGGGTTTTGCTCAGCCAGTGGAGAAAATGCTACCCAGGCCCCTTGGTCTCCTGCATACAAACAGACACACAAGGCTGGGGACACCAGGATTCATTAGCTCAATTGTCCCAGAACCATTTGTGATGGCTTGACTGTTTGTTTGCTGCAGATCAGCTGCTGACATTATCACTTGACTAATGTATTTTGATGTTTTGCTACATAATGGCAACATAATGGCTTGGTAAAGTAAATCTTTACCAAGCTAAATTAAATGATCATCCCAGTTATAGCTACAGGCCATATTCCAAACGCAACATTAATACATGACAAATGCAACACAGATATTCTTGTCAAAAACACATGCAAAAACACTTCAGATCTTCCACATGTTCCCTAACTTTACATTCTCTTGCTTTCTGACCTCTACCCCTGCTCCCTTCAATTCTGGAACATCTCAAGGACAAGGAAACCAGCTTCAGACTCTCATAAATGAGAGAAACATCATCTAAAGCAGAAGACAGGCAGGAGGGAGGGTACTTTCATGTCTTCCCTGGAATGGAAGAAACATATTGTGTGATTCATTTTTCCTGTAAGACTCCAAAAGGAACACAGAACTGGGAAAGGTGGGAATAAAAAAATCGATTTGATCCCCTAGAAAACTCAAAGCTGAGAGCTGAAGTTGACTGTGTCCAAAATTTAATGTTAAACTGAGATGAGACATGAGGGGTCACCCAAGTTCTCTTTCGCATTGGGTCATATCAACCTCTATTTCTGCAATCACTTGAAAGTATAACAGTAAACAATGCAGATAAGAGCACCAAGTCTGACCTTTGCATTTTAAAAAGTTGACAATAGTATAGAGCACTTAAAAACAAAAATAAGAAACCCTAACAGCTTCACAACACAAAATCTGTAAAGGCAGAACTCCATGATGCTGGAATCTGCCTTACAAAGCCTTGATGAAGGAAGTAGAATCTTGAGATCTTGTGACAAAAATGAGTACTCATAACTCAGAAAACAAATAGCTGACATGCTGGTGCTGTGAATTTTCATCTGTTCACTCATTTTTCTACATAATATTTGCCTAGCTATAGGATGTTTCAGCATCACAGCATGCAAGTGATTTTATGCTTCCTCTTTCTTCTGTGTGATATATAAGCAACTTTTCTGCAAACAGCAGAACTGTGCCCAGTACCATTAATTTTGCAAACCAGCAGAAACTCATAGACCACAGAGTCAGAAAACAGTCTGCTATTATTGGTAGCAACACAACTTCTGAGAGTATTTTTAAGGAAATAAAAATGTCATTAGAGAACATTGACAATAATGGGACTACTGCAAGTGCTATTTTAAAGGAAGGCCTAATAGTCCTAATGGTTTAGAAATGGTAAACTAGAACTGCTAAATACAAAATATTTTGTATTAATTCTATTTCAGTGAACCAGTAAGCTTTATACAAGAACTCACAGGTAGTTTAACAGAACAAGTTCTCTGATGGCAAAACAATAGCAAGGTCAATCATTAAACCCATCACTGCTGTAAACTTGGCACTTGGCAAGTATCATCTTGGATGAAGATAAGAGGGAGCTGGTATTTCCATTCACCCACTCATCACCCTGCTCCAGCTACACACCCCCTCGTGCCCCATGCACCTCCCCACGTTCTGTAGGGAAGGAGCAGATTCCCAGCTGCCTCAGCCCCCCAAGCTCTGCTGCAGCCCCACATCTTTGCCTTGAGACACAACACCTGAGGCAGAGAACCAGTGTGGCTGCAACACTGCCAGGAGAGAGAGGAGAGGTTTGCTCAGTCCTGAGGTGATGCCAGCTGGAATTTGTGTTCAGCCAGCCAGGAGACATTTTCTGCATGTGCTAAGGATGGCAGCAGCTGGGGAACATACGGGATATGATTTGCTGAGAAGGTGGTTGTGCAGCCAGAATCAGTACACAGGGCAGCCAGCAGATTAATAAAAAACCCAAGTGCCTGCAAGCAGTATGCAAAACAAAAGGCTACAGGAATCAAATTTAGTTACAGAAACCAAGTATTTTAATGATTCCAAGACCAAAGGAAAGCCAGGAGTTTGTGCTAACAACCTATCACAGCTGCATCTTCTTTTAAACCATTTTTCAAAACAAGATGCCCTACACAGGTATTTCATCAGAGGAGATGATGGTATTTATATTTCCCACCCTATTTCTTGCTCTGCCTCTAGGAAAGAATCAAACAACTCTTTGTTTTCAGCAGGGTACTGAATCAACTGCAAGCCTCACAGCTGGTCAGCCTTGCACCAACACCGCAGCCCTACACCTTGCTGAGCTATTTACACCATCTTGCAATAAGACACACGTCTCAAACAGCACAATGGCTGCAATAAGGCATTTCTGAAACAAATAAAACCATTTCTGAAAAATCCAATTTGCTGAAAATACAGCATAAATTAAATGCCTGCTTTTCCGCAATGCTTAACATTCCTTTAACCTGGAAAGACCTATCCCTTCAGATGACTTGTTTCAATTCTGTCCAATCTCCATCCCCCAGCTGAGTTGAAGCATCGCTACAATGTCCTATCTTCTGCATCCTTTAATCAATGCATGCCAATGTATATAACATTCACATGATGCATCAGCATCACCACTGTCACAGTATTTGTCATATGGTCCTGCAGAAACACACACAGAGACCTAAATCAGCTGTTTCCTGCTCTCAGTCAGGAGAAAACCTGTGGGTAGCTCCATTTTCTTTGCTCAATAATGAAGCATGACACAGGAATAGAGCATGGCAACTTCTACTTTCTGTAGATTTTTCTCCCGCATGTGAGAAACGCTAATAACTATTTCCAGGGATGAATTTGAGATACTCCACAAAAAAGAATGATACACAATACACAAGGAACCCATTATGAAAAATGGGTTATTATTTGTTTTTTTTATTTTTATTTTTTATTTTTATTTTATTTTATTTTTTATTTTTAAATAAAAATTTTTTTTATTTTTAGAACATTTTTCATGCTTCCAGTTAGCAATGGAAAACCAAAAAAAACCGCAAAAACCAACCAAACAAACAAAAACTACACACAAAAAAAACCCAGAACAAAATAAACACCTATTCAATGACGGTTGAAGTCATGGTAAAATCACTTATGGAAGTGTCCTACTTCAACCACAAGCAAACAATACTACACAAAGATACATTTATGATCTTTCAATTAGGAAGTAACTATGTTCCCCAAGTATGTATGTACATATTACACATATTTGTATTTATACCATCCATACCTTTTTAAATTTTTGATTGATTGGAATACTGTCTCAATCCTATTTTATGCATATTTGAACTTAACTGCACTTTTGGCCTACCATAGCCACTGAATTGCTTGTACTCTGCTTTGTCAGCTCCTTGCCCTTCACTAGAGACATACAAACCACTCATGGTTGTCATTTTCTAATACACTTCAAAAATTTCCCTTTAAATGCCTAGTGCAATCAAATTATATCACAACTTATTAAAAAAGAGAAATTTTAAAAATTAGAATGACTCCGGTTATTCCAGACAAATTAATCATGTCACCTGTCCCTCACAGTATGTTGTATGAAGTCAACTAATAGATACTTTTGGGTAGATTTAATCACAATATATGCTAGTGGAAGAGGCTATATTTCTGTAGAAATGCAGCCTTCATGTCAATGCTAAGAGAAATAAAGAATTTCAGGTTGTCCAATTATCCTTTGAGATATGAGATTAAAATAATGAATTATTCACCTATATGTATACCCATCTTACTGCCGTTTGGCTATCGCTCCTCATCAAGGTGGTTCCATTACCTTCCTGAGTTATTCTCTCTCTCTTACATTTCCTAGAACTCAGTATAGACCTCAACTTTCAATTCATTGAATTTACATAATAGAGAAAAGCCACTTAAGATTCTCTGAAGAAAAGAAAATCATCAACCTTACTTCAACAATTTCTTTCTCCCGACATTGAAACACTTTTCATACTCACTATCTGGAAACTTCCTCCTACTACTGCTTTCCTCTGTTTTGTACCAGTAGGGATACGACCAAACACAATGAGCCTTTCTTTATGCCAGTTAAGACTTTTTTTTCCTCATCACAAACAGGGTGTCCAAACGAATGAACTTCTCACTTCCAAATCTTTTGCAACACTGATTTATCAATGAACAAAATCTTCTGCTGCTAGCAGGACTGTCTAGAGACTGCAAGTTACACACAAAGAAGGCATCTGCAGTCATTTTGCCAGCTCAAAGCATCCTTTGTGAAAATTTTTATTAGTTAAGTTCTTTTATCTGCAGGTAACACAAAAGTCACAAGAGAATTCTAAAGAGACATCTATGAATTTTAAACCTGAACTACAAAAAAGAGACTAAGAAGAGAGTTCATCTTGATTTGTACTTTTCATAACTGGTACTATTCTGAATTAGGAAATATGTTCAAATTTCTTTTTTATCATAATTCTAGCCATTATACAGTGAAAACTTTTGTATTTATTAAAAGCCAAATATTATCACTTCAAAGTTTGTTAAACTTAGAGCAACAGTTTAAAAAGTCATTTACAAGAAATAGTTTACACCTTTTTGTTCATAGCAAGAAATACACATTACATACATATAGAAGATTACTATGATTACACCGGCAAAGGTCCCACTGCATGTTAGACAATTCACTGTAACACCACTGAACAGCCAGCACAGACAGGCAGAATCAAGGAAGAGAAGTGGACTCCAGCAGCCTGGGAAACCTATCACAGACTCATCATATGATTACAAACAGGTGGTTTAAACCAAGATTCACAAATGCAATGTTCCTATTTATACAGCTGTTCTCTAGGCATTCAAATTACCATTGTATAAATCCACAGAACCTTGATATTTAGCTGCTAAATTTAGAGATGTATTTCAATCCCTCTGACTGCCCCATCTATATAACACACAGAAACACCTAGCGCACAAGAGCATTCCATGAGCAAGTTATAGATTACATGTTATAGACTACTACTCATTGAACTGAATTATAGATCATAGAATATCAAATTGGAAGGGACAGTAAGGATCACCTGATCCAACCTTTCCTGGCAAAAGCAGAGTCTAGACAAATGGCCCAGCACCCTGTCCAG